>VDFB02271358.1:740550936-740587627 GCA_007258455.2 Sequoia sempervirens | reverse complement strand
TCATTAGAAACATTTGAAAGTAGCATAATTGTTTTACATTGTGAACATTTGTTTGTTGAATTTTAATGCATTAAACATAGAAGCAATTCCTTTTAAGTACCATAACACATAAAATCATATAAATATATTACATTTTTGAAATTTATATAGTCATTGAAACAAAAATTGAAGAAAATATATTTCATCAATTATCTCTAATTTTTTCAGCCTATTGTCTTCAGCCTTTCTTTTGGCAAGTTGTCTACCCTTTTTCATGTTTTCATAATGGTCATATGAATGGTGACAAAATTCTTAGGTTGTGTGGAGACTTTACATGAGAAATGGCAAAAATGTCAATCATGTTCTTCTTCTCTTGGTCCAATATCAATAGTGCTTTGAAAGAGTCAAACCCTGCGGATTTGTGAATTGTTAATGCCTGCCAATCTTAATGGCATTTGGATTTTCCTCCCCTTTGTATTGTTGTAATTGGAATTGTATTTGGATTATGGTCATAAAATGGTATTCCGAATAGTCATTAAACTCAACCACATATGTTGGTGGTTTTGCGGACCACTTCCGTGTTTTTCTGTATACAATCTTTCAATATATCCTAGAGCTCCATTTACAAGGCCTTTGTATCCAAATATTTGAAGTCAACATTACCCTAGAATCTTTACTGATCAATAATTCCAGATCAAGCTCACCATTTGAGTATCCTTCTATAACATTAATATTTCCTAATTTTGTTGCAAGACTACGTGCAACAGGATGTTTCAATGAGTGTAGCATTTTCTTGTTATGTTTACGAACATTATCATTTGTTGAGAACAAATGAACACCATTGTCAAACTCCTCATTGCTTGTTGCATCAATGGTAATAGTGGTTCTTGTCATGAGCAATCTCCAATCATCAATTGTTGGGTTTGCATCTCTAAGATTTGTCAAAAGTTGATGAGATCTCAGTTGGTGGATATTTTCTCTCTTGTCTAAATACTTTATCTAAAGTAACCACAGTTTTGAATTCTTCCCATAGAAACTTAGCTCTTCTATTGCTGTCATATGCTGGTCTATCATTAATAGGAGGCAACTGACACAACCAAATTATAGATATACCATCAAGCAATTAAAATAATACTAACTAAAAATGTAAAAATCTATTACAATAATACTAACTACACCACAAAATGTGAGCATCAAGCTATTATGCACTATTTAAAATAGTGAAAAAATCTTACAACTCATGTATTATTATCAATTTATAAATTTTAATAAATCATCATATTTACTATTAAAAATAATTAAGAACAATATAAAGGCAAAAATCACATCAACCAACTTAGAGGTAACCATTGAGTTTATTTGAAATATTTGAAAACATTGTTAAGAAGATATACATTCAAGCATTTGAATGTAATGAAACCTAAAGCTTAGCAATTGAATCTAATAAAGGTTTGCTTTCAAATGAATAATCAAACTATTTTTCTTTTATGACAATACACTTAATCCTCTATTCATCATTATAAGTCTCTCTTTTCACTTGAAGTTTAAATATGTATTTGTTGAAAAAGACCTTTTGTATAATGTGTCCAAACTTAATATCATCTTATTCTTCAAGCTTCAAAATGTTCAATTCTTTTGTTGTAACACCCATAATTTCTTTTGTTGCTTCTTCAAAAGTAGTAATCCAAGTGAAAGCAGTATGGTCTTGCACTTTGCATTGAAGTATATATCTATAATCACATTCAGGGAAACTTTTATCACATCTTCCACAATACCAATTGCCATTTCCATTAGTGTTGACCTTCTTTTTGCATTGCCTAGCCCCAATTTTCAAGGGGCAAGTTGTATAACAAAAATTGTTTACCTTTATGAAAGTGAAGGTAGCTTTTATCACAATCGAATAAGGTTTATCAGATTTACCAAGTTCCTCATCCTCAATTTGTGTGATACTTTTTAACATTTTATCTTCTATTATAGATGAGATTTCTTTTGTAATAGAATGAGAATTGAGATTCTTCCCTTTTGTATCAAACCAAAATCTCAATCGTTGTGACTATGGAAGATTTGGATTTATAAGAAGTTGGGTTGTAGCAATTGTTCCCACAAATTTTCCACCAAAATCACTAATTCATCCATCCTTTATAGCAAGAATGGGGTAGGTTCCTAAATCATACATTTCTTGGAGTTGTTGGCCTTCCTTATTGCAGAATCCATCCCACATTGTTAATTCCACAATACAACCTGACATGTCTTTTAGTTGAAGGGTTCTTTTTGGAGTTTGTGTGGAATCCTTTCTGAATATTATGTTTGGTGTATCGATTGACAAAACAACACCAATGATATCAACCATAGAAATGTTTTTCATGTTCTCAATTTCACTTATTGGTGTAAAATAGAATTGTTGTTTTGGTATAAAGCTATCCTCCTCCAAACACAACTCAACTATCAAACTAATTTCTAATAAAATTTCCCATTCATTCTTTAAATGGTTGACAATCTTTTGTGGAGGTTTAAGTCTCCCTTTTGAGATGATAAATACTTTCGCAATTTCTATGTGATCATAAAGCTGTTCTGCAACTGCATAAAAACATGTTACTCTTATTTCACCACCATCTAAATCAACCAAGTCAAAACTAAAAACTTTTCCATCTCCTTTGGAATCAAGTTAAAATGATGAAGTTGGCCCTTTCTAGTGACTCTTGCCTTTATTGACCATCAATTTTGGTAGGGATTCAGTGCTGCAATAGGAATGGTTCTTGTAGGAGGTTCATTTTTTCCAATAATTGGGTGATCACATGGATTTTTGGTAGGATTCATGTTTTGAAAAATCATAATATAGGAGAATTATTATTTAATAGAATTAGAATATGCCCACAAAAATGGAAGAGAATAAAGTTTGCATAAGTTTAATCAATTTAACCATTTGTATAAGAGAAAACAAACATTAAAATAATAAAAAGTACTCGAGAAAAGATAACTATTGCGATGTTTGACTATTTAAAATAGTGGAATAGTTGTACAACTCATGTGTTATCTTAAATATCACCTTATATACAAAGGTATGCAAAGCAATTTAATACATAGTTAATATATAGTCCATTTTAATTATGCTATAATTACATCTGATTCTAACTCTACACCTAAATCTAATTCAAACTCTAACCTTAACACTAATTCTAACTCTACATATATAATTCTAAGTTAATTTTATACTACCCAATATAGTAAAACTTATTAAGAAGCAATGAACAATATACTCGTCCATGAAGAACTTGTTTGATATAAAACTATAGCAAAATTAGTCAATCACTTTTTTTTGGAAAAAATTCAGCCAAAAACTATCATAGCGAAATGCAAAGAAATCAAATAAAATCAAATCCAAACTCATCCATGCATGCAATCCTTGGGGCTATTTTGATCATAGTTATGTTCTATTTTTTACTATTTACCTTATGAAACACTAAAGATATTGGTCACCTGTTTGTTCACTGTTGGACTGTGGACACTCGTGATGTTATTTTCTTAAATCTTTTAATGTGTGTTGAAATATGATATGGTACATTTTTAAATTTGTCCATGCCTTCAAAATTTGAAACTAGATGAAAAATTGAAAGCTATGAAGCTATCTCTGGTCAAGCATAGGGAAATTTTAGAAATAATCTCTACTTTGCAGCCAAGTTTCAAACACTCTCTTTCCAAAATAGAAAAAGATGATAGTAATCTAGAAAATGGAGTTGACATATGCATTTGCAGATATACCTTCAGATATTAAAGTGCTCTTCATTGATATTGTATATATTTAATAATTAAGATCTTTATTACCCTTGTCATATTTACTCATATTTGATAGTATTTTAATATTCCATTATTATCATATTTACTCATTTTGTAAGACAAAAGTACCAACAAAATATTGCTTACAACTTTCTAAATATATAACCTTTTCCTATTTTGAATAATTAAGATTTTTATTTTTATTTCCTTTTATTAATGTCTTCATATTCCTCATAAACATATGTATGATTTATCTTTATAACTTTTGACCTACTTGTCAAATTTTATATTAAAAAAGGAGTATATAGAATTTTTTTGTGCTTCATTTTATAAAATATTTTAAAAGTATGCAATATGAACCCCTCTGTTGCTAAGCACTTTTGTACAATAATAGAAAGTTGAGGTGGGACAATGTCTATCTCCTCAGAATAATATTTCCTTTTTTGACAAAGGGCTGCAAATTGCAAGTTCTGGCAAGCTCATCAGATTTAATAGAAAAGTGAAAATAAAAGAAAGAAACAACAGCTTAGAACTTCTATTACAGTACCCATACAAAAAGCGCCAAATACCCTCAGTCGAGAAAACTTTTCAAAATCAAAATAGAGAAAGGCTGAAAAATAAGGAGTTAAAATAGCCTTTTGTCATCTTCCACGAGCTGGTGGAGTGTGGCAAAACATGAGTAAGATTTAATAGTTTTTTTGTCTCCTCCATAGTTGCTAAAATTAAATTCCAAGTTGAGGTTGGCCAGCCGATCTACAACTTTTTTTCTATTTCTTCTAATATGCCAACAACACACATATTCAATTTTTTGGATTAGAGACATAGCTTCCAGCCTAAGTATTTCCAACTTCCAATTGGAAGACTTGCCAAACTTCATACCTTCTATCATAAGGCATTGACTTTGGGAAGCCATAACCAAATTAATATCAAGGATCATTCCTTCCATTTCAACAACATTATTAGAATTAGAGCTCATACTTTTAGATCCAAAACCAATGATAATACCTCCCACATTATAAATGATTGCTTTGGTTTCAAAAATCCTCGAATTCTCTTCTTTTGGATATTGAGAATATTTTATTTTTGTTTCAGGGGATTTTACTATAAAGTCAATTAGATTCTCATGTATGTACCTCCATGTGACCAAATGTCTTAAAATTTGTGTGTAGTAGAAACATGTTGTAGATTTTTATACTTTAGCCCACCAAATTGGTTTGATCCAGGGGTTCTTCACCTTTTGATAGTTTCACTACAATCCCTCTTTAACTGTAGCCTTATACATGGTTGTCCCTCTTCTAAACTCAGCTCATTGATTCAAATCAAAAGCTCAGCTTTTTCTTACACATTTTTTGAGTTAGTGTTTGTCCTAAATTTATAAATTCAAACCTTTCAGAAGGAAGACTCTTCACAAGAATTTTTGTCAAGATAATACTCCATATCATTACTAATTGAATTCAGTATCTTTCCTTCATTTAAATTATTTGACCCACAATATATTGCAGAACTACTCATGAAGACTGTGGCTTTACATAACTATTTATATGGGCTGATACATTATAATTTGTAGATAGTTTAAGAGGCAATTTCCTGAATCTACCTCCAAACCTATGTATCGTGTTCTCAAGTATCCTGCTTATTTAAAACTTAAATATAATAAATCCTTTTTTAGTAGTAGCACAAATAATTTTGAATGAAATTTACAAATATCGATCTAGAAAGAGGTCTGAACATGATAAGTTGATTCCATAGATAGAGCTAATAGAAGGTGGATATGTCAAGAAGCTTGAGCGGTATGGAGAATATGTAGGCAAGTTCACACATCTTAGTTTGTCTAAGATCTTGTCCTTTTATTCTAAAAGTTCATACTAAAACATCTTAGTTTAGAATATTTGTACATTTCTGGTAGTTCCTTAGGTGTTCATAGTTAAAAGGAAGATTCCTTTCCAAGATTCATGTTTTTAGAATGCTTTCTTGTAGCCTAAATCCTTGGCAATAGGCTTGGAATTGAACACATATTAGCATAGGTAATGACAATCTTGCATTAAACATAAAAAAATATTCTCAAATATATGTAATTTGGCTGAAAATTTGTATGTTCACTGTTATGTTAACTAAAAATTGATCTAAGAAAATTTTTACTGGACTTAATTGTGACTGTAGAGTTTCAATTAAAGTTTGCAAGCAACATTTGGAGGCATGAATACCTCAGAAGATTGTAAAATTTTTGTTGTGTTTTTGTGGAGGAATAGAGAGTAAAAATGAAGTTACTTGTACATGTTGTAGTTCGACAACTTGGTATTATGACACCTGAAGGTGATTCTCGCCTTTCCAAACTTGTTGAAGAGTATCTGAGGGGAGATAAGAGCAATTCCGATGAGAGCCATGAAATAATCTTTTTGTATCTTTCTGAAATGTACCCTGAAGCGAAACTTGAATCTCTTTATACATAGATAAGAGATGAGCTAGATAGTTGCATACTAAGTTACTTTGTATTTCATTGGGATCACTCTATGTTTCTGATTAATCGGGTAATCACTTGCCAAAAAGAATAACAATTCCCTATTTTATTTGAGTGCTTTAACATTTATCTATCCCTACTAGGTTGAATAAACCATCAGGTTGTGGTATATATGATTTTCATGATAGGTTTGTGGGTTTTTCTACACTTGATCTTATATGCAAGGAATTGTTGTCAATTTTCTAGGTTCTATAGGTTAAATCTCAATGGTATAAGCTTCAATCTATTGTGTTTAATTCTACTAGGTGAATTGTATACTTAAAGGAGTATGCATTTGGTTGAAATTTTGAATGCACTAAAATATTAGTTTCTATTCTTTTCTTAATAGTTAGTTGCTTGTTACTACCAAATCATTTTCATGATCAATATTTCATGAATAGTGGTTTACAATATGATTTAGCTACATCTAAAATTCTGACTAAATCATCAACCACAATATTTATCTGATTGAAACACACTTAAATGTGAGTTACCCCCTACAATTAAGCCCACTTCGCTTAGTACCACATATGCAGCTCCCTAGCTCTTCCATTTTATGTATTTGGCATCTTCCATAGAACAACATTATGCCATATCATTTTATATTTTTGTTGTTTCCATGTTTTCCTCCCAATATATTGAACAAGTTGTAGGAAACATGTTGAATAGGTTATAAATAATCTCAAGACAAAAAATGTATTTTTTGCTCTATTGCATCAATTTAAATCTATTGGCTGCCATCCCAGTTTTCATAGTGAGACAAATGTAGTTGTTCCAGTGAATGTCAATACTAGAAGCCCTGTGCTACTTCTAATTGGGGGTGGAATGGGAGTTGGAAAGAGTATGATAGTCAAAGATATAATGAAAAGGCATTATTTGATTTTATTCTCTTATTTTATAATCACAGTTCATGGGATTATTCAGTGGCCATTGTAGTTCAAAACTCAAAGTATTGCTCAATGCAAGTATCTACTTAAGAAATCTCCATACTATAGAGTTCCAGTTAAATTCTCTTAACATGCTTGCCCTCTTGAAATAGATATTTGTTTCTGAATTTGAGAGTCAAATTCTAATTTATCAAATTTTGTTTTGTAAGCTTAGTACAGAAGTGGAGAAGAATTAAATATGTTGGCAGCTACCTGCTATTGTGGAGCATGAACATCTATTGCAGGAGGTATCTCAAAAAGATCTGTGCAGTTTTCCTATTGAGGGATATTTGCACTTTCATTCATAATTGCATAGATTTTGAGGGAGGTCGTTGCTCCTCTCTTGAAGAAAATTCCATGTAATATTTTTAACCATTTTCCCCTAATTCATATTTTGTAATTTTTTTAATTTTTAGTTTTACCATATTGGTTTCAATTACATATATTATAACTTCTTTCTTTTTCTAAATATAAGCTTCTCCTAATCGCTTATCTACATTCTCATGAAATTTTCATTGTATTGAAATTTAGCTTTTGTTAAGAATGAAACCATCCTTGGTTGCATTTATTCATTAGAATTTAAGTTGAACACTTGGCTACAAAGTCCCCAAGCCATTTCAGTTAGAACAAAGAAAATGGAATTCAAGATTATGTGGCAAGATTTGTTTGGAATCAAATGGGAGTTTCAAACTCAAGTAATATCAGTCCCAACATGAAGATAAATCCACTTGGAAGATGAATGGTCAGCCTTTAATGATTTGGGATCATTACCCAATCATTCATGAGGACCTCTAGAGCCAAGAAGATGAAGAAAAGCAACTGCAAGGACCTAAATGACATATGCAGAGACATGGGTAGGTCATTCTTGTATGAAAATGTGCCCTAAATCATGGAAGAAGGGATTTGTTGGCATGAAAGGTAAAACAATAGAGTGGGGGTCTAATAGAGGAATAGGTTGACCATCTAGACTAAGAGAGACATTAAGAAAAACAAAGATTAACTGAAAGATGAAAATAATCAAATTATCATCTGTATTGAGGCATAGATTGGTCCTATGCCATTTTTGTGAATTTTGTAAAAGTTTTGGTTCTTCTCAACATGATTGTAAGCCAATAGAAAGGCTAATTTTTAGAACTAATATAAGGGACATTGTTGTTGTTTCCATCTAGCATAGAATGTTATTTAAGAATTTTTTAGGTTGTTCGATTATACTATCTTTCATTGGACCCCTTATTTAGAATGCACCACACACAGTGTTGTATATTGCATGAACACATTCATTTTTTTTTTAAATGAACATTAGAATAAATCATAATCCTTTAAAATTAATTTTAAATCTATTTTTTCATCCACCATTCCAAAAAAAAAACAATAAGTAAAGAGAAAAGAGTCACAAAGAGTAGAGCAACAACAAATAGAGCAAATAACTATAGTCACCATAGATTCCACCTACTTATTGTTTCTTCTAAAACATTTTTCCAGATGTTTATTTCTTCTTCCTACATATAGAATCTAATTAGCCCTCTGCCTTAATGAAAATCTTTCTAAGGTAATAAAGTTCTCTTCTTTTGGTTCGTCCATGCAATTCCTTTGATCTTAATTTATGCTAATATATAAGGCAACTGTATGTGCATTAAATACTATGTGAATAAATTCAAAAAATCATATTAATATTTCTAAGCAGGGACAAATGAGTAGGCATACCTCTGCAATCTAAAATTTTGTCTCTCTCCTAATTGTCAACACTTTCCTTTATTCCACCTTTTGTAACATCAACATAAAACAATATCAGTTTCACTGAATTAGCAATAAACTAAAGAACATAAATTTTGTTCTTAAAAATTAAAAGAGAGATTATTCTATTCATTACGAGAATGGGAGCATGAACGATATTGCAATGGTAGCTACACAAACTTAGTAAATCACACATTAATATTTCTAGCTAGAAATGCAACTTCAAGCAAGGACAAATGAACATGCATACTCCATATAAAATAAAGATAACAACTTTAAAACTAAAAATAGTAAATAAAAAAAATAAAAATTAAAACAACTTTAAAATCAAAGCAAAAGTTTCTTGTATCTCCATTGCCAAACAATGATCTATCTTGATTTCAATATATATAATATTGTATTTATTTAATTTTTTTTATTAGAAATTCAAGATAATATTGTTAAAAATATTCTTAAAATTATAAAAGGGTAAAAATATTGAAAATTAATATGTATTTCCATAACAAATATTATAAAATTATATATATTGCTATTAGAAATTAGAATACTATATTATATTTTCTTAAAAAATTTCAAATAGCTTTAAAAACAAAGGAAAAGTTCCTTGTATCTCCATTGCCAAACAACGATATATATTTATTTCAATATATATATATAATATCAAGTATTTATTTTTAATTTTTTTATTAGATATTCAAGATAATCTTGTTAAAAATCCTCTAAAAAATATAAAAGCGTGAAAATATTGTAAATTAATATATATTTCATTTCATATACTATAAAAAGATGAATGCATGCTTTTAAAGCTTACATATAAAAAAAATCTTAAATATAATATTACTTTGTGATGATTATTAGACGTCAATTTTAAATAGAATATGAATTGAATAAATAGAATATGAATGATTTTTTCTTTTTAAAAATGTTTTCAATTTTTAAAAAAGTATTGAATAATTTTTAAGATTTAAATATATTAATTTAGAAACTTATTTTTATGTGTAATAGGTAATTTAGCTTTCTAATTTTTGAATTTTGAATGCATTAATTTAGAATTAAAAAAAACAATTATATTTTATTCTCTCATAATTTCATTTTATTTAGTTTTAAAAATATATTTTATAATAATAAGAAATAAATTTTTTATTTTATAAATATTTTCCATACTTTTTAATTTTAAGTGTAATAATTTAGAAACTTACTTTTATATGTAATAATAAATTTAGGGAAAATTCTTTTATACTTATTTTTTTACAATTTAGAAACTTCTTTTTATGTGTACGAATTTAACATTTTTTTTATATCTTATCTTTAAAAATTATATTTTTTGAATGGAAAAAAATACTTAAATAAATCTAATGAGCTTGTGCATTCATTTCAAATAGATAAATATGATATGGTATGAGAGGCTGATATTTTAAGTGAAACAAAAAATCCAAACAAATCATTCCCTTTTAAAAAATTTAAAATCAAAATTAAATAGAACAAATCAAAATTGTAACATTAATTTATATTCTCTTATTATTAAAATTTTATTTTCATTTCAAAAGCTCCTCTCTTTTCTTACAGGTGATCATTCATATTTCTACTAAAAAAATATTTTCTTAAACACAAATCATCTCAAACATTTTGATAGGAAATGTGAAATATCACATTTTCTACTAGAAATTTCTTTTCTAAAACACAAATTATGTCAAACATTTTAAAAACAATATAGATAATTTATAAAAATAAAACATCTCTTTTTCTTTTTATATTTTTATATTTAGTAATTTAACATTATTTTTTAATATATTTTTTTTATAAATATTTATTATTTTGATTGGAAAAAGATTACTTAAATAAATCTATATAAAAAAGCCTAAAGATATCTTGTTTTAAACTTCTTTAGAAGGCAATATAACCTTTATCTACAACTCAAAGGTTGTCCATTATCTCTCCCAATTTACCAGGGAAAATTAAATCAAATTCTTTATTAGAGATAAAGAATGAATAGCAGAGAATAAAGTAGTAAATCAAACAGATTGTCTATTAAACAAAGACAATGGACTCAAGCTTATAACACCATGCCCTATTAAGGTGGTTTATAATCTCATTACAAAATTAGCAAGAAGATTTTTAATTACAGATGAAAAAACAATAACTTGGATCTGGCAGAGTACCAAGAAAAAAAAAATAGCCTTTGTTGATGGAAAACACCCATCAAATCTGTTCTTACTCAATTTCTATCCTAAGAATTTCTCTGAGAAAATAAAATTGTTACATTAGCCTTCAATTATTTTTCATTCATTTAAAAAATTGAATGATCAATGAGATTTTAGATGTCTGGCTGACCTAAAAGTAAATTTGGTTAGATCAATGATCAATGAGAATCGGTAGAAAATAAAAAGCCGTCGCTGAAGAAAGACAGCCGTCGGCCAAGAATAGGAGTGTCATTCCTGAGAGAATTAAGAAATGAAACGGTAATTAGCATGCAACTGTTTCATACGAATACTCCTCCATTTTATTTTATAGTGCTGCAGAGGTTGTATATTGAAGGCGGCTTCAGATTTTATATCCATGTCTTTTTAAAGCTGTTTACATGTAAGAAAAAACTTCATCAAATGTGTCAGAAATTACAAGAATATTTATAAGAGATTCGACACTTTAAAATAACAAACTTCCCAAATCCAAAAAGACAACCAGCTTTTTACACCTATATAATTTGCATGTAAATCTACCTTATGACTTAGCCTGATCCACAAACCGCTGCACTATTGTCACTGAGCCATCGAGAGAGGCCATAAGGATGGCCCAAAGTGCCATTCCCCTTGGCCCAGAACCCATCCCAACAACCCCTCCAAAAGCAAGGCTTCCCATGATAGAATTCCATGGGTCCTCCTTTTGTCTCACATAACGCGCAGAATGTTTTATTGAGTAAGCCAACACATGAGCAGCCGTAAAATTACACGCAGACCGTGGAGTATTCATTAGTGCCGCTCGGGTTCCAGCAGTGAAACGCTCCCGCAACCCGGAGCGAGAATTGTATGATTCTATGATAAATTCAAAGAAGGCACTGCATGCCACTCCTATGCCCAAGGCTTCCCCAGCTTCCTGTGAAATCTTCTCCTGGCATAGCTCTCGTGGGTACTCGGCCCTGCTGCTCATCATGAAACCCTACGCTATCCTACTCTGCAACAAAAAAATTCGAACGTTTAGATAAAAAGGCAAACCCCTGCTATAAAAAATGATTTTCCAGATCAGAATTGCGCCCATAATAATTAACTTGCCGGAAAGGCAGAGCAAAAATAGAGAAAAAACTGAGTACCAAATTTCTACAGCAATAATTGAATTTTTATTCAACTTCCTTCATAAAAACAGATTACAATAGCCTCTCTAAATAGAGGTCTTCGGCTTATTCAAACAGTAGATGAATGAGAGCAAAGAGAAATAAAACTAAACTATTTCCTAATCTACATCTGCTTCATGCAAAATATGCCAACTGGTACTTCTCACTTCCTACGTAGATATACTCCAACTTGGAAATAGGACTGGTAAAGTTTCTGTCTTACCAGGTAAGAGTTACTCAGGCTGGCGTCTGTAGTTACAGCAAAGGAGATATTATCCATTCCATGCGAAAATCACCCAGCAAACCTTTATTTATATCGTTTGCCTCAATTGGATTGGCCATAAAATAAACCGACCTAGAAATAAAACCGACATAAAGATAGGTTAAACCTTTTTATTTTAAAAAAACTAAAAATAAGGAAATAAGTCGGCTTAAAGCTGATTTTATTAAAATCAGCAATCATTAACATTTATTTATAATTTTAAATTATTATCTAATTAAATAAGAAATGAGTAATTCTTTAAAGCAAAAAAGTAAGAATGGATTTAGAAAAGACTAGATACTAAGAGTAGAATAGTACATATATATAATAAATATAGAGATCTCAAAGATGGGAAAGATAAAGGAGCAATTAACTAAAATGATAATATTAATGATCTAAAATTTAACAAACAAAATAGATAAATAGAAGATAATAATGAGCTGAGAAGATAATAAAGCGTAATTCTTTAAAGCAAAAAATAAGAATTGACTTAGAAAAGACAAATTACTAAAAATAAAATAGTACAATAATACCAAAAATATAAAGACCAAAAAGATGGAAAACTTAAAGGAATTGAAAAAATAAAGTAGGAAAAGGTAAAGGAACAATAAACTAAAATGCTATTATTAATGATATAAATCTTAATGAATTAAATAGATAAATAAAAAAATAAAAAAATTAATGGATTAAAATGATGAGAGACAAAAAAAATTGAGAAGAAAAGATAAGTTAAAGACATTAAGAGATGATTTTTTGTTGTTTAAATGTTTAAAACATTTTTTTGTTTATTCATAATTGTTAAGGGTTTTAAGAATCTTAATATATAAAAAAAATTAAAAATTTATATGAAATCCATAATGAAAAGGATATTAAAGATTTTATGATATACATATGATATATGTACATATATATGAGATAATAATGAGTAATCTTTTAAACATTTAAATAAAATTATAATATCTTTGTAATTAGATTCATATTATAAAATCTTTTCAATTAAAAGAATGAGATAGTAATGAGTAATTTTATAAAGAAAAAGATAGATGAAACAAGAGTTGTATGATCAAAATGAGTGAAAGTAAATCAAGATGGGATAAAAAGAGGAGTGGGGGAGAAGGTTGCACAGGATTCAAGAAGGCAAATTAAAAAAGAAAAATAGATGAGAAAGAAGATGAATGGAGAGAAAGACTAATTAGGAGAGAAATGTTGATTAGACTTCAATTCACCTCTTATGATTAGAGCACTTTGAAGAAGATGCCTTCTTCTCCTTCCCCCTTAAACCAAGGTGGTGGAAATGCTAAGTTGATGAACCAATATATGTTGGCCACATGGTTTAGAAAACCTTGAAAAGTTCAATGCCCACCTTATTAGTTTGCACCCTTTCATCTCTTTCACCAAAGACATTGAGTCTAATAACCAACTCCCATTCCTTGACATTTTACTCACAAAAAAGCTAGATGAATCCCTAGCTCATAGTGTTTTCTAAAAAACCACCCACACTAACCTCTATCCTCACTCTTCCTCCCACCACCACCCAACCCAAAGTTTTTTCATCCTTAAAACCTTGACCATGAGAAATTTTTTAATTTGTGATGAAGAAAATTTAAATTGTGAGCTAGATTATCTCCACCACATCTTCCTCTTAAATGGCTATAAAAACAAACAAATGTCTAAATCTTTCAACTTGGCTAAATAAAAAAAAATCTCCAAACCCAAGCTTGCCCAACCCCCCATCCCTGCCAATGCCACCTTCCCCTACATTGAAGGTTTATCCCAAGAAATCACAAAAATCCTCCTCAAAAAGGTCATTTGTTGCACTTTCAAACCTATGCAAACCTTAAAAAACCACATCCCTTCTCTCAAAGATCCTAAGAACATCTACCTCAATTTTGATGTCTACAAGGTGGTTTGTTCTTGTGGCATCCCTTACATTGGTGAAATTGGGCACTCTTTCAAAACTAGAATCAAAGAGCACTATGCAAACGTCAAGCATGAGTGCATTATAAAATCTACCCTAGTTTACCATTCCTCCTCCACCAAACACCATATTTTTCTTGAAAACACTCAAATCTTATCCATTAAAAACAACTTCTTTAAAAGGAAAGTTAAGGATGCCATTGAGATCAACGACCACCCCTTGAACCTTAATTGACACGAAGGCTGGAGCCTAAGTAACTCTTGGAAACCTCTTCTATCAAACCTTAAAACCCTTCATCCACCAACCTCCTAGCTCCCTCTTCCCCCTCCTTCATCCCCATTTCCCCTTTTATCTTGCTCCTTGGCTCCTCCATTTCTTTGATATTTCTCCCTAGTCACTTGTGGTTCTTAGTTTCTTGGCCAGGTTCCTTTTGTCTTTTCCTCTGTTATCTCTCTCTCAAGCTTTCTCTCATTTCACCTCTCCCCTTTCTAAATTCCTTTTCTTCACTCCTCTTTTCCCCCTATTTCTTCTCTTCCGCTTTTCTCTCCTAAAAAATCCCTTCAAAGCCTTTTTATTTACTTTCTCTTCTCAAGATTAATCTTATCTTTGATTAATATATATATATATATAAATATTATAATAAAAAAATATTAATCTTTATTTTCATATTCTTTTCTATATTCCTAATTATCCTTTTAATCTTATCAATTTGTGTTAATTAATTTTCTTTTCTTTTTATTAATTTATCTTAAAGAATTCTATTATAATTTAAAGATATTAGAACACATATATATTCATTACTTTATTTTGGCATTTCTTCTTTTTTAAAGCAATGCATTTTACTCTTTCTTAAGTATATATTTTTAAAAATATTTATAAGTTTATTCTTTTTTTCCTTTAATTCTAAATTATTTTATAGTTTTCTAACCCTTTATGAAATTACATTATTTGAAAGTTGTTAAATTATTTATTTATTTATTTGTGTGTATATATCTCTTAATTTATATCCATTTTTTACATCTTTCTTAAACCCTTTTTTGATTCTTCTTTATATTGAATTTGAGCATTTTAAGTTATTAGTTCATATTTAAAATTTAATCTTATTATTCAAACATTTTGTTTTTTTCCTTTCCTTTTTTTTCTCTCCAAATAAGAATAAGGATATGGATATATGAGTGTGTTTTCATATTCAAAATATACTCTAATTAGCTTTACATCCTTATTTTTCCATTGTTTTATAAATAAATAGATACTTTATAAATAAGTGTATATATATAGATACTTTATTTACTTCTTTCTTAACCAATTTTAGTCTTCATTGTAGCTTTCTTTATTTTTTTAATTTATTAGCTTTCAATTATAATATACTCTTAGTATCCATGGCCTTATATTCTTTCTTTTCCTATCCTAATTTTATTCTCTATATAAGAATATGGAATTCATTGACATAATATAATTTTTATTTATTTTTAACAATTCCCTTATCTTTTCTATCTTTTTGATCTCTATATTTTTAATATTATTCTATTATTTTGATTTTAGTAACTTTTGTTTTCTTAATTAGTTTTTTTTTTTTCTTTATACAATTACTCATTACTATCTCATTGATGTTATAATATGACTCTAATTACAAAGATATTCTATTTTTTTTTTAAATCTTCAAAAGATTATTCATTATTATCTCATATATATGGATATCATATGCATATCATAAGAGCTTTAATATAATTTTTTTAATGGATTATATATAATTTTTTTAATGGATTATATATAAATTTTTTAATTGTTTTATATATTAAGATTCTTAAAACCCTTAGCAATTATGAATAAAAAAAACAATCTATTAAAAATTTAAACAAAATTTGTCATCTCTTAATGTTTTTTAACTTTTCTTCTTCAAAATATTTTGTCTCTCATATTTTTTAATTCATTAATTTATTTATTTTCTCTATTTATATATTTAATTCATTCATATATATATATATAGATATAATAATAGCATTTTAGTTGATCATTCCTTTATCTTTTTCTTCTTTATTTTTTAATTCTTTTATATTTTCCATCTTTTTGGTATTATTGTACTATTTTGTTTTTAGTAACTTGTCTTTTCTAAGTCAATTCGAATTACTCCTTATTATCTTCTCAACTCATTATTATTTTCTAGTTATCTATTTGATTCATTAAGTTATGTATCATTAATATTAGCATTGTTGTTGATAGTTCCTTTATCTTTTCTCTCTTTATTTTTGCAATTCCTTTATCTTTTCTATCTTTTCAATCTCTATATCTTTGGTGTTAATGTACTATTTTGTTCATAGTATCTAGTATTTTCTAAATCTTTCTTTTTCTGCTTTAAAAAATTACTCGTTATCTCATTCTTTTAATTGCAAATATTTTATATAATGTCTATAATTAACAAAGATTTTAAAATTTTATTTAAATGTTAAAAATATTAGTCATTATCATATTATATATATGAATACCATATGAGCTTTAATGTCCCTTATATCTTAATGAATTAAATAGATATATCTTTAATAAGTGATCTCAATCTTCTTTTTATATCTTTAAAAAGAGCTAAGAGGTGAGTTGAGGTGTAATGAACATTTCTCTCCTAATTATTCTTTCTCTTCATTAATCTTCTTTCTCATCTATTTTCCTCTTTTAATTTCCCTTCTTCATACAACCTTCTCCCCTCTCTCTATTTATCCCATCTTGGTATGCTTTCACTCATTTTGTTCCTACAACTCTTGTTTCATCTTAGTGATTGATCACAAAGTGTGATCCAAAATGTTGATGAAAATAAGTTGCACACATTTAAATCTAAAAAACATCACACTTATTAGAATAGATTATGGAAATTTTATTTCTCTAATAGTATATATTTTTCCTTTTATATCCTTATATAATCTTTGATAAAGATATTATAGGTAAAACATGCATTAATAATGTTGCACTTGTGTTTGAGAATGCTCACATCCCATGGAAATATGTAGATTATTTTGGAGGGTTTGAGTACATTATCTAACTTTGACATTGTTTTTCCCTTTATATTTTATTTACCCAAATAACTTGAACTCAAGTAACTTGAAATGCAAAAAAAAATTGCTTATGTGTAGCAATAAAATAAATCATTGAGTTTGTATAGTAATAGAAACCCAAAGAAAACAATTTATGGACTTTCCTTTTGTTTTCTTTGTTGTTCTACAAGTAATTAGAATAATATTTAACAACTTTTCACCAAGTAAAACCCATTTCTCCTTATCCCATATTTATTCTTGTGGGCTAAAGCTAAATTTATAAGCCACCATCAACATCAAACCACTCTTCAAACTAGAAGATTGTGACTAGTGTCTTGGCACAAATATTAGCATCTAACAAGACTTTTAGGTTCTTTCTAGAAGTGTAGATTATAATTTTGAACACTCTCTTCAATCCACATATAGATTAAGGTCCTTGCTACATAGTAACAATGGCTCTAAGACCATGTTGAATATAAGCAAATAATTTTCATGAGTATAAATGTTTTGATGAAAAAGTATACTATAGATGAGAAATACAAAACTTGAAAACATTTAAGGAAACCCAAGAGCCAATATAGAGCAAGTTAGACACATTTGAGATAGCCTCAATTAGCTAAGGAAGAATGATGGGTAAGTAAAAAAATATGAGGGGCCAAAAAGGGATTTTAAGTGGCCACTTTCTTTTTGAAATCAAGAAATATTAACCTTGGATGAGAAATTGAAGATAGTTACACTCAAAATTTGAAGATGCAACAAGAACAAGGGTCATAGTACTTAGACTCTACTTTCTAAACTACTATTTTTTTTTTAAATAATAGAGATTAAGGGGTTAAAAAATGGGAGCCATTGAAATTGGTGTTATTCTTATCAAAAAAATATTTAACATAACATCTACTATGGCTTCCTCAAAAGGTTAAAATTTTCTTGGTATTTTTAAAATTGCTTCAGTGAAATTAGTAACAAATGTAAGTTTATTACATTATTTTTTGTGAATTTTTTTTAATGAATATTTGATTTTTTACTAATTTTCAAAGTGGACACATCGTAAAAAATAGAATTTTGGTCGTGCTACCCCTACAAATTTTGAAAACCAATTGAATTTTTTTTATTATGTGTAGAATGGATTCTAGTTTATAAAAATGTAATTTATTTGAGTTTCAATGAGAAATTAATTTATAAAGAAAAAAATACCAAACACTTGTTTTTACCAAAAAACGGACACACAAACAAAAGAAATTAAAGATGAAAGGCTTAACATTGTCAAAATGTGAAAAAAAATTATTTGCTAAATGGCTAAGGAGAGCCTAGCATTACCCCAGTGTTCAATTTGCCACTTGACCTTAGGTATATAAACTTGTGATTAGGCATGAATGAATTAGCAAAATCTGTATAAAATGTACAAAAACATGTCTTTGGACGTTGCAAAGGCACTCCAAGCCTTTAGGTTGGAAATCCAAAGAAAATACAAGCCTAAGGCTTGGGGATTCCCAATGCAAGACATAAAGCGAGCGTGTTATAATGCACTTCCGTTATGTCATAGTTTTGACATAATGTGAGTGTGTTATAACATGCTCATGTTATGTCTTTCCTTATATTTTGCTTTATTTTGCTTTATGCTTCCCAAGCATGACATAACATGAGTGTATTATAATGTGTTTGTGTTATGTCTCACTTGAAATTGTTTATGTGCAAGTTTGTTAAATGTATGTTTTATGTATGTATGTTTGTATATATATGTGTATGTATGTATGTATGTATGTGTAGGCACTCAAATAATACTGACATTATGCAACTAAATCTAACCAATTAACATCATTTCCTCTATTAATCAAATAAAGTAATTTATTAGAGGGATTCAATGATGTGCATCATATTTGATTAAATAAATCAACTTATTTAATTAAAGTCCTAAAAGTCCTCTCATCCAATTTAATAAATCAAATCATTTAAATCAAATGTCAAATCCCCTAATTCCTTCAAGTTAATTAAGTTTGGATTAATTAACTCCTAATCCTAATTTCTCATTCTCCAGATTTTGACTCAACCTAGGTCAAACTTAACTCCTAACTAACCCACCCACTTGCACATAAAAATCAATTCTTTTAATTATCTAATTATCTCATTTTCCCTCACAAAGGCATATTCTAATAGAATATTCCTTCATTAACTCCATGTATTTGACTTTCTTGCACAAAAAATTTCCCTCCAAAACACCTCAACCATATTCATTTAATGCCTCTTACACATGCATTAATCTCTCTTACACCTCTCAATTCCTCAACCACATGCATTAACCATGCAAATTCTCCAAAATGTGCTCCATTTTCCTCCACTAGCCTTGTGACAAGTGGCACAATATCATTGGCTCTTCCTTAGTCCCATATTCCTCCCATCTCTCCACTCTTCAACCCTTCAATCTATAAATAGAAGCCACTTCTACTCCACAATCCATCCACAATCTCAGTGTTTGCACTATAGACACTTTTCATTTCATCTTGCATTGTATCACATTTTGTTCATTGAAAGTTTATCAAGGAGGTGGGAAAGGGCATCTCTTTCACATCAAAGGAGCATCGCTTCCACTATGGGATAGGTATGAACATGTTTATAAATGCTTACATTTACTTACTTTGATTATGTTGTTTTCTTGTTTGCATATGCACCATGTTTAGATATCTCATAAGAGCATTTTATTTGCTTGGTTTAAACTAACCCATGCTAATGTTTGTTGAGGTTTAAGATTTATTGCAGATTTGTGCTCACATTTTGGTGCCCACCATGGGGTATGAATATTTCTCTTACATCTATTTCAACATCATCCTTTAAATTTTCATTTAATTTAGTTTAGTTTATTCTATTCTTTATTGGTGAAACTTCTATTAAAAATATGAACTGTTAATCCTCTATATTGTTGCAACGATATCCTTTTAGTTTCTATCTTTGACTAATCTCTATTCATGCATTAGTTCACTATTTTTTATGTTGTGAAGACTTTAATGAATATGGCAATGTCTTTCAAATAAATCACACAATGTTCTTTTACTAACTTTATACGCCAAAATTGTAATAGTCGTGGCTTCTAATGATCTGACAGTTTCCTTCCAAAAGTGACATGAATCAACTTTGGTTCATTTTACACATTCTAAAAACTCTGAGACAAAGGCTTATTTAACATAATTGCTTGAATTTCTTGTTCAATTGAATGTAGAGGATCATTGCTTATTATGCACAACATTTTATTTCTATCAGGGGAACTTGTTTGTAATACGTTTATGTTTATTTTTGGGCTCTAAAAAATACAAGAAATGTATTTTGCATTTTCTTCGCCTAATTGTAAGCTTATTTTAGAATTTTTAACTTTTGAAATGTTAGTATTGAATCTTTGAAGTTTGATTTTAATACTGCAATATTATCTTTTCAAAAATATGTCATAGCATCCATCTAGATTCCACTTTATATTCATCACAAACATAATACATTGTCCCCTTACTCCTTTCTTGTCTTATTTTATCACCATCATTGTGAGACTGATATAAAATTTAACCGAGCCTACACTTACCTTGTGAACTCCAACACTACCCCCTAATTTGATTCTAATTTGACTACTGTCATGAGTGAACCTATGCATATGAAGGCTGAAATAGTGTGCATAATTACTAGGCATGGCTAGTTGCTTCCTTCTTAGCACTTGATTCCAAATACTCATGCCCATTCATCATCCCAAGTATATTCACCCCCAAATTTTATGCCAAATCAGCATGAGTAGTCAGCTTTAGAAGAATTCAAAGCGGCCTACAACTTGTGTGGTAGAGAATTTGATGCAAGTTCAATGATAGAGAATTAGAACCCCCGAGTGGAAAGAGGAAAAAAAGTCAAAAGTCAAATTAAATTTGAATATAAATTTTATTGTTTCAAACAAGGATTTAAAAACTAAGGGCATTATTTATCCCTAGTGGTGTGATTTTGAATTGCTACATCTAAATTTGAAACTAAACTCATTTTTAATTCCAGTGATTGCACTCATACTCAATATATAGTCAAAGAAATCATGAAATTTTTTTGAGGCATCATATCAAACAATTTAATGCGTGTTTTTTTTCTTGTCTCTTTGCATCATTTGAGCTTCACTCCTCATCATTTGTCCTCACATTGCTTTCTTTTTGGAGATCTATATTTGAGTAGTTCTGATTGCTTTCATATTTTTAAGAGTTTATGACTTGTGCATTATGTTGCCAGAATTTTGATTCTATATCGATTGGGGAATCATTAAATCTATCTTTGTTTGCTCGTAGCATTGAAGCACATGTTTGATTAAGTATCTGACTTCGGTAATTTGATGTTTTGAAAAGAATGTTATAGTTGCCTCATTAATGGATGGCTACACATAATGGGGGTGAGTAAAAGAGCAACTACGAAGCAAAGGTTTAAATCATTGATACGGTGATCAATAAATCTGAGGAACTTGCCACATAATAGTTGATTATGCAAGATTTCATTAAAACACTCAGCATAGAAAAGAGTTGAATGCATTTGGTGTAGTAGAGTAGATTTCCTTCATAAATCACATCCACTCATTGGACACATTTATTCAAATTTTGTGGGAATTTATTCAAATTTTCTCATTAATTATCGTTTCTAGTAATTTGGATTTAAAGTTTCCATTTCAAATTGAATTTGTCGCTTGAGCCATCAATGCACACAATACTATTGATGTCTCTATAGAGCCACTTGAGCCATCAATGCATGTTATAGCTTTAAATTTATGAATTGTTGGGATTATATTCTCTTAAAATCATCAATCAAGCTTTATCATGGACTGACAAACATTTAAGAGATTCTCAATCCTTGATTTAGAATTTTTTTTTTTAAAGAAAAAAAGTTTTAGGAAAGACAATGAAGAGAAACTCTTGTAGGAGAATGCATTAATTATGACCATTGAATTCATTCATGTTGTTTTGAATTGTATTCACTATGATAAGTTATCATTAATTCCTTGCAATAAATCTCATTTCTAATATTTTACTTTGTATTGTTTGCAAGGAGGTGTGCATAAAGAATTAGTCGCACTAGAATTGGGCATTGAGTTGAAAAAAATCACAAGTAGATTTGAGTTGAAGAAAGTGAACTTGAACTTGAAAGAAAAAAGAATTTTTAAATGCTTATTATACAGTAGTCTAGAATATCCACTTTCTGCTTTTATTTTTGGTTTTAGGCCAACTAGATCAATTTTGGTTTAAAATTAATCAATAATTGATTTTTTCAAAGTTGGTTAAAATTGAACCCTAGATACTTACTAGAATTTGGATTTTGGACTAAAATTAAATAGAAAACTTCAAACTTGGTTTTGGTGCTATAAAAAGAACTCATCATTTTTTTGAGGATTTAAAATGAACTTGTGTTTTCTTTGTCTTGTAATCTTTTTTGCAACTTTTGTCATTTGAATGTGTATGCACTTCTCTCACACTTCATGACGATCTTGAGAATCAAAACAATTTTAGTAACACTGGTTGTCTTAAAAATTACCTACACATTTCAAATTTGGGTTTTAAAATTGAACAAATCATGTTAGTGTGAGAAAGAGACACTGTGTGTGCTCCCTCCTAGCACTTTACACAAAATGGGTGGTCAAAATCAAAGTGTACACCCTCACTTTTTTTACCTTTAGAGGGGCCTGCCTAAGACCAATTCAAAGGAAAATCCAACTAGTTTTTCACTTGAGCCAGTATATAAATGGATAAGAACAAATTGTCAAGTCCTCATGGTATACAGGCCTTAGTTGTATAGTATCTTTCAAAATAGGGTACTACTATAAAAAAGTATAAGATCCCCTAGTAGGATTGTTTAAAGCCTTTAGGAGCTTGTTGGATGCTTGCAAGGTGCCATGTCCCTAATTACCCTTACTAAGAACCAATTTGTATAGAAGCCAAATTCCTTGCTATTTGTTGGTGCAAGAATGGTCGTTTTGAAGCCACTTCACATTTGTACTACTCAAAAGTAGAAACCAAAAAACTCCTTTTAATCTCTACATTTTAAGATTTTAAGATTTGGTGGTCTCAAGAAGTGTGTGTTGTGGACGGGAGCCAGTGTCACCAAATCTCTAATTGTTTACTTTGTCTAGTGTTTGGAAAAATCTGAGTGGAGACTCAACAAATATTGTATTTTCTATCTTAGGATTGTGCAATCTATGAGTCAGTTAAATGCATTTCTTGAAATATCAAAACTTGGAAACAAACATTCAATAAGGTCATCAAATTTCAAACCCTTTGGAAAGAGAAAATACCTTTGAAAAGTCCACATATTACTGCTTGTCCCTAGGGATTCTATCCTTAGAGGCTTCTAAATATTTTGGCCTATATGTCAATTTTGTCTCTCTAAAGTCAACATAGGAAAGTAGTGCCTTTGATTCCTTGATTTTCACATAATGGACCTTGTGGAATGAAAAGGAGTTGATACATAGACATTCAATTTAAAAAGCTAAGCAAGAAAGTGTGGATGTGATAAAAAGAATTCATTAAATCCAAATAAAAGACAATTGAACCCCACATATGTGCTTGTTCTCATGATTTCCAAAAAGGTCAAAATCCCAAAATAAAAGTCTTTGTGCAAAAAATTCAAATTTAGGTGTCATACTCAAAAATCCATCAATAAGTACATTAGGGAGTGCAACTAAAAACATCTCAAGATAAACAAGAAATTCACAAGGTTTTATAGACTCATTCCTTTGAACAATCCAGATATATGTATGTAATTTTAGACTACTTCTTGGGTGAAAATTTCTTAGAAGTATAGCATGTTCTTCAATACCTAGGTATTATAAACAAAAGTCTCTCTAGGTTCTATCAGGATTGTGAATTATAATAGTGGTTTTACAATTTTTTGGCTGACTGAATAGCTGAAATTAATGGCCTGCTTGAATCTTCATTTGGGAACCTCTAGCTGACTAAAGCGTGAGGAATTTGAGAGGGATGAATTTGCAAACTAGGAGTATAATCAAAATTTTGCAGTAAAACATGGGAATTTTAAAATATTTTTAATTTTGGAATCAAATTTACACTTCTTTTTTCCATCTCTGAAAATTGATTTTTGGAGGACATAATTTTAAAAAGTGGCCTTTGCAGGTAGGCAGCATATAACTTTTCCATGAAAAAGGATAAGGAAATTCTAATTCCCTACTCAAGTTTAGATTTTATGAAACTCCTGATATCTAGTGCTTCCACTTAGTTGAATGGATTTTTTATTGAATATTTTTTGCTTAATCAGTTTCAAAGTCAAAGCAGGAATTACAATTTAAGACTGCTCTGATGCATTATAACACAACTTTTTGTATCAAAATTACATTTTGTTTTGTTGGATCAAGGAACTTGAATATAGGTACTTTCTTTTTCAATTTTTTAATAATCTTCTATTTTTCCACATGTGAAGAACAAATAAATTCATTTTTGATGAAAAACCTATGTTTAATAAAACTTAAAAAACAAATACATAACAAAACCAAAACATATTAAAATTATATTCATTGGATAGCTTTTTCTAAGGAATACCATAATCATTTGAAATAAATTTTAAATGAATTCATTTGATCCCCTAAAAGCTAAATCAAAAGTGATTTTTATCAGCATTTTAATAGGTGCAAAGGAGACACATTTATAGGTATGGTTTAAAACTAGCGAGGTTCTATCCAAGGGGGTTTGATCTAAGGTGATTTTATCAAACCCTATTCAATTGGAATCCTTGAAATGGAACTTTTTAAGGCTTAAATCATTATATTTTCTAAAAATATGTGATTTCAGAAAAAATCAGCTCCTCTCAAAAATTGTAAACCACTATTATGATGGCACCTAGGATAAAATCAGCACCTTTTTCTTTTCATACCATTAATCAAATCCCATCTCACAAACAACTTTTAAACCTAGGAAAAATCATCCATGCTAGACTTTTAGTAATCCTTCAAATCAAAATAAAAATCACCTTGTTTGGATAAGTGTGTGTGGATGAATCCTTCCTCATAAACTTAGTTAAATTATCATCCTTGTGGACAAGCTTATTCCCAGATAACATCCAACATCTTGGGGTTTATATGTCCATTATCCAAATCAAATCAAATCAAATCCAAACCAAATCCAAAGGTCCTAAAATTCTAGTATCCCTCCAAATTTCTTAAGAGTTCAAACATCCATATCATTCATCCTTCATTTATCTGATCACCATCATTTGATCCTTAACATCCTAGTTTTTCTTTTTTGTATCTAAAGTTTAGACCAACCTAAGGAGTTAGAGGTTTACCTCCCATATTATTGAAAGTTGATTCTTATTTTATGGTCCAAACTAGATCTCAACACAAGAAGATCATGGAGCAAAACAAAGAAACATCCATTTCAAGTGATTTGAGTCAAACTGAAATTCAACCCTAGGATATCCATCTTGACCTTCCACTTAATCCTCATCAAATACCTCAAAATCCTCATGAGGGAGGTTTCTAAGTGGAGGATGTCACCAACAATTTCTAAGGAATGACCCAAGATGAAATCATGGAGCTAGTCCAAAATTCTAAATACCACAAGATTGTCAACACAATGATGAGACTCAATCCTTCACAATATATGTTAGCATTAGCAAAGGAAGGGGCTAAACTCCCGTCTTATTATGATGTGAGAACTATTGTGGAACAACCTCTTGGGACTATGCCACTAGTATCATTCACACCATCCTTCCAAAACATCATTCAACCCATCCCACAACCAACATCATATCACACTCCAAGTCAACCCATGATCACCAAGGGGAGTTCATTGCTCCAAGATCTTCAAACAAACCCCATTGTAAACAACCAAAAATTGGATGCAAAAACCATCTTGGGTATGCCAAACACCATCTGGCAAGACCCAAAACATCTATATGTTCCACTCATTTTCCATGACACTAACAATTCATCCACCTTCTTTGTAACATATTCTCTTAATACACAAGTCTCTCTCCCCATGACATCACGAGGACAAGTGGGTCTATTTGGACAAGGGGGAACTTTTGATGCATCATCATCACTTTTGCAAGGGAACACACCTCCAATATTCCCATCATTTCCTCTCTTAACATCAACAACCGCACCAATCACAGATTTTGGGAAAGCCCCTTACCTAGCATACCAATCTAAAACCAATCAAATCAAATCAATCCTCCAATCACAAATAAAATCATGTCATTCATGCCAAATCCTCCAATAATGCCATTGATATCACAACACTAGGTGGCCAATACCTATCCAAACACCTCAACCAATCATTACAACACCCCAAAATTCTCAAAACACGGTCTTCTAAGGACCAAGCACATCATCCATACCATCTACCACTCAACCCCTTGTCATCACTCAAGAACCTTTGCAACCACCTCAACAAAATATCATCACACCATCTCACACCATTCAAAATCCTCCACCTCCACTACCAAATCCAAACATGGAAAATCAATACAACATCACACTGCAAGTAGTCCAACAAGTGTATAAGAAGGCACTCAAATAAATCCAAGATCAACAAGCCACACAAGAAGCACAATAGGCTTCCCAAGCACAAGTGCAAGCCTTATTGCAACAACAACAAGCCACACAAGTTGTGCAAGTAGTACAAGCCACACAAGCTGACCAAGATACACAAGCTACTCAACAAGCTCAAGCTCAGGAATGAGCTCAATATCAATCACAACATGCTCAAGCACAAGCCTTTTTATAGTAATAGGCTTATCAGCAAGCTTTGCAACAATACCACGCACAACAACAAGCAGCTTAGATACAAGCCCAACAATAATCATTGTTGGCGCAACAACAACAAGACCAACAAAAAGCGTTGTTGGTACAACAACAATTCCAAGCATACCAACAAACATTGCTTGAAAAAAAAAACCTACAACTCTCGCAAGTGCATTTCCAAGTGTACAAGTCACCCCATCAATCACTCAAGCCACCACACCAACACAAAACACATACATTCAACCAGTTGATCAGCAAAATGATTTTTCCACACAAATTAAATGGCTCTCACAACAAATGTTGGACATATAATTAGGAAAAACAATAAAATCACAAGGGAATTTGTGCCGTTATCCTATTGATAGAAGCATTGTGATGGTGTCATTCCTAGAGGCTTTGAGATACTAAAATTTGATAAATACCGTGGAATTAGAAATCTTGAAGACCACATCAGGGAATTCTATGTACACTGTATGGAAGTTGCCTATGATGAATCTTATCTAATGCAAGTCTTCCCTCAAAGTTTGGTAGGCATAGCAATGGAATGTTTCTCCTACCTTCCCCCTAGAATTAAAAAGTTCCAAGAAATTTTGGGCTTATTCATACAAAATTACTCATTTAACAAAGGCATGGATGTGAGCTTGGAAGATTGTCCAACCTAAAGAAAAACAAGGATAAACATTTGCATCCTTCTTACAATGATAGCAATCCAAGGCCAACAAGAGTAAGTGGGATATTCCAAAAGAACAACAAATTGGGAATATCATCTCCAACCTCGAAGGGACCTTGTCCTCCCATCTCAAAATGCAATGCATTACCACCTACGACCAACTCATCCCTAAAGCACTCAACATCGAAAGATCCCTCATTGCACAAGGGGGAACCCCTATGTATCCAAACAATCGAACATCAACAAGCTACAATGATAAACCTCACACATGGTAAAAGAATAAAAATTTCACCAATGATGGTGTTGTTAATGCCAAAGTTGTAATCAGTGCTCTAAGGAAAAATATGCAACAACAAACATACCAACAACCACAAAAAAACACTCAAAACACCCTACGACCCAACACATCACAACAACCCAACCATGAAACAATCAACAATGTAAATGATCAAGGTGGACAATCCACAAGGAACAAATATCCCCCTAAACGAAAATATGCACCACTTGGGGAACCAATTGAATTTTTTATGCAACAGTTGGTATAAGAAAACCTCATCAAAATCCTTGTTTACGGAAATTACCAAGAGCCTCAAGTTAAACCACCATAGTATAACGAGAAGCGCCTTTGTGACTTTCATAAAATTAAGGGACACATGACAACCAACTGCATGCGAATTAAAAATCTGATCCAAGATCTCATTGATGACAATACCATCACCATCGAACAACTAGCCAGGAATCAAGACCTCAAAATATACACATTCAAAAACAATGAGGCTCTCTTGGAATTCATGGGATTAAGGGATACTCTACTGTATGGAGACAACAAAGTAAGGTTTGATATTGAGCTAGATAAACATGCATACTATGGGGAAACAATTGAATCTCTCAATCACAAAATAGAAAATCTAAGAGTAATATGTAGGTCTTTAAGTGAAAACCATATTGTGGCACTTTCTAACCCAAAAAATAGTAAAAAAAAAGGACATATCCGATGGTGGAAACCTATTTGAGGCACCAAAGGATGAGGATTCAATCTTTTCCTTAGTGCTATTAGTCAAGAAAAATCAGTATTGCTAGTTGAAAAGTGCAACCTAGTCAATCTAGGGATTGAAGAAATTCTACACATCACTATATATGCCGAATCACTTTTGACCGAGGAGAAAGAACTTCTAGCTACATTTTTGAAAGAAATAAGGGTAAATTTTGGATGGAAATATGCTAACATGCTCGATCTTGATCCTAAGGTTGTGGTTCATCATCTATCCTTCTATCTAGAGGAGAAACTAGTAAGAAAAAAGTTGAGAATGATGCATTCGTAGATCATATTATTAGTCAAACTTGAATTATAGAAACTCCTGGACGCTAGCTTCATACAACCAATTGGTTATCCAGAATGGGTTTAAAACCTTGTACCTATTTCCAAGCCCAATGGGGGCATCCATATCTGCATTGACTTCAGGGACTTGAATAAAGCATTCCCTAAGGACGATTTCCCTCTTCCCAATATCAACATGATTGTAGATAAAATAGTAGGGCATGAGATGTCATTAATGGATGGGTTTTTGGGATACAATCAGCTAATGATAGAAAAATATGATTAGCATAAGATGGCCTTCACTAGTTCATGGGGTACCTATTGTTGGAACATGATGCCATTTTGGTTGAATAACATTGGAGCCACATACCAAATGGATATGAATCTAATTTTTCATGACATGATCCACAAATCTATAGAAGGCTATGTGGATGACATACTCACCAAATCAAGAAAGCGTCAAGATCACATAGCAACACTAAGCTCTATCTTTGATAGACTGGAGGAATATAAGGTAAGACTCAACCCTAAGAAATGTGTCTTTGGCATATAATTAGGAAAGATCCTAAGGTATATTGTATCAATGAGGGGAATTGAGATAGACCCTACAAAAGTTAAAGAAATTTTTGAAATGGAGGCACCATAGACATTAAAGCAATGAAGGGCTTTGCAGGGAAGGCTCCAATCCATTCACCGATTTATAGAAAAGTTAATAGATAAAGTTATCCCATATTCTCATCTACTCCATAAGGGGGTAGCATACAAGTGGGAAGAGAAATGTGATCAAGATTTCAAAAAAATGAAAGAATACTTGCTAACACCACTGGTCCTCATGCCACTAATAAAAAACAAACCATTGATCATGTACATATCAACAAAAACAACAACACTTGGGGCTCTATTAGCACAACAAGATGAAATAGGGAAGGTAAGATCCATTTACTATATCAGTTGAACCTTTGTAGGACATGAGTTAAACTATACATTCATTTAGAAGTCTTTCCTAGTAGTAGTGTTTTCCTCATAGAAATTCAAACACTACATGTTGGCTCATCAGATAAAACTCATCGCTAAGATAGAATCCCTCAAATATGTACTTTCTAAGGAAACACTCGTAGGGTAAATGGCTAAGTGGGTCATGATCCTATCAGAGTATGAAATTGAATTATATGTGGAATGAAAAGCTATCAAGGGACAGGTAATTTCAAATCAATTAGAATAAGCACCCATATATTTAGAAAACCCACTTGTATCATAATTTCTAGATGATTTTGTTTTCAACCTTAGTGCAGCCAACCATTGGAAGGTATATTTTGATGGGTCATATACACAACATGGATTAGGAGTAGGAGTTATCTTCATCACACCACAAGGGGATTGTATTCCTAAATCATACAGGTTATCTTTCCCTTGCACTAACAATATATTTGAATATGAAGCTCTTGTGATTGGACTCTATATTGCAATACAATGGAAAATCATGGCACTTAAGGTCTATGGGGACTCACAAGTGATCATCAACCAAGTCAATGATGAATACCAAACAAAGGATGACAAGCTGACCCCATATAAGAGACTGGTGGAGGACCTCAAATAATTCTTCATCAACATAGCATTTGAGCAAATACTGAGGGAAAATAATAGAGCAACAAATTTTATGGCTACAATTAGATCATTGCGGGATATCCCATGCAACATCTCTAAGCATGAATTCCTTGTAGAGTAGCTTCTCATACCAAATTTTGAGGTACCAAAGTTTGAATTCGTGTGTGAAATCATTGGTACCGGTGACCCTTGGTATCATGACATATACACTTACCTAAAAATAGGAGTTCTCCCTACCGATATCACCCAAAACCTTAAAGGAAAATTTGTCAAGAAGTCATCCCGTTTCGTTATCTTAGGTGATGCCCTTTACCATAGGAGTATCAAAGGAACCCTTTTATGATGTCTAAACCCTGAGGAAGCTTTGACTACTTTAACTAAGGTACACAATGGTATTTGTTGTTCACATTCGAGTGGTATGACCTTGGCTAAGAAACTACTAAGAATGGGGTAATACTAGCCGACAATGGAGAAGGAAGCTGATTATGTCCAAAAATTATTGCAATGTCAATAGCATGGAGAACTCATCCATGCACTAGCTTAGGATCTCCAACCAATTATAACACCTTGGCCCTTTTCACAGTGGGGACTCGATCTCATTGGTAAAATCACACCCACCTCATCTAATGGACACCAGTTCATTATCACCACTATAGAATACTTCACGAAGTGGGTAGAGGCCATCCCCATGACCTACATCATAGGGAAGAAAATCCCCAAATTCATCCTAAACTACCTCATTTTCCACTACAATGTCCCACAAGCCCTTATCTCAGATAACGAGACACCTTTCAAGAACTAGGATGTTTGAGAACTATGCCTAAAATTCAATATCCAACATTTTTTCTCCACCCTATATTAGCCCCAAGGTAATGGCCGAGATGAGGCTACAAATAAAACCATCTTGAGAATCCTAAAGAATATAGTTAATGAAGTTGGTTGTGACTAGCACCTACAAGTTGAATCCCACCTTATCAGCCTACCAAATGAGTATCTCCACACCTACAGGTGCAACACCCTTCTCCCTAGTCTATGGATTAGAAGCCATCCTTCCCATTGAGATCGAGCTCCCATCCTTAAGAATATAATTACAAAGTCTCATTATTGATGAAGAATATTAGGTGTCATGGTTGAACTAGCTAGAACTATGGGATGAGTGGCGCATGGATGATTTGAACCACTTGCAAGTCTACCAGAATCCTCTAAAGATGAGCTACAACAAGAAGATCAAGTGTCATTCATTTCAAGTCAGCGAGCTCATATGGAAGGAGAATCAAAAAAATGTAGCCAAATCGAGATAAGGGAAAATTTGAACCCAATTGGTTGGGACCCTTCATCATCATGAAAAGTTATAAATTAGGAGCATATTAGCTATCTACACCCGATGGTGAGCCTCTATAGGAGATCATCAATAGCTCCCATCTCAAAAAAAAAATGCCTAAACTTCCAAGGTATAAATCCAAAAAAAAATAGAAAAAGGATTGAAAATAGTAAAGAAAAAAAACATCCTCTAGTGAAAACCACTTCAGTGGTGCTTTGAGAAAGTACTTGAGTGGCAGTGGAAATTAGAGGCTTAGTACTGTAAATGGTATGTGCAGGATCATCCATGGAAAAAGAGGCCCATGAAATTGGCAAAATTTGAAAAATAAGGAGTTAAGGCAACTTGATGTAAAAAGTTGAATAAGTTATCTATATTATTTCAAAGGTATGAAGAATAAAATCATAGCAAATTGGATGTAGTTTAAACTAGGTTTATTTAAAAAATAAAATGTATTTGGTGAAGATTTGGAAATTTCCAATGCGGTAATAGCAATTTTGGTGAAAATATAAGTGGGTGGCAATGTAAAATTACCGTAACCATAATAAGAATTGAAAATATTTTTATAATATTTTAGATATATGTAAGATGACTCATGTCGAATGTAGTGCATATTTTTTGTAATTTTTCAAATGACATTAGTATGGGATTTTGTACAACTTGCAAAATAGAAAACTTCCATTATTAATAGACCACCTTAACTTGGTCAAGGCTTCATGAAATTCATTTTTTTTAATCCTATAGTATATGAAGCATAAGTGTGATTATATTTGTATTAAAAATGTGGTGCCGTTCGACTTCATAGATGTTTTCAATCAACCTATCAATTAGGACTTTAGTTGTAATTCAAATAGAAAATGATTAATAATTATTTATTAAATTCAAAGTAAAGCATAATTTATATTAGTGGAAAGTTGATAATCTCCTTTAAAAACCCTTTTTGTTTCATCAATTTTGGGTAAAAAAAAAGTCGTCAACCACAAACCTTACACATACCCTTCACATCACCACTTTTTGGCCCATCATGACCTTGCACATACCATAAATAAAACACTTTCAATCCACCTAGGATTCTTCGGCTTGTTCCGCATCACATTCTATTACTTTTGATTGTATTCACCCATCACACTTTATTGATCCTTTCCACACCCATCTGCATCTGCATCATAACTTGATCCTGTGTTTGTATCATGTTCCATCCTAGAACTACTTGGCACCATTCTTAATGGTCAGTTTGTCTTGCTTATATTGGAGTAGTGTATCACATCATGTTGGGGGCATGTCCTTATACCTACATTGGATCAAACTCATGTATATTGTTGAAATCCTCCTTAAAATAAAAAAATACAAAAACATTTAGAAAATAAAAAAATCCAAAAACATTCATAAAATCAAAAACATCCAAAAACATCCAAAACATGGCAAAAATCCCAAAAAAAGCTCAAAAAGTTAGAAAAAGTCAAAAAATAGAGTCGTTGTGTTGAACTATGGGTCTTTAAGCTTGAATGTAGGAAAGGCCACCATCAACGTTCCCCCAAGACACATTAGGTCAGTCCTCTAGGAGTCTATCACAATAAACCGACAATCCATTTGTTCATATCTCATCGATAAATGAGTCTATGTTAGTCTAACTATGGGTCTCTGTGTGTATTTGATCATCCCCCGAGGCCCCTAGGATAGGTCTTTAGGTTAGGTTCTTGGTCAAAATCTTAGAAAACACTAAAATATTGGAAAATTTGAAAATTAAAACATTTGTAGAACATCTCAAAAATCCCAAAAACAACCTCAAAGCATTTCAAAAATACCAAAACCATTCAAAAAGACCAAAATCATCCATCTCATTTCACATTCATCTGCAATAAACATCCACTCATAATAAATTATCATCACCCTCAACCTTTGGAAAAACAACTGGAAACAAGTATAGCAAATTTAAAAGTGTAAAATGTCAAGGTCTCAAGTCTAGATCACTAGGTAAACAAGTTGGTCAATTCTTGGTATCAATAGCCCATCATCTCATTAGTCTCAAAATCATCTTATAACATCATGTCCTAGGATGCATCCTTCCTACAATGGACATCAATATCAGACCTTACCATAGGTTAGTCTTGGCTAGACGTATGAAGAACATCATCTTTTCTTATGTTTAATCTTGTGGCTTCCTTCTAATGGCTCTCAATGGCGTCTAATCCGGTTTGATTTAGAGAAAGGAATGTGGGGCATTGATCATTATATTTTTGTTATGATTGTTGGTCATTCTTCAATATAACCTTTGTCATGCGTACTTTGTTTGGTTCATAGGGAGGGTGTTTTAGATGTCTTGTTGACTATCACATGCGAAGGTTTTTCCTTTCTATGTTTTGGTCTGAGATGGTTGAAATTTCTAAAGTACACTCTAACAAGGTTTTGTATGCAGGGTGTGGTCGGATACTCTATCTAATTGTCAATTCAAGTCCATCCGTTGGTATAATGCCATCCTAGTTTTATACCTTGATGCATGGTATCTATATTATTGTGATAAAAAATAAGGAGATTTATGCTCTTGCATCCTCCACTGGATGGCAATACATCATCATCATTCATCACATCGCCTGTAAACCGATCTCAGCAAGCTCCATAAGCGTGTTGTGGCTACCCATCTTCTCTAAATCAAAGTGTTGAGTCCTCTCATTTTGTTCTATCCTTTTCCACGATAACATGCTATCGCGAAGGCGGCCATCATCCCTACATTCCATAAAACATCTGGCATACTCATCTTTCATATTCCTTACATATCATCATAATAGGAAACATCATTCATCTCATTTGTATCATCATTATCATATAGATATGTTAGTCTAACCATCCATGCATCCATCTTGAACCTCTTTGTTGTGAGATCGACCGTCAAATAAAACTTTTTCTTACGATCTCTCGAGGGGGCAATGTATTGGCATAATTTTTAGTTAGAGGGTAACATTTCGGGGCATATGAAAAAATCATGAATGGAATTTCGATCTGGGCAGACGTGACTAAGGACCAATGCAACCTAGTACACTTCTTTGAGGAAAAATGTAGACACTCAAATAATACTAACATTATGCATCTAAATCTGACCAATTAACATCATTTCCTCTATTAATCAAATAAAGTAATTTATTAGAGGGATTCAATGATGTGCATCATATTTGATTAAATAAATCAATTTATTTAATTAAAGTCCTAAAAGTCCTCTCATCTGATTTAATAAATCAAATCATTTAAATCAAATGTCAAATTCCCTAATTCCTTCAAGTTAATTAATTCTGAATTAATTAACTCCTAATCCTAATTACCTATTCTCTAGCTTTTGAATCAACCTGGGTCAAGCTTAACTCCTGACTAACCCACCTACTTGCACATAAAAATCAATTCTTTTAATTATCTAATTATCTCATTTTCCCTCACAAAGGCATATTCTAATGGAATATTCCTTCATTAAATCCATTTATTTGACTTTCTTGCACAAACAATTTCCCTCCAAAATACCTCAACCATATTCATTTAATTCCTCTTACACATGCATTTATCTCTCTTACACCTCTCAAATCCTCAACCACATGCATTAACCATTCACATTCTCTAAAATATGCTCCACCTTCCTCCACTAGCCTTGTGATAAGTGTCACAATATCATTGGCTACTCTTTAGTCCCACATTCCTCTCATATCTTTATTCTTCAACCCTTTAATCTATAAATAGAAGCCACTTCTACTCCCCAATCCATCCACAATCTTAGCATTTGCACTATAAACACTTTTCATTTCATCTTTCATTGTATCACATTTTATTCATTGAAAGTTTATCAAGGAGGTGGGAAAGGGCATCCTTTTCATATCAAAGGAGCACTACCTCCACTATGGGATAGGTATGAACATGTTTATATATGCTTACATTTATTTAATTTGATTATGTTGTTTTCTTGTTTGCATATGCACCATGTTTAGATATCGCATAGGATCATTTGATTTTCTTGGTTTAAACTGGTCCATGCTAATGTTGAGGTTTAAGCATTTTTGCAGATTGGTGCTCACAGTATGTATGTATGTATGTTTATATGTATGTATATATGTATGCTTGTATGTATGTATGTATGTATGTATGTATGTATGTATTGTTGTATGTATGTATGGTTGTATTTATATATATAAGAGTTTTGGTTTTAAGGTATATAAGGGTGAGGGTATAGGTTAGATGGGTGAGGGTTGAGGTTTTAGTGTTTGGGGTTTAAGGTATAGGGTTGAGGGTTGAGGGATTAGGGCTTAAGTAATAGGTTGAAGGTTTATAGTGGAGGGATAATATTCATCTCCTTGAGTGTATAATATTAAGTATGTAAGGTATAGGGTTAGGAGTAAGGATACTGGGTTTATGGTTTACGGTATCGATTGAGGTTATAAGGCATAGGGTGAAGGGTTGAGAGTGTATCATTTAGGGTTTAATTATAGGGTTGAAGTAAAATATTTAGTTCTTAGGGTATAAGGGTGAGATTATTCAGTATAGGGATGAGGTTTGAGGGTGTAGGGTTTAGGGTTTAAGGTATATGGTTGAGGATTGAGAGATTAAGAGGTATGTGCAAGAT
>VDFB02271358.1:740458381-740550836 GCA_007258455.2 Sequoia sempervirens | reverse complement strand
GCCTTTTCTGTTAGCCCCCGAGGGCTTAATACTGCCAGCGGTGGTCACTTCGGGATCAGGAGTCTGCAGCCCGCCCCCGCGGGCCCCTAAACCAACCACTTCAGTCATATTGATGACTAGGTTCCAGCGACCAGCCCCAATCGCCGCGCACAGGGTTTTATTGGTGACCAGGGGCCGAAAGCTTTTAGCCCCTGAGGGCTTATTGGAGACATATTGGCCTTTTTTGGAGCACATTCACCAAATCGGGCATATCTTTCACATACGGAGGTATTTTTTTGCAAACGAGATATCGTCGGAAATATTTTTCCGAGCTCTACGCAATGGTACTGGTGAAATTTTCTGGTTTTTCATTTTTGATGCTTTTTTCTGCCTCGGAAGTCAGATGTTGCCTTTTTCACTCCGGGACCCATATCTTTTAACTCGCTTATCCGATTTTTGCAATTTTTGCGGCGTTGGAAAGCTGGTTTCGGCCTCTACGCAGATCTGAGGTCATTTACAGAAAATGTGTAACTTATTTTAGGCATGCATTCATTTTTGTTCGTGCTCTAGGTTTGTATTTTCACATATGTTTCTATAGTTTTGCATTATCTCCTTATGCAATCATTGGGTATTGTAATAAATGAACTGATATAAAGTTCCATTAAGGGGGGTTCTTGCATCCATATTTCATTTTGTTTTGATGGCAACTCGTATGGGTTATCTGGTCTCTTAGTTTCTTTTGGCCACATTTCTTGTCTTGCTTGACACATGTCAGATTCATTGGTTCACACTTCAGATTGAGAGCCTATGGTTAATGATCCACATTGGATCCATCTCAATTTGAGGGCCATTTTTTTGTGGTTATTGTTCTTGAGTCTATTTTTGGTACTCCTTCCCATGGAAGAGTTTCAGTCACAGTTTGGCATCGGCATCGCGATACATGGTTTCTAGATTTTGTCATCATTATGGGTTCATCTTTTTCATCTATTGTTGCTTACAGATTCCAGAGTTGTTCCAGTTTGGAGTTTTCGAGTGTTCCATGGCATCGGGTTTTCTGTTACTTTATTATGATTCCTTGAGTCAATCAGTGACTCTCATCCGGTTTCAGTAGTATACAGAAGAATATTTCCTTGCTTGCCTATATCAAGTTCCAGTGTTACTCTACAGAGTTCTTCCAGTGATTCTTCGCAGCAGTTCATCTCACTGAGGGGGGTTTCTCTCTCTTTGCATTTGTACATGAGTACCTGATCAGGCCTTGTTGCCAGGACTCATATTTGCATAATAATCTACTTCTCCCTAAGTTGCACTTATGGGGGGGTGTTGGTGTAATTAATATTTAATTACACATTTGCATAAGTTTACTTAGGCATATTTAATTCCTAAGTTTTAGGATCTCATATTTATCTTATCGAGCTATCTTGTTGCTCAAGATAAGATTAGGTTTAGGCATCTTTGCTTTTATAAAGCAAATCTCATCTTGTAATTATTGGTCTTTTCGAATATATCAAAATTGCATGTTTTTATGCAATCTCTGCTTTTTTGTTTTCCTCTTCTGTGGAAGGTAATTTTCAGGTTTGCAAATTAGATCTTGGCTATTCTAACAGGGAGGGTTAAGGGAAGAGGGTAGATGGTTTAAGGGTTTAGGGTTAAGGGTGGAGGGGAGAGAGATAGAGGGAGTGAGTGAGTGAGAGAAATACCTAAGAAAGGGAGAAGGGGTAGGAGGGAGAGACTTGAGATAGAGTGAGTGAGTGAATGAGTGAGTGAGAGAGAGACCTCAGAATGTGAGTGGTGCTAGGAGGGAGAGACTTGAGAGAGAGAGAGAGATAAAGGAAGGGAGGGTTTATGATTAAGGGGAGAGAGATAGATGGAGTGAGTGAGTGAGAGAGAGAGACTTAAGAGAGGGAGAGGGGGTAGGATATTGAAGATACTTGAGAGAGAGAGAGAGGGAGGGAGGGTTAAGGGAAGAGGGTAGATGGTTTAAGGGTTTAGGGTTAAGGGTGGAGGGGAGAGAGATAGAGGGAGTGAGTGAGTGAGATAAAGAACTAAGAGAGGTAGAAGGGGTAGAAGGGAGAGACTTGAGATAGAGTGAGTGAGTGAGTGAGTGAGTGAGTGAGAGAGAGACCTCAGAGAGGGAGTGGTGCTAAGAGGGAGAGACTTCAGAGAGAGAGAGAGATAAAGGAAGGGAGGGTAAATGGTATAGGGTAGAGGGTTTAAGGGTTTAGGGTTTAGGGTTAAGGGGAGAGAGATAGAGGGAGTGAGTGAGTGAGAGAGAGACCTAAGAGAGTGAGAGGGGGTAAGAGGAAGACAGGGTTAATGGTAAAGGGTAGAGGGTTTAAGGGTTTAGGGTTATGGGTAGAGGGGAGAGAGATAGAGGGATTTAGTGTGAGAGAGAGGGAGGGAGTGGGAGGGAGATAGAGATTAGAGGGTTAAGGGTAGAGGGAAGAAGGTAGAGGGTTAAGGGGGGAGGGGAGGGAGATAAGAGTCAGTGAGAGAGAGAGAGAGACTTGAGAGATGGAGAGGGGGTAGGAGGGTGAGACTTGAGAGAGAGAGAGGGAAAGAGGAAGGGAGTGGGAGAGAGATAAGGGGTAGAGGGTTAAATGTAGAGGGTAGAGAATTTAAGGGTTTAGAATTTAAGGGTTAAGGTTTTAGGGTTTAGGGTTTAGAGTAGAGGAGAGAGATATAGAGGGAGTGAGAGAGAGAGAGAGAGAGAGCCTGAGAGAGGAATAGGGGGTAGGAGGGAGAGACTTGAGAGATAGAGAGGGTAGAGGGTTTAAGGGTTAATGGTTTAGGGTTTAGGGTTATGGGTAGTGATGGAACTTCAAAGTGTTGTTCTTTGTGTTCTATTTTATCTTGCCTTGTGTCTCTGGTCATCTATAGTGTTTGGGAAAAGCCTAAGGATGAGGTTTTACCTTCTTCTTCATGTAAAACACTAGTGTTCATCTTACACCTTGGATTGGATATATTTTGCCGTTACTTTTTGGGAAGGCTTTAAAATGACTTAAGCCCCATTGCTTCGTATGTCTAGGCTAGGCCCCCTTTTGTTTTATTGTTTTGTTTCCTCCGCTTGACTTTATGTTTCCTAAGTATTTTGTTGGTCCCATTTTCCCTCATTAAAAAAATTTATGTCATTGTTTATCGTCGACCTAGCGATGTCCCATTATTCCTTTAGGGGAGAGGGCCCATTAGTCATGTAGGCTAACTTTCGCAGCATGTAGCAATTGACTGGAATATTGTAGAACCTTCAAAATTTTTTGAAATGCAGATTGATCTCTTATTTATCTATAACTAAGGTTTGGAGGCATGACTCATCATACAACTCGCCACATCGACAGATCTTTTGAGAAGTGTCTAAAATTTGACTTTTTAAAGGTTCGACCAAAACTTAATCATGGAACCCCCAATAGCTGAACCAAAAAAATATCATTTCATGCTTGTAGAAGATGATATTTTTAGTTAAATTAAAATTAATATACAACCTAAGTGGACCAAATACTTATTGATAACCATAAATCTTTGATATCTCTACCTTTTATATTCAACACATATGGACTAATAGTTGAACACAAAAAATCTATTTGTTGTTATAAAAAAAACACATAATGATTTAAAATACAACTTATATGAACAAAAATGGACCAATAGTTAAACACTAAAACTTTTTGAAAATTGTTCACATTTAATGGGAAAATACATGTTATTTATTGTGCTCACCTTTTATATTTGTGATAGGACAAACTATTAATATAAAATTATCCAATGCTTGTACATTGCTACCCCAATTGTTGTACACATAAGAACAATATTTTTTCACTATGATAACAATACTTGTTTAAATGAGTGTCTTATTTTATTAAATGAGAATTTTATTTTTTAAATGATATACTTATAGTGGAGAGTTGTGATATTTTATTTGAAACAAAAAAATACTAATTTCACTTCTTCATGAATGTATTTATGTTTTTTTCATATAACATTTAGAGGTTCTCATGTGTTCAAGTATGGCTCCATTTTTTATCAACATTTGGTTTTTTCTTTATTTACATTTGGACTGTTTATTTACAATATATAGTATAAATATGTGGTAAGACTCGGTATTATCATCAAGATTGAGTGCACCCCCTCCCCTAACAAATGTTTTTATTTTTCACCCCACATGACTACTGGGTCGTCTCCCCTAATAAATATTTTTATTTTATAGAGTGACAAGTTTGCATGGTCATAGATCAATCGTCGTGTGATCTCAGTCATTCCCCACCATCCCGCGATGACCCCACCAGTTGATCGCGATATCACAGGCGAGCGCCATGTGTATTGGGTCCTCTCCCCTAATATTTTTTTTATTTTGTAGAGGGACAAGTTTGCATGGCCATAGATCAATCATCATGTGTTCTCAGTCATTCCCCACCATCCTATGATGACCCCACTAGTTGATCACGAAATCACAGGCTGGGTTCTCTCCCCTAATGAATGTTTTTATTTTGAAGAGGGACATGTTAGCATGGCCGTAGATCAATCGTCGTGTGATCTCAGTTGTTCCCCGCCATCCCGCGATGACCCAACCAGTTGATTATGATATCATGGGTGAGCGCCATGTGTCTCATCCGGTGAAGTCGAAGTAATGATAAATACATTGATGCGTCTTTAATACATTATGTTGTAGGTTACTAAAGCAGTTATAAGATGCACATGTTTTAAATAAACAGAGATGTTATAATCCCGGTAGAAAGGTGCTCGATGGTTAATAACAAGGCTGGCGACTGTGTTGAACAAACAAGATTGCTGATGGTTGAGATCCACGGTTGCCCGTCACCGCATGATCAAAAGTTGTGAGGTCTTTATTGATTGCGATAGAGCGCCACGTGTCTCATCTGGTGAAGTCGAAGGAATGATAAATACCTTGATGTGTCTTTAATACATTATGTTACGGGTTATATTTATTAATTTCTTAATATTAGTTAATAAATTGAACATTAATTATAAATATTTTAAAATAAATTAAGTATTTCAATCTAAAATTTTAATATTTGACATTACAAATCAAATTAAACTAAATTCTAATTTTTAAAATCCATAAAATATTTATTATCTATTTAGTTTTACTAATTATCTAATTAAATTAAATTAAATTAAATTAAATATTCATTTTAAATTAATTAAACAATTATTAATTAGAATTTTAGAATAAATTAAGAAATAAGATCTATATAAAATCAACTTTTCTATTTTTTTCGTGCCCCAATCATTTCATTTTCTAAAATTATACTAAATTCTAAATATCATAATTAAACACAAAAATTTATTCTATTCTAATCCTAACCCTAGTTAAACCCTAACCCTATTTGGACTCTAAACCTTACCCTAATTGAACACTAAAACTAATTGTAATTGACCACTAAGCATAATTGAATTCTACCCCTAACCCTAACCCTAACTCTAACTAAACCCTAAGCATAACTCTAATCAAACCCTAACCTAAACCTACTTGATTCATAATCCCAACCCTAACCCAAACCCTAATTGAACTTTAAAACTAACCAAAATTAAGTATTAACCCTAATTCAACATTTATTGAACACTATTCATAATTGTACCATAACCCTAACTTTGAACTATAGTTGAACTCTAATCCTAACCCTAACACTAATTCTTATCCTAATTGAACCTTAACCTTGACCCTATTTGAACTCTTATTGAATTCATAACCTTAATTAAACCCCAACCTCATGCTCAATCCTAACCCAAATTAAACATTAATTGAACCCTAAACCTAACCCTAAGTGAACACTAATCCTAATTTAACTCTAACTTTTTAGTTGAAAATATTAAAGTGCATTAAATTTTCTCATTCATCATCATTTATCATTCAAATCCTAATAGAACTCAAAAAAATTTACTTTGATAATGTTTTAGTACACACCTAATATTAAGGGTTCAGAGTTTAAGGGTTAAGGGTTTAAGGTTTAGGGTTAAGGGTAGAGGGGAGAGAGATAGAGAGAGTGAGTGAGAGAGAGAGACCTAAGAGAGAAAGAAGGGGTAGGAGGGAGAGACTTGAGAGAGAGAGAGAGAGGGTAGAGGGTAGAGGGTAGAGGGTTTGGGTTTGGGGTTTAAGGGTTAAGGGTTTAGGGTTATGGGTAGAGGGGAGAGAGATAGATGGATTCAATGTGAGAGAGAGAGGGAGGGAGTGGGAGAGAGATAGAGAGTACGTAAAGGGTTAAAGGTAGAGGGTTTAAGGGTTAAGGGTCGAGGGGAGGGAGATAAGAGTGATTGAGAGAGAGAGGGAAAGAGGGAGGGAGTGGGAGAGATATATGGGGTAGAGGGTTAAATGTAGAGGGTAGAGGGTTTAAGGTTTTAGAGTTTAAGAGTGGAGGGGAGAGAGATAGAGGGAGTGATTGAGTGAGAGAAAGACCTAAGATAGGGAGAAAGGGTAGGAGGACAAGACTTGAGATAGAGTGAGTGAGTTAGTGAGTGAGAGAGATACCTCAGAGATGGAGTGATGCTACGAGGGAGAGACGAGAGAGAGAGAGAGAGAGAGAGAGAGAGAGAGAGAGAGAGAGAGAGAGAGAGAGAGTTGGGTAGGAGGGAGAGGTTTTAAGGGTTTATTTAGGGTTAAGGGAGAGATAGAGGGAGTGACTGAGTGAGAGAGAGACCTAAGAGAGGGAGAGGGGGTAGGATATTGAAGATACTTGAGAGAGAGAGAGATAGAGGGAGGGAGGGTTAAGTGTAGAGGTTAGATGGTTTAAGGGTTTAAGGTTAAGGGTGGAGGGGATAGAGATATAGGGAGTGAGTAAGTGAGAGAAAGACCTAAGAGAGGGAGAAGGGATAGGAGGGAGAGACTTGAGAGAGATACCTGAGAGAGGGAGAGGGGGTAGGAGGGAGAGACTTGAGAGAGAGAGACAGTAGAGGGCTTAAGGGTTTTGGGTTTAAGGGTTAAGGGTTATGGGTAGTGATGGAACTTCAAATTTTTGTTCTATGTGTTCTATTTTATCCTGCCTTGTGTCTCTTGTCATCTATGGTGTTTGGGAAAATCCTAAGGTTGGTATTTTACCTTCATCTTCATGTAAAACCCTAGTGTTCATCTTACACCTTGGATAGGATCTATTTGGCCATTACTTTTTGGGAAGGCTTTAAAACAACTTAAGCCCCATCACTTTGCCTAGGTTGGGCCCCCTTTTGTTTTACTATTTTATTTCCTTCACCTAACTTTATTTTTCCTAAGTCTTTTGTTGGTCCCATGTTCCCTTGTTAAAACAACTTATGTCATTGTTTGTCGTTGACCTACTGATGTCACCTTATTCCTTTAGGGGAGAGGGCCTAGTAGTCATGCAGGCTAACTTTCTCAGCATGTAGCAATTGATTGGAATATCGTAGAACCTTCATTTTTTTTTTGAAATGTAGATTAGCCTCTTATTTATCTATAACTAAGGTTTGGAGGAGTGACTCATCATGCAACTCACCACATCGGCAGATCTTTTGAGAAGTGTCTAAAATTTTACTTTTTAAAGGTTCGACCAAAACTTAATCATAGAACCCCCAATAGTTGAACCAAGAAAATATCAATTGTTTCTTGTAGAATATGATATTTTATTTAAATTAAAATTAATATACAACCTAAGTGGACCAAATACTTATTGATAACCATAAATATTTGATATCTCTACCTTTTATATTCAACACATATGGAATAATAGTTGAACACAAAAAATCTATTTGTTGTTATAAAAACAGCACATAATGATTTAAAATACAACTTATATTGAACAAAAATGGACCAATAGTTGAACACTAAAACTTTTTGAAAATCGTTCACATTTAATGGGAAAATACATGTTATTTATTGTGCTCACCTTTTATATTTGTGATAGGACAAACTATTAATATGAAATTATCCAATACTTGTACATTGCTACCCCAATTTTTGTACACATAAGAAAAATATTTTTTCACTATGATAACAATACTTGTTTAAATGAGTGCCTTATTTTATTAAAAGAGAATTTTATTTTTTACATGATATACTTATAGTGGAGAGTTGTGATATTTTATTTGAAACAAAAAAATAGTTATTTCACTTCTTCATGAATGTATTTATGTTTTTTTCATATAACATTTAGAGGTTCTCATGTGTTCAAGTATGGATCCATTTTTTATCAACATTTGGTTTTTTCTTTATTTACATTTGGATTGTTTATTTACAATATATAGTATAAATATTTGGTAAGACTGGGTATTATCATCATGATTGAGTGTGCCCTCTCCCTTAATAAATATTTTTATTTTGCAGAGGGACAAGTTCGCATGGTCGTAGATCAATCATCGTGTGATCTCAGCCATTCCCCGCCATCCCGCGATGACCCCACCAGTTGATCGCGATATCATGGGTGAGCACCACGTGTCTCATTTGGTGAAGCCAAAGGAATGATAAATACTTTGATGTGTCTTTAATACATTATGTCGTGGCTTACTAAAGCAGTTATAAGATGTACGTGTTTTAAATCAACAGAGATGTTATAATATTGGTAGAAAGGTGCTCGATGGTTAATAACAAGGTTGGCGACTATGTTGAATGAACAGGATGTCCAATGGTTTAGATCCATAGTTTTCTGCCATCGCGTGATCAAAAGTTGTATGGTCTTTATTTATTGTGATATCACGAGCGAACACCACGTGTCTCATCCGATGAAGCCAAAGGAATGATAAATACTTTGATGCATTGTTAATACATTATGTCGTGGGTTACTAAAGCAGTTATAAGATGCACATGTTTTAAATCAATGAAGATGTTATAATTTTGGTAGAAAGGTGCTCGATGGTTAATAACAAGGTTGGTGACTGTGTTGAATGAGCATGATTGCTGATGGTTGAGATCCACGGCTGCCCACCATCATGTGATCAAAAGTTGTGAGTTCTTTATTGATTGTGATATCATAGGCAGGCACCACATGGATCTCCTTGGCAATGAGTAGTATGGTAAAAAATTGATATATTTATTTTATTTTATTTATTAATAATATATATAAAATATGCCAAGAGATATCCTTTTGATGTGTCTATTGTACTATTATAAAATAGGTGCCTCAACAAAGATATCTCTTGGCATATTTTGTATATATTAATAAATAATATATATATGCTAGTAGCATTTGCAGCACAACATGAAAGACAAGATTAGAATTACTTTTAGTTAAAGAATTATAATCCTCACTCTTCTAATTTTTAAAATCCATAAAATATTTATTATCTTTTTAGTTTTACTAATTATCTAATACAATTAAATTAAATTAAATTAAATATTCATTTTAAATTAATTAAACAATTTTTAATTAGAATTTTAGAATAGATTAACAAATAAGATCTATATAAAATCAACTTTTCTATTTTTTTTCTTTGTGTCCAAATCATTTCATTTTCTAAAATTATACTAAATTCTAGATATCATAATTAAACACAAAACTTTATTCTATTCTAATCCTAACCCTAGTTAAACCCTAACCATATTTGGACTCTAACCCTTACCCTAATTAAACACTAAATCTAATTGTAGTTGACCACTAAGCATAACTAAATTCTACCCCTAACCTTAACCCTAACTCTAACTAAACCCTAAACCTAACTCTAATCCAACCCTAACCCAGACCTACTTGATTCATGATCCCAACCCTAACCCAAACCCTAATTGAACTTTAAAACTAACCTTAATTAAGTATTAACCCTAATTGAACTTTACAACTAACCTTAATTAAGTATTAACCCTAATTGAACATTTATTGAACACTAGTCCTAATTGTACCATAACCCTAACTTTGAACTACAGTTAAACTCTAATCCTAACCCTAACACTAATTCTTATCCTAATTGAAACTTAACCCCAACCCTAACCTTAACCTCAACCATAACCTTAACCTTGACCCTATTTGAACTCTTATTGAGTTCATAACCTTAATTAAACCCCAACCTCATCCTCAATCCTAACCCAAATTGAACATTAATTGAACCCTAAACCTAACCCTAAGTGAACACTAATGCTAATTGAACTCTAACTTTTTAGTTGAAAATATTAAAGTGCCTTAGATTTTCCCATTCATCGTCATTTATCATTCAATTCCTAATAGAACTCCAAAAATTTATACTTTTATAATGTTTTAATACTAATATAAGGGTTTAGAGTTTAAGGGTTAAGGGTTTGGGTTAAGGTTTAGGGTTAAGGAGAGAGAGAGATAGAGAGAGTTGAGAGTGATAGGGTAGAGGTGGAGGGTTTAAGGCTGGTTTAGGGTTATGGGTAGAGGAGAGATAGAGGATTGGTGGGGAGGGAGAGAGGGGGAGTGGGAGAGATAGAGAGTAGAGGTTAGGGAGGGGGGAGGAGATAAGAGAGAGGTAGAAAGGGTATGAAGGTGAGACTTGAGAGAGAGAGGGAAAGAGTGAGGGAGTGGGAGAGAGATATGGGGTAGAGGTTTTAAGGGTTTAGAGTTTAAGGGTTAAGGGTTTAAGGTTTACGGTTAAGGGTTTAGGGTTTAAGGGTAGAGGGGAGACACATAGAGGGAGTGAGTGAGAGATATATAAAGACCTAAGAGAGGGAGAGGGGGTTGGAGGGAGAGACTTGAGAGAGAGAGAGGGTAGAGGGTAGAGGGTTTAAGGTTTTGGAGTTTAAGGGTTAATGGTTTAGGGTTATGGGTTATGGGTAGAGGAGAGATAGATAGAGGGATTCAGTCAAAGACAAAACCCCAATCTTAGGATTTCCCCAATACCATAAAAGACTAGTAACATAAGACAAGATAGGAAAGGATAGATTCAAAAGATGCAACATATTGTGTTGATATGTCCTTAAATATTATTAAGAAGATACATGATTTGTTTATAAAGGAAGTGACTTCATAGATGCATCAAGTTCAATTATGCATCTTTTAAACAATGAGGAATAATTTCAAGTTTTTTTCAAGCCCCTCTCACCATAACCCTATTGGTCAGTCACACATCACATAGGAACGTGAGTTTTTAGGTCACCCACATATTTGACAGGTAGTTGTCCAATAAAGATAAAATGAGGAGACTATGTGTATTTATTACACATAACAAAAGAAGAGCAATGGTTGAATCAAGGTCATGATACAAGTACAAGGACAACACCTTTGCAAGAGCTACAAGAGGCAAAGGGGATTGATAGTATTCATTCATAGGTGTACTAGTGAAAGTGAATGCAATAGGTAAAGGTCATTGTCATTGATAAGGACAACCAACAATGCATGCTACAATGGTCTCATGAAGGACAACAACAAAAACAAAATCTAAAGTTGCACAAGGCTCTATTCAAGTCCTTCACAATCAAACATTAGGTGAACAAGTTGCCAAATAACATTCAATGCATGATGTTTTAAGGAAAGGTATAAAAGGAAAAGACATTCAAGAAACATCAACTCTAGTTGACATAGATAATATGCCTATTTGAAAACATGTCATTACAAGAGGTTTATGACAGCAATGGAACCCTCATATCATGTGTTTGAGATACAATTGCTATGCTAATAACCTTTCATGTAGAGGTTTTGGTCATCATGATTTATCCAACATGGATCATGACTGCATACAAGAAACAAAAAGTTACAAATGACAATTAAGCAGTTATGACTCAGGAGAGGTCTCATTTTACAAGCCAAGGCCATAGTACAAGTGTATATGAACAACAACTATGAGGTTATGCTACAAGACAACCATGAAGGTTCATGTAGGACATTAAGAATTACAATGGTACAAGTGCATATGAACAACAATCAAAAATCAACAAGTAGTGAAGGAAGCAAAGCATAGTTGTATTTTTACCTGTTCATACCATTGATCATCCATTCCAGCAATAGGCTATAATAGTGAAGGCATATACTTGCACAAGGGTGTTTTAATGAAGATATTCAACATAAAAACCATCATAAATCATGGTGCTTCAAGGGAAAAAAGCATAGTCGTGAATAAGAGCAGTACCATTAAAGGCTACAGGTTTGTCTTCATGTTATCTATGAATTTGAAAAAATTAAATCTACACTGGGTGACAACATGACTATAGCCATGAAATGGATTGCAGTGAGATAAATAATATAAATGGTTGTTTCCACTATCTCATTTTTTCTTTGGATAGTCATTAATAAGTCCTAACAAGTGAATAGCAAAGGGATAGGTGTCAATAATATACCTTCATTTGACAAGTCCTAGACTTTTGGTGATCTCATTGACCCAATAAGGCATTTCTTAGAAATAATTTCATATCTTTTTGACAAAATCAAAAGGAGGACTGATGTATCCAATTGTAAGAAGAAAGCAATTTCCAAGGGAGGAGTACCATCATCTTAGGTACCACTGCTACAAGATGATAAATGGCAATCCTTGTGTTTGTATGCATGGAGGTCCTAAAGCATACTTTGGGTAAGGTGCATTCATGGAGTCTTTTGGTGAGAGGTTTCCCAAGCATGAGCAAAGATCCAGTGTTTCATCAGGATATGTTGGAATAATATTACACTAATCCCTCCCCTAGAGTATTTCCTCACATCAAAACCAATCCCTTCTTCCTATCATTTGTTGACAAGGGCAATTAATTAAAATGCTTAAATGGGATTATAGGAAGATATGTTCTATATAAGGATTGATAAGTAGTATTGGGTTAGAATACATATTGATGAGATTGCAATGCAATGTTATCAGGAATCATATATGTTATGTGTTAAATTTGTCATAAACCCTTGAATACTTATGATTTTGACTCCCACAATGGATATATGGCACTGATCTAAGTTGTATGATTCAGTATTTGTTCATCTTTACCTAGAGCTTGCTAAAAATTGCAAATCAATGACCTATTTTATATTGGGATTGTGTTGTAGTTATCTCATGCTCCAAATAGCTGATAATGTCGATGAATAGCCAATTATATTTGATATTATCCTATTATGTTGAGCTATTAAATGAGATTATTTGTTATTGTTAATGTTGTTTATGATATTGGTGTAGAGGTTGTAAACACATTAAGGGATCTGATGAGCAACATATTGACTAGATTTGGATGTCCAGAAAGGATTGTGTCATATAATGAAATGTGTTTTAGATCTGAGGAATACATAGAGTTTTGTGAGAAGCATGGCATCCAAATTTATTATTCATCACCATACCACCTACAGGGAAATGGACAAGTAGATTCAAGCAATAAAAGCTTGATGAAGATTATTAAAAGAATCTTGGATCAAAATAAGAGGGCTTTGGATTCTAAGTTGAGATTAGTAGTCTGGGAAAATAGGGTAACTGTGAAGAAGGCAATAGGTTGTGCCCCATTTGACTTGGATTATGGGAGAAATGTTAGGTTTCCCCAAAATAACTTAATGGAAATGTATAAGTTTGTCCAGATGTATGATAATGAAATTGATGATGAGATGCAATTGAGAGTGGAAGCTCTTATAGAATTAGATGAAACCAGGAGGGAAGCCCAAAAGAGAAATACAAAGTTGTAGTTGCAAGTAAAGAATCTATATGACAAGAGGGCAACTGCAAGAAGTTTCAAAGATGGAGATTTGGTTTTAATGTGGAATGCCAGACTGGAAGATAAAGGGAAACATGGGAAATTTGATGCAATCTAGTTTGGTCCAATTTTGATTAATGGTAAGTGGGGTGAAGATTCGTACTTCCTCCAAGATATGACAGGAGATCTTCTGGAATTGTCAATTCATGGACAGTTCTTGAAGTTATACTTCACTTGAAGTATTCTTTTCCATGAATAGTAGTTTAGGTTTTTATATTTTGTATATATTTTGTACATAGTTGGGGTTGTTTTCTCCGAACAGTCCCTTTTTGGTCATCTCTGCATCTTGGTCTACTCTACTTGAGATTCTGGATTCTCGCTTCATTCCAGTGGAATCAACGTCCCCAATTGGAGCCACTAATTGAACTTCATTATTTTTCTCCTTGTTTTTCACTCATGCCTTGCCTTATGTCTCTGGCCTTTCATGGTGTTCAAGTTTTCTAATGGTTGGGGTTTTAGCTTTGTCTTCATGTAAAACCCTAATGTTTATTTCATGCTTTGGCTGGGTTCTATTCCGCTGTTACTTTTGATGGGGTTTTAAAACAACTTATGTCATATCGGTTCATCTAGGCTGAGTCCCTTTGATTTTAATACTTTATTTCCTAAGTCTCAGTTGGCCGCGTGTATCATCTTTTAAAAAACAACTTATGTCGTTGCTTACTATTGGTCTAGTGATGTCCCCTCATCCTTTTTAATGAATGTTTTATTTTGTAGAAGGGGTCGAATTCGTGCTATCGTTGATCAAATTGCCTTCAAATATCAACAATTGCCCACCATCGCATGATCGAAAGCTATAGGATTTTTACCGATTGCAATATTATGGGCGGGCGCCACGTGTCCTTCTGGGGGATGAAATTGGTGACTGATGATCAACTACTGTTTGATCTTACTCGTTCCCTACCATCCCGCGATGGCCGCACCATCAATCACGATATCATGGGAAGTCACTGCGTGTCTCATCTGATGAAGTCGAAAGAATAAAGGAAATATTGTGGAACATTAATCCAACCTTAAATACATTAAAAGACGAGTTACTAAAGTGCTCTTAAGATGCATGTGATTCAAATTGACGGATGTGTTATAATCTTGATGGAAAATCTTCTCGAGGGTTAATTATAGGGTTGATGACTATGTTGAAGGAACGAGATCATTGATGCTCAAGATCTATGGTTGCCTACCATCACATGATTCAAAGTTGCAGGATTTTTACCGATTGCGATATCGCGGGCAATTGCCATGTGGACTTCCTTTGCAGTGTATGGTATGGTGAACCCCTTATGGCCATGTTGGCGATTGTGTTAGCCTGTTTTGAAGGTAGTCGTTGATGATTTGATCAAAATAAAGGATTGACGACTCAAATTTAAATCTACATCAAATATGGTTGGAGCCATTTGTGCAACGCACGAATCAGCTTTAATGGCAGATGAGACACTTACTGGCAGTTGCACGAATCAGCTTTAATGGCAGATGAGACACTTACTGGCACAATTTGATCGAAATAAAATTAATTCTCCTACTTTATGTTTTTCACAAAGCATTCAGGTATTTTACAAAGTAGTTTCAGATCCAAGAGCAAGTTTGTGAACCCTGACAGCTGAAATTTGGGAATTCTGTGAAAAGAGTCATGAGTTAATTTATGTGTTTCCCGGTCACTCTGTGCTTGAATTAAGGAAAATATTTGTTGTACTTATCATAGGGCTTGTTGATAAACATTTTAGGGCTATAGTTTATTTAAATTGTGAGAAATTGCAATATTTTGTTCTGTAATTTCATATCTCTGGTTAGTCCTAGCTATTTGAATTGTGAAGTTATAAGAAGCCCTAGTTTGTCTAAGATGGCACCACCCAAGCAACATTCTGGCTAGATTGACTATTTAAGAAGAAACTTGTATGATGATTTCCTGGATCAATTTCCCTTGTTAATGAATGATATAAAGAAGGGATTGGTTACGATGCAAGGGAAAATCCTGGGGAAGGGGTTAGTATACAATTGTTCCAACATAGCCGATGCAAGGGTTCCTCTCACGAGTTTGGAAATGTTTAGATTGTGGTATGGACAAAGGAATTTGTCTCACCCATTTTAAAATGGATGGATGTATGATATGGGGAAGCTAGTGGTACCGAATTTTTTCCTTGATGTAGACCTACTTAGGGCAGTAGCTACAAGATATGACCTTGTCACATGGGTAATTAGGGATAATGATGGAAAGGTTTTGTTAAGCATTAACAAAGATGATATTCAACAATTTTTTGACTTGAGTGAACCGAGTGAGGACTTGGATCCTATCAACCTTGAGGAAATGAAGTAGGAATATGCAAAGTTGAAGTCTCTTTTCAGAGCTAAATTGCTTCCACCTCATCTGGCTAGGGCAGGAGGTTCAAGATTTCATATCAGCCCCAGTGAGTCAGAACCTTTCAAATTAAATTGTTTTGCAAATCATTTCCTAGCCACTTTTTATTCATTGTGTTAGATTTTGGGTTTCAGTCCTGGTGCAGTGATGCCCATTGCATACATGTTCATCAGGATGCAAATACAACACCCTAACTTCTCTATTACATATTACTTTGCTTCTTTCTTGGCTAAGAGGATACATGAGGGGTTGCCAAAGCTGCAAAAAAATGATACCGACACTCAATTCTTTTGGTATTCTATGTTGATGCATATGTTTTTACTCAAGAATGCTAACTTTTTCTCTGAGAAGATGAAATTAAGGCAATCGGTTGATGGAGAAAGATTTCCAATACAAATATGGGCTACAGATTTATCTTGTAATAAGGAAAGCACTAGTTATGTGCAAATTGGATAATTATTTTGCTTCCAGATTGAGGGCTAGATTGATGTTGAATGTACCTAGGATTCCTGAGGAATTACATGATTTCCTCAGGCCAAAGTGGAGTAAGTCAAAATTAAAAGTCAGCCATAACTAGGGTGACATTATCCCATACCCAATCAACACTATTTTGAGGGTATATGGTTTTCAAGGAGCCCCTCATATACTACCATACAATGTGCCACCAAGAGTGGGGTTTGCAGAAGTTAGGTGGAAGATAGGTTGCATCTGTGAGGACAACCTCATAGGGAGGGGTAAGGGAACATTTTTCCCTGATTATACAGTGGTATCTAATTTTTCCTTTTCAAAAGGAGGCTGGGTGCACTTTTAGAAATTCTTTGAGGATTATCATTTGAGATGTGGTCCAAAGCGGCAGCATGATCCTGAGGGTTTATTTACCCTTTTTAGACAAGAATAAAGGATGGAAAGTTTGTGCATGAGTTCAAATTTCTTGAGGACCTGATCAGAAATGAGTTCAACCTAAATAAGTAGGAGTTGAACAAGGAGAAATGGATAGCTTATGATAAGCTAATAAATATTGTGCACAAAATGGATCTAAAATATGATCCACTGTTGGAGTTTAGTCCCCACCATAAGAAAAATTATTTTATGATGGAGAACTTCAAAGAGATTATGGGAACTTTGAGAACCAAAATGGTAAACTTAGAGTTGAGTCTAGGTGTACAAGAACAAGGTGTCAGAACATTTGAAACAAGGCCAACATACCAGCCTATAGAAAAGTGGCCCATTTATAGAAGAAAAAAGGATAGCAGCAGTGATGAGGAAGAAGTGGACAAAAAGGGGAAGCAAATTATGAAGTTTCCTTCACAACCAGGTCTAAAATTCAAAGTGTCTAGAGAAATTAAGATCATTGATTTAGAGTCATCATCAGAAGATAGTCCCCCATCACCACCATCTGAGCCAAGCCCTAAAAGGAAAATAACTGATCAACCACATGAGAGTTTGATGGATGAAATTATTGTTACTAATCAGGACATGCAGGTTGGTATGCCTTCCCCTCCTAGGCTAGCTAAATTAGTTTTATCTTATTTAGATATGAAAGGAAAAAGTGTACAAGATGCAAGAATGGAAGCATGTAAAGAGTTTCTAGATGACAATGCATTTGTAAAGACTCATGTATTCTTGCAATTGGTATGGAGGATGAAGTTTGAAGAATATCAAAAATAAATGTAAGGAGATGAGAGAACTAAGACCTGATAGGTCAAACCAGGAGAATGATGAGAAAGTGAAAGTTGAGTTAATGGAAGAATTTATGAACATCACTCATGAGGAAGGAAAAAAATTAGTGAGTCAAGCTAGTGTATTGATTATGCCTGAATGGGACATTACAGATGCAATGGCCTTTAATGCTATTATGAATTCCAAGCATCCCTTGCAAGAATTTGAAGAAGAAGTCAAGGCAACACTTCAAGATTCTGCTTTCAATGAAGAGTATGAAACCTTGGAAATTTGGGCATTGGCCCCACAAGGAAGAAAGCCAAATTTTAGAGGGGGATTAATAATAAAGAGAGCTTCAGAGACCTCAACCACTAAGGCCACTAGTTTAACTGTGAATGTGGCCAAATTGGCCCAAAAGACTGTTGAAAGGGAGGAGGCTAAAAAGAAAAGCCTAGAATGGAGAAGTATAACCTTTTGATTGAAGAATACAACAAAATGCAACAGAGGAATGTTGAGTTTCAAACTAAGGTGGAAAGGTTCAGATATAGATAGATTGGGGAGACATCAAGTGCTCCAGGGACCAGTACATTACCTTCCACAATAGGGTCAGTGCCTCTTACTTCTCCAATTGTTTCCACGTCAGGGTCTCTTAGTCAGAATCCTGCCTTCACCCCTTCTTTAGAGGAAATTGATGAAGAAACAAAGTGCTCTGTTGATCCTACAAAGAAGCAGCTCTTGCAAAGAATTGATGAGTTATAGGCATCTTTGAGGGTAAGTGACGAGGGATCTCTTTCAAAGAAAAAAGATATTTTTACTACTGTTTTAAGGCATTTGAATGGAAAGGTTGATAATAAATTGCTATATATACATTCTTTATATTCTTTTCTATTAGATGTAATAAAGAATATTGATAGGGATCAGGAGGTAGTGATACCATTGATTGAAAATTGGATCCCTAGGGCTAGTGATCTGGATGTCATGTATAAGGCCTCAAGGTTTGATACAAACAATAGGCTCCAATAATTAAAGCCTACTCAAGTGTTAGTAAAATCATTGCAAGGTTTTTAGACCTTACTAGATGACTTGAGTATGAAGATTAGAGAGTTGGTGAAGAATTTAAATGATTGGGTTAACACATTGTTACCTGATATAATTGATGAGCAGGGGAAAATCAAGTCATTCCAGTAGTGGCAGGCTCAGGTAGGTGAGGTCATCAATGATCAAATTAAATTAATTTGTGATGACTTGGATTATGACTTTTTGGTGAGCTGTATGGATAAAATCATTAGTACCAGCTCATTTTTAGAATCTTTTGAAAGAGATGCAAATCAGGTAGTAGTAAAATACACACCTTATAATGCCAAGGTGAATGAGGTAATTAATTTTGACTGGCCAACTAATGAAGAATATCAGGGGTGAGTAAATAAATATTTGACTGAGGAGGAATAAAAGAATGAATTACTAACGGGTAGTAAATCGGATGTTGTGGTTACAATGGCCTCCATTTTTTCTCTGATGGCGGTCTTGGCATGGGTTTCTTGTGGTTTTTTTTGTTGCCTCAATTTTCCTTAGCTGACATGATGAATGGGAATATTCTCCAGGGTGATGGTTGTTGTAACAATTTTTGGAATATCACTAGATGCTTCATTTGGCTGGTGACATTTGTACTTTCTGGCCCAATGCTTGTTTTATCCTTCATTTTCTATAAGAAGGATTTCAAGGCTAGAAGTACAAGTTAGCAAGTTAGATAATTTTTGGTCGAGTCTAGGTGAATTTGCAGAACAAATTGTAAAGTCTGATGGTTTTAGAGAGAAATACAATTTAGGTTCTGAGTTATTCTGTAATCGGTTTTGAATTCATGGGGATTTAATGTTGTATAACAGTACTAGCATTTGAGTTGAAATGATAAATTCAAACTCATGTCTCTCCACAGTACATGCATATCCAAATTTTGAATAAGATGACTAAGGGTTGTTTCATTCATCTCACTATTGTGGTGTGTATAATCTTTATTTTAGCTTTAATTCAAGGAATTAATTAAAATGTTTGAATGGGATTATAGGAGGATATATTTTGTATAAAGATTTGATAAGTAGTATTGGGTAAGAATGCATACTAATGAAATTGTAATGTAATATTGTCAAGGATCTTATATGTTATGTATTAAATCTATCATAAACCTTTAGATGCTTATGAATTAGACTCCTCCAATGGATATATGGCATTGATCTAAGTTGTACTTGTTTGTGTAGTTCAATAATTGTTTGTCTTTGCCTAGAGCTTGCTACAAATTGCAAATTAATGACTATATTTTACTATGGATTGTGTTGTAGTTATCTCATGCTCCACATAGTTGATATTATCAGTGAACAACCAATTTTATTCGATATTATTGTGTTAATGTTGTTTATGATATTGGTGCAAAGGTTGTAAACACATTAATGGATCACCCTCCAGGGTCTTGCAGAGCCCAAAGTGTAGGAGGCTTTTTAAAGTCCTCATCAGGTTGGTCCAGGTCCTTCGAGCTGCCCTTGATTGGAATTGGCAATCCCATAGGTAGATTAGAAGACCAACCTGGTTACAGTGTTAAAAAAAACCAACACCCTCTACCTTTACTCCTAAACCCTAAACCCTAAATCATTAACCCTTAAACTCTAAACCCTTACACCCTCTACCCTCTATCTCTCTCCCACTCTAAACTCTAAACCTTTCCTTGTATTCTTTTATAATTTCCATTATTCTTATTTATTTTACACTTACAATTACAAATACAAATACATATGCATTTACTATTTTCATTTATTTCTCATGTAGTTTAATAGTTTGATCGATTTCATATTATATGTGTTGAAGACTTTAGAATTTCAATTACATTAATTTATGGATATGTTGTATCTATAACACTACAAAACCATATGCTCTTTGTATTTACACTACATTTATAAATACACATTTATATACATAGATATAGATTTCTTTAATGATATGTTGCATTTATTGTTCTAGGAGAGCATCCAGTTATTTTATTTACATTTACATTTAAAAATACATACATACATACATACATACATATGTGTGTGTGTATATAATTTATATTCAGTCTTCAGAAACAACCCATTAGGTCTGTACATGGATAAAAAATCATAAAACCAGATCTCCCATACATGTTTTGTTGAAACCTAGGCTTGAACCTCTCATTTCATATGCTTTTTTCACAAAACTCTTGAGGACAACAGCTATACCTTCTTTATTTCTCATCCTACACTCTATTCATGCATCCTACAATTACAAAACTATCCATGGGGCCTCTTACATAAGCTACTGTAATCACTCAAAGTGTAAGAGCTCCTTTATATCATGTTTGGACTACAAAACCCTCAAAAATAGGGTAATCGAGCTATATGCAAAGAAATGAAGCTTTCTAACTCAAATCAATGCCTTAAGCCCTCAAATCAGATTCAAATCAAAGCTAACACATATCTTTATGACCTGGAATTGATTTCACATCAAAATATGGCTGAATGTGACCGTATAGTATTGCATAATAGGAAAAATACAGAAATTTTGAAGAAAAACATAGATTTTTGAATGTCAAAAGCTTGTATTTTAAATCCTCAACCATCAACAACCATTACAATGATCACTTTATGAATTTTAAAATCCTTTACATGTCAACCATTGAACAACCACCTCGACAACTAACTTTTTAATCTTTTATGATCACATGAAACATAAAACACACTAATTTCAAGGTTGTTAACATCACTATTGAAATGTTTTAATTTTTTGACCTTTCAAACATTAAAAAGTACATCACTAAATTAATTATGTAATGGCATAAAAATTAAAAATATCATGAATTAATTATGTAACCACATAATTCAAATATAATTCTGTCAAAAAATTAATATCAAATAGATAATATAATCACATAACTTATACATTTCAATGGCATTGATCTTCTTCTTCATCCAACTCTTTGTCTATATCATCCAATCTAGATTCGGTATTGTAATAATTGGTCATATCATCATCATCATCATCAATATAATTTTTTATAATGTCATCATCCACACGGATATCATCTTCATGAACATTAACTCCTACATCATCATGATCTAGTTCCTCTTCTTCAACATCTTCGTCAAGGAAATCATCAACTAACTGTTGATCATGATCATCATCTACATCATCTTCTTGTTCTTCAATATATTCTTCTTCCACCACATTATACTTTACTAGCCTTCCTCTTGGATCATTTATAACAACAAATGACTAACCCAGTTTACCTAGAACCTCTGAGTAAAATACCTGCTCACATTGGCTTGGAAGAACATAGGGCTCATTTCCAGCTCGCTCGATCAACCTTGTATTAACCATGGTAAATCCATTATCATGTTCAATAATAGTTCTCTTAGGATCATTTTCATTCAATCCTATCTTGTACCATGGGATGGCGAACAAAATTAATTTGAAGGACTTAAAGTCACACTCAAGTATATCATCCAAAATCCCATAGTATCAATTTTTTGAGACTTCTAGATGTATGTCGCTTCTAGATGAAACATTAGTCACTGAAAGACTGTCGTTATACCAGAATCAAGTTTTCTTCATGTCATCCAACATTTTGATTCAAAATTTATGATTGCACCACATAGCCTTGTGGTGTTTCACTAATATGTCAAACATCTAAAAATTATTGCAATATTTTTAGTTGATAAACATATTTATTCTTGGCCGAATGTATACAAAGAAAACAATCTCAACATATATATACATCAATATAATTGAAAATAATTAAATAATATGGGTGATTAATATATTTATACATACCTGTTTATCTCTTAAACCATATGCTAAATCAATTTCCCTTTGTGTAACATTGGAATCTCCATTACGATGAGCTTCTTTAACCAATGAAGCCACAACTTCCCATGTTAATGCGCGACCATATTGTTGACATCGTTCAATCCATACCATCATCCAATCAAGATTGTTAGTGACGTACAAATGTAGTGCATCCCACTCTTAACCAACTGTATAAAAAAAAATTGAAATTCACAAACAATGTATAATTAGTTAAATACCACAGTATACTACCTTAATTTATAATTGATGTATATTGAAGATTAAAAATTAAATAAGTAAAATATACATAAAAACCATATGTAAAATGTATTCCAATTAATCTCCATGAGAATCTTATAATTACCTCTCACTTTCCTCAATCTACCTTTCCCCATCAGGTACTCCCCTTCAAATTTTTTAATGGAGTTGGAATCCCAAATGCGATCTACATGGATCTTTGGTGCAAACTTAGAAGATATTCACTAATGTACACCATGGTCTAGTATACCATATATCCCTCCACCATAGAACCCTTAGGATGTGATCTTTGTCTAACCAAAGCCTTCAAAAATTCAAGTGCCTCTTAACCATCCGCATTGACCTTATGTGTACAGGTCCACACAATTCAATCTCCTCAACTTAGTGTATGAGGTAGTGTTCTTGTACATAGAAAAATGTTGAAGGTAGACACTTTTGCATTTCACACATTAGACGAGGAATTTTTCTCTTCCAATAATTTATATCTTTTTTATGGATTTCTTTAGATGATAACCATCTACAAGTGATTCAAGGCACAAATATATTAACTAGATTTGACAAAAATATATAGTATATTACATAACAAGTAAAAAAAATAGAAATTATAAGATGTATACAATGAATTGAACAAATCTTGCTACTTACCTCATGTATTTTCCAAGATCATATATAACTCGCTTGACATTGTTGTCAAAGTTGTCTAGGAGAGATAGAGGTAGAACATAATGTGACAATTATAAAATGATCTTTTCATTATTTTTCCAAAAGTAGTAAATACAATACACTCAAAAGTACATGCATTATAAAAGTATATATAATATACCATAATGATTATCTTAATGAAGGTATGCCAATCATGCTTTTTCATCCTTGACCCAAATTCACCTTTCTTTGTTATTATATTGTTTATGTTCGCAGAAAATCATGTGGGAAATAGAATTTTTTGTATGACTTCTTTTATACCATTGCTTTGCTAATTTGTTAATAACCAAGGAAGGGCACTTATTTTAATTTTGTCTACATCACAATTTAATTGAATGACATTTTTCTTTGCATGATTGGCTTCCTGAATGTCACTACAAATTTTGACAATTTTTTCTTTGTCATGCCTTCCATCCAATATTTTTCTAACGTTTCTGTTATATTCTTTCCGATATGCATTATATCAAAAAAAATGCACAATTTGTAGCTGCTCATAGTAGGGCAACCTACTAAATTGTCTGCGATAACATTTTAGTCCCTATGGAAACCGACCATTAATGCCTTGACGACCTTCATGAAGCATTTAAGTTAAAAAAATTGACAACGAAAATCATTGTCAATTACAACATGAGTAAACAAAACACAATATAAAAATATAAATTCAAAACATATCATATATGATAGATAAACAATTTTATCTGATGTATAACCTTGACAATTAATTCTATTATATTCCAACTTCCATAGATGAGGTGTCATTCTTCGTGGTTTTGATGTAGTCTCATCTTTCCCATTGAAAAGATGTTTTTTAGTAGTTCGATACTTATGATTTCTATGGAGGAAGTTCCTATACTCATCAAACACCTGCTTTCCTAAACTTGTTGAATGACGACATTTCATCTTTGGACCACAAATTGGACATGCAAATTTTCTCTTTGTTTGAAGACCTGCAAGATCATATATAATTGGATTAAATATGTCAATTTTTTTAATTATATATAATGAATAGATTATTGTAAAAAAATGCATGATATCTACTTCATCAAATTAAATATTGTTAAAGTGCAGTCGAATGTTATAACATAACACAAAAATGTGTTAGCCCTAGGGCATCATGAATTGTCCATACAAGCATTGAATGGAATTGAAATTGTCTTTGTCATATTGGTTTAGAGACATCATATATAGTGACGCAATTTCATGTTAACTTTAGTAACTCGTCGATAAGAGGCTTGATATATACATTCATATCTTTAACTTGGTACTTACCGAGTTGAATCAACATAAACATTACATAATTATTATAACCATTTTAATGCAATATATATAAATTAATGTACATTACTATTGAATGAAAAAAATATAAGTCATTATGCAACAAATAAGACAAATGAGATGCTACTATGTTAAAGTAAATTGATGTAAAAAAATACCTGGAGCAATCATTGACAACATTATTTGCTCCCTCTTTATTGGCATCCATAGAGGAATGTTATTCTTGATAACAAAAATAGGCCACACTGAGTAAATAGATCTCATCTCTCCAAATGGATTGACACCATTCGCTCCCAATGAAAGCTTGAGATTACGAGGTTCTTCTTTAAAGTGTGGTCATTTTTCCTCCATATCCCTAAATGCAGAACCATCTATAGGCATTCAAAGAATGTCATCTCCACTTCTATTCCATGCATGGTAATCCATAAATTGCACTAAGCTTTCACACCTAAATAGTTATTGCATATGTGGAATAATGGGAATATAATGAAGAACCTTGTGAGGCACCTTTTTTGTTAGTTGATCTGTTCGATATCTACTGATATGACATTCTGGGCATTCTGTTGCAAATTATTGTTTTTTATGATATATAATATGATCTTTGGGACATGCATCTATTGCTTGATACTCCATTTTGATATCTTTCATGATGGCAGATAAATATCAATATGAGTGAGATAAAATATTTGATGGTGGTAACAAAAATTCACCAATCAATCTACAACAAAAAATTATTTATTAATATAAATAATATTAATGGTACATATTTCATCTTTTATTTACTAGTGATGAACTAACAACAATTAAAATAGATGAGAAAAGATGACATATATGACATACCTTAACATCTGTGAGATTGCTATGTTTGATAAACCATTCATAACCTTCAATTTTAGCAGCAACAATACAGCAGAGAGAAGAGTTGTTTGGGAGCCTTCATAAAGGGGCACGTATGTCTTCTCAAGTATAGAAATCATGAACATCATCAAAGTCATCTTGATCATCATGATCAGCTTTGCCACTAAATGTTTCATGGATCAATGTATTTGTACCATCATCTTCAACTGTGTTTTTTGGCACATGATCATCTTCTTCAATAGGATCATTAACTTCATCTTTGATATTCACAGCTTCATGTTTATCTGCTTGCAAAACCACATTCTCTGGGACGTGATAAACCTTATCATCTTCCCTAGGGTGCCCCACCCTTATAATAATGATAGACACAAATAAACCATGATCATGATTAAGTGATTATATATATATATATATACATATATATATATAATGTTAAAATGATGTAAACATTTACAAATTCAATCAATATAAACATATATAATGAACAACTTACCAATGGATGATAATCATGCATCCCTTCAACATGACCATGTTGCCTACAATGTTTCTCATCTATTGTGATTAAAAGTCATCTCATCTTTAAGCCCTTGCAATTATTGCAAGGACAATAACATTTCCCATCACCCTTTCTTTTCAATCTAGCCCACAATCTATCAAGTGTCTCTTCATTTTGTTCTGGACTAATATTATTTGACATGATTTTTCTTTACCAAGCTTGAATTTTTAGATCTTCAAAAAATATCAAATTCACACTCCAATAATTTTTATTCATAGACAGGTAACATAATCTAATAATTCTGATATTTTACACCAAAAAAATTTGGAATGCAACCACTCCTACAAAAGAGAAGATAGTCTGAAGTTAATGACGCCAAAACACACTTTAAAATGCTAATTCCAAAACTTATTAAATTCTTATTTTATTATGATTTCCAACCATTAAGACTCCTAAAATTAGAATATTGAACTTGATCGCAAACTTCCTACAACAATGGAGGTAGTGAGCTAGTAAGAGCAACTGACCCATTCCTAAGGAGCAACAAGTTAGAATCATCATTGCTAATGTCAATACAGATTTATCCTTTTAGTTAAATATGCAATGTGACACTTCTTATGACGAGCTTATCCCTAGGGCCCTCAACATTGAGAGAGCCCTAATAAAAAACAAGAGAAGCATTGGTAAGAGCATGATTAGGGTAAAAACCCTAGACCTTCGTAGAAACATAAACAATAACTATAGTGGATTAGTGAGGTTGCAATACTAGAAAGATTGAGACATTGTAGGTAATAACAAAATCTTGCAATCTAAAGATTGTAGCCAATAACAAGCACGCTATGTAGCTTAGTGACATTTGTAAATGCAATCTACAATATGAAGAATGATAGTCACTTGAGATGCGATAGTCAAAAAGAGGTTGAGCAATGACAAGATAATAAAGCTCAAACCTTGCATAGTAAAGTGGAGATTTTAACAGTGAGTTTCCTTACCCCCTTGTTGACCTTAAGGGTTTTTCAAATTCTTTTGGTAGTGTTAGACAAGGCAAATGCAATAAGGGAATAATTGTCCAAATGAAGTAATAGTGGTAATCATAGATTCAATGTTTCTTCTTAGCCATTAATGTATAATGGAGGTAGTGGATTGCATGTTTGAGTAGTGTTTTGAGACTCATCAAACATGGGAGAATAGTGAATAATACCTTGTGGACTGTGAAGTAGTGTCAATAAGGTTGAAGGATCTTAAGAACTACAATACCATGAAACAATGAGTCCCCTGTAGTAAGTAGGCAATCTATAGGGCATAGTTTGATTTTATAGAAGGATGCTCATGAAAGGAATCTTCAAGTGATAGTGAGTGAGTTGTTTGAGATTGCAGCTGAGGGTGCAATACTAAGTCTTAAAGGAAGTTAGCAAAGTAGTAAATATGGAAGAAAATCAAATCGTACACAATAAACAATTCATAATGTTATCTTGCATAATGCCTTGAGTTTGAAGAAAAAAATATCATTGTATCTCCATGATGAAAGTGGTGACCTTAATTGTCAATCACTGGCAACCATGATTTTAAAACATGCTATTGTTCTTATGGAGGCAACATTTTAAGCAAGGCAATGAGTGGTGGTTTCGAACAATGGCATGTATGAAGGACTTGCTTTATATGCATACTATGCAGTCTAGCTTAAGACACCGTTCTTAGAAGAGATTGAAGGTGGATTATAGAAATCAAGGGTTACCATGAAAAGGATTAAAGCAAAGACTGAGATCTATTTAAAAGCCACGGTCATGAAGATATTAAAGATGTCACATGGAAAACCCTAGTAGTTGGAGTAATGAATACAGTGCCAAAGAGGATACTATACTGGGGCAAATTTAGGAGATCTCCACATTATCTAATTACAAGGAAATACATCATTTATTTATTGATTAATTAAAATAAATCATTCTAAACTCTATATAGGATACATTGGTACTTAAAAAGCCTCTAAAGGGATATGAGATTATGCAAATATATGTCAAGTAACATTCATAAGGTTTAGAAAATCTTGATCACTCTCTAGAATAGCCCATTAAACATGAGTTGTGCTTAAATGCACTACATAATTGATATAACACAACCACTCTGCATATCAACCAGAGTTAAAGGCTCTTTATTGTAGCAAGAGGTAATGACTCTTTGATCATTCTATAATTACATCCTAACCTGTTAAACTTGATACAACCTGAATGCACCCAATGATGATTGACACCTACATTATACAACCTAAATTAACTGCATTATATGAGTGCCTCCATTTCTATCACAACATAGCCACATTAAAATTGGGTCACACATTAATGCATCTTGTATTTGTTACAGAAAAACTGTGCCGCATGACCAATAGAGTTATGGATCACATAATTACAGTCACAAAAATATGTTCCTTGGTTGTGATCTTATGGTGATTCCACACAACAAAATTTGGACATGAAATTCTCAAAACCCTAAAACTCTAAAAATGAAATCTGATGAGATGTTGCTTTAAAATATGATTTTCAAACCTAGAACTACAAATCTGACTTCACAACTGAATTCTGCAAAAAGACAATGACTACCTTCAACCTGGCGATATCTTCTTGATTTTTTTCTGATTTTTCCCAAGAAAATCATCCTTAGTTCTCCATAAATTGTCTCAAGTAGAGCAAAACACTGTCGTAATAAATCAGGTGTGAACTCACTTTCTTTATGTTGGCCACAATTTGATTTTTTTTAATTTTTCATGTTTGTCAAAAATTTGATGAAAATGATAGCCGACATTTCGACGAACCACAGGTTCGATGAAATTTCGACGAACGTCGCGGATAAACTTTCAAAAAATTGAAAATTACACATCAAATTATACATATTTCGTCAGACAGTTTCATCAGATTTTGCAGTCAAATGAATTAGTTCCACTATTTGTTTTAGGTGAATACACCAAATCAACATGACTCCATTACACTACATGGACCCACATCATTTTATGTGAATATTTACTTTTCATGCATCGATGAGATTATTCATGTACTTTGAAATGCATGTTCATGCTATTTTCACATGCATGTCAAAGTGGGGGAAAATTGTGATTGAAATTTGCATACAATGTCATTTCCTATATAGTTTTGGTCCCTATATAGGGATAAATGATGGTTTGTATTAGGCTTTAATTCTTCCCTTTAATGTATTCATTCTCATTTATTCATTTACATGCGTTCTCACGAATGTGATTTCATACTAATTTGATTTGCACTTATTTGTTCACATTTTCCCAACCCAAACTTGCATGCATCTATTCTTGAACCTAAGACATGTAGCTATTCATGAACAAGTGCTTGTGCATCAACTCCAATGAGGGCTAGTGAATGTAGTTATATTATATTATTCCATGAAATTGGGACCAAAACTAACTAGAATATGAAATGGTACACAAATTTTAGTCATAATTTTCCCACACTTTGACATGTATGTGAATATAGCATGGACATACATTGGAGTTAACGCTCAAGCACTTGTTCCTAAACAGATAAAATGGGTATCTTTTCCTATTGAGAGTTTAATTGCCAATAAGGCTTCCACTAAAAATACACTTAATTTCTTGCACTTATCCCAAGATAATTCTTCATGAGTTCCATGAATATGAATAAAGAAACATTATTATTTTTCCAATTATGTTTTGTATAGAGTGAATTACATTCTCCAAATTTCAAATAAGGATTAAAACATTCTCGTTTACTATAGATGATGTAGGTTCCTACTCCCCCCTCTATAACTAAAGGGAGTACACATGTCTAAAGAGTATGCATGTGGCATAAATTGAAAAATATTAGGAGAGAGGAAAATTTAAAATTTTGGTTAATGGATAAAAAAAAAATTATTGGCAGAAGTTTAATAAAATTACAATACTAGATTACATAGCTATAACAAAACAACAGAAAGGAAAACAAAAACCAAAGGCTTGTAGTAACAACTGGACAGCTACAACTGGTATAGTTTGGTGGATAAATATTATGAAACCCTATCAAAGCAGCACCTCAAAAAATGTAACGGCTCTGCACAGGAGATGGTCGCCAGCTATCATTAGATTGCAGCAGCCATTAGTAATGCTGATAGGTAACGCCTCCTTTTATGACATAATGAAATAACATGTTTTTTAATAGTAGGAGAGTACACTACATAAGAATTGGTAGCAATTTTTAGAAAAATGTAAGAAGTTGTAGAAATTTTTAGAGATGTCAATGGAATCTATTCCATTAGTTGCATCGCTTCTTGTTTGAAATATAGGAATTTAATATAGTTTATCTACTTTCTATTTTATTAATGGCATCTATGTTACAAAAGTATTTGTCACTAGAAATTCTGAGCATAGATATTGAAAGGATTTATCCATTGTAACAATGGATAAATCCTTCTAAAATCTATGTTCGGAATTTATATCACAATCTATGCTTGGAATTTCTAGTGACAAAAATGGATAAATCCTTACAAAATCTATGATCAGAATTTCTAGTGACAAAAATGAATAAATCCTTGCAAAATCTATGCTGGGAATTTCTAGTGACAAATACTTTTTGTGACATAAGTGTGATTGCTTAAATAGGAAGTGGAGAACTATGTTAAATTTTTATATTCCAAACAAGAAGCCATACAACTCATGGAAATTGCTACAATTTTGATAGGGTTTCGTAATATTTATCATCCAAACTCTTACCATTTTTTTCTCATTGGCATATTTGACAAAACAACACAATTTGTGTGGAACCTTGAGGTAAGTCATTTGCAATGGTTTCCATCAGTTTCTCTTGAAAAACTATAAGCAGCCAGATCATTTTTTGTTGTTTTTTATTTCATTCTACGTCATGTCTATTAAATGAGGGCATTGGTTCTGGGGTTTCATCTATAATTGTTTTCATATATGATAGTATTGTAATACCTTGTGTTAGATCCCTATGTGTTTCATATATTGAGTCCGGTTTCTTTTGTTTCAGGGTAGGATGTCAATTTGGGAGCATGATGAGCAGTAGCACTGAGTACCCACGAAAGCCATACCTGAAAAAGATTTTAAACGATGTTGGGTCAGCCTTTTGCATAGTAGTCACATTGAGTGGCTTCTATCAATTTATCACAAAGGCTTACAATTCTCGCACCGGCTTGCGGGACCGTTTCATTGCTGGAACTCAAGCCGTGCGAATCAATACTCCATGGTCTGCGTGTTATTTCACGACTGCTTCTGTGGTGTATTATTCATTAGAATATTCTGCGTGTTATGTGAGACAAAAGGAGGACTTCTGGGTACTGGAGGGTTTATTGGGTTGCCTTACGGGCCAAGGGCAGTAGCGGTTTGTGGCATCCTTGGCGCCTTTTTTGAAGGTTCGTGTATAAAGCTAGAGCAGTTTATGGACAGTGTTAGTAAGCCAAATTGATGTAACTGCTGTTTATTGGTTGGAAATTCTCAGTCAATGTTGTTCATGTTTATTTTTGTTTGTTTCTAAAGATATTTCTCTCTGCTATGGATTTTGTTTTAATGATTGTTCACAGTGTAAAAATCTTCTAGAATGAATTGTGCAACTTTTGTTTTGTTTGATGTCTAGGTTATATTTCATTGGAATAGGCTAGGCATAACTGTGTGCAAGACCTAGATAAGTTTGAAGGAATTAAACACAACATCTAAACCTCTTACCTTGCATGCATTTGATTCTGCGAGATCCGCATACAATTTATGAATAGCTTTTAGGAAATTATACTATTTTATTTTTAATTTTGTGGGTGAGTTGCCCCCTTTAAATTATGGCAGGGGCTTAAATGCTATGATCTGGTACATCCTTTCATCAAACGTATATCGTTCTTACAGGAAATCTTGCCTAGCCTTGTCTGGAGATTTAAATCTAGTGCATTACATCAAATATATCTAGTTCTTGCACGCATATGCACTATAATAATGGTTTTAGTCAAAAGGAAGATTACATATTATTTTTGCATTTCTTAGCTAATACTGGTCACTCGCTCGCTCTCTCTCTCTCTCAATCACACTTTTGTAAAAAGTTAAATAAATATGGTTGATTTAAAAATTTACCTACAATTTCCTCTCAGAAATTTTCTATTTTTTTTTTTTTTAAATTATGATTTTTAAAAAATAAACCACATTCAAATTAAAGATGGATCAGTCATCAAGAGGGCTCGTAGCTCAGTATTAAAGCACTCTAGTAACAAATAAAAAATCTTGGATTTGACTTCTAGTTGGTCTGTGAAAAGTTCATCATAGTACCAGAGTCCATATTAGCAAAGCAACACCTGCTATCAACAATAATATTATTTTCTTTATTTTTTTAAACTATTACATCAACAATTTCTTCTCAACTACAAACTTCTCTTTGTTCATGCTTCTATGTTTCATATCCTAACTCACTTGAAATGTCATCGATGCAGATATCAAGGGCTTTGAAAGCTATGCAAAGAGTAGGAAGTGATTGTGAAAGAAGGAAGTTTGATTCTGATTGTACTTGTAAATATCTTTTAATTTGATATGCATATGTAATTCATAGTGGTTAATCACATTAATAATTTTTGTGGTATTTATGTTTTTCTAGGGGAGAGGACCCAGTAGTTGTGCACCATAACTTTGTGCTTCTAATTATCCTACATGGAAATTTTAAACCACTCCTATTTTTTTACAATAGCTTACTTGGCAAGTCCCCTACTTATAACTAAGGTTTCAGGGCCACATCATCAAATATGATGGCACATCAACATGCTTTTTGTCAAGGTGTCCAAAAAGGCCCAAAAAGAAAGTGAGACCAATACTTGTGCATTCACAACATGTTTTATTGAGCACTAATGTGGAATCACATGATTGGTTTCTTTTTAGATCAAAGGAATACATTTTGTTTAATTATGGGTAGGCATCATCAACACTAACAACTTTAATGTCACAACTATTGGTCCAATATTGACAAAAATATTGGGGATTATATAAACAACTACTATCACAACTATTGAAACATGCTCAGGTACTGGGTCCTCTCCCCTATTCAGTTTGATTTAATCGTGACATTCATTCACTTTCTTCAACTTTTTACCTATCACGATATAGTATTCAAATTTGTGGAATAGAGAAAACTTTTTGTATAATAACTTTAATTATTAGTTACACAATGTTTATAAGATATTATGATTTGAAAACAACATTGTTTACAATCAAATTTTCACCTATTACCAATAGAAATATCAGTACAAATTCATTTTTTATAATTAACAATACACCAAAAGTTCAAACTTGTCCAAAATATCTTCTCGCATCCATACAAGATATTTTATTTCTTGAAGCCTATGGTGATCTATTTTGTAGTGTTTCCAAATACAAATCAGTTTGTATATTTACACCATACAAGGAAGATATATGATTGACAATGTTCTAGCAAATGCAACAGTTAGGTGTCCAACCTGATCAGTTCACTTTTGCCACAATACTCCTAGTCTGTGCCAAAATAAGAGCTTTGAAACAGGGTATGGGCATTCATGAATGCATCATGGAAAGGGGATTTTCATTGGATGTAGTAGTTGCCTCTGCTCAAGTAGACATGTATCTATAATGTGAAACCACACACAAGGCACACTAATTATTTGATAAAATGTCTGAATGACATGTAGTCTCATGGAATGCAATGATTGCAGGATATGCACAAAATCAATTTGTTCAAAATGCCTTGAAAACTTATAAGAAAATGCACCTCATGGGTGTAAAGCTAGTCTCCATAACCTTTGTCAATGTTCTCTTGGCTTATCCTAAAATGGGAGAGTTCCACTAGGGCATTGAAATACAGAGAAGTATAATTGAGAGCAAATTTCTCGGATTTTGTAGTTGCAACCCTTAGATTAGTTATACAATAATTTATATATATATGATACTTCCTTAAATTAAATATATTTATTACCGATATAATATATAAGAATTGTATTATTGATTTATTTCTAGGTCTCAATTATTCTGATGTCTATTTATAATCAAAGTTTTCAAGTAATATAACACGTACATTGCTTCATATCCACCATGTGTTCTAGAAAAACAAGGTAATAAGAGAAATTTAGATCTAGCATAGAATATTATAATAATGGACACAATTGAGAAGACAAAAAAATACAAATTCAAACACTAGCCAAAACTTTGTAGGCATAGGTTTCCCCACAACAACCCTCTTTATCTTGCTTTGTTTTATGTGGAATAATTTATTTTCTCTAAATGAAGATGATAAGCCTTCTTTGTAGAATAAATCTACAATAAATAAATGGCATCTTAGATTGAGGTCTACAAACCATTTATGTACTTAGATACTTATGAGGGCACTATCCTTACAAAACCACACACACAAAACTAAACAAGAGAGATAATTAGAAAATACAAAAACAAACACTTGCTTTCTATTATCTTGATGAAGTGAAATTACAATACTCAAAAAATAACATACTACAGTCACATGGGCCTTCTCATTACATAAATTTTCAAGCCAAAAACCCTATTTTCCCTCTTTATCCAAGAAGAGTAACTACCTTAGAATATTCTGGAAGGTGTAATCCCTTTTTGGCACCATAAATTCCACTATTTATTTCTCGCTCTAGAAGATTTTTATTTTTTATTTTATTTGTATTTATTTATTTATAACTTATCGAGGTCATAACTTTTGATTTGACCATCATATTTTCAATTGTAATATATTGTTGGAAAGCTTGTGAAGAGATCTACAACCATTTTTTTCCAAGTCTAAAAGATTAGAGATTTTGCACCCTGTTCTAGGGCTCTTAAGGGCCTCAATTTTTTAATTTTAAATTTCATTGGAGAAATTCCTTAGGATGAAAGATTAATATCTTCCAAATGGTACAAGATTTTGAGATGATTCTTTCACCAAAAAACTTATTTTCCAATTACGCTCCTTGGGGTCAGTTTTCATGTCCATAGGAACCTGAATATGTCGACTTACTAAAAATAGTATGTGACTATTTTTGGTTGTTTCAAACTTCTGACTATCCCAAACACTACATGAGTTGCCATGGGCTCCAAAACAACTAAGGAAACTACAAACAAAATGAAAATACAATATTTTTGTGTGATGTAAGATTGCCTTTACTTAGGGTAATTTCAAAAGTGACCCTGTCACTTCTCAAGTGTTAGAGGGAAACCAAGATGATTAACCTCAACTTTAGATAACCATGATGAATATTCAATAGGCCCTCCTCCCCATTTCACCAAGTACTCTACATATTGTATGTTTCTTGTGTTTCTACCCACATGCCTATCTAGAATTTCTTCTTTCTCTTCTTTTTCTGACGTAGGTGCCAGAATGTTCCATTGTGCCCTTGTCAATTCATTCTCCTTAATTCCTTCATGATATTTTGTCAAATCAACAATGCTAAACATAGGTGAAACATGAATCTTACTCAACAACTCTACCTCATAATCATTTCCTAAATCGTGTTTCTTTAGGATCTTATATGGTCCAAACCTCTTCATTTTTAACTTATTGTATGTACCAACTGGAAACCTCTCCTTTCACAAATGAACCCTAATTTCATCTCCTACTTGGAAACTCCTTATACCTCTTTTTTAATCTACCTTAGCCTTATACTACGAATTCATCTTATTGATATGTTTCTTCACCTCGTCAGGAAAATTCTTCAGGTGCTCAATAAAATGTTTAGCCTCGGAACTACTCTTCTCTCCTTTATCCATTTTTTTTAGTTCAGAAACAATTCTTGGACTACTCCCATACACAATTTGGAATGGTGATTTACCAGTGTTCATGTTGACAAATTTGTTATAAGAATATTCCATCTATGGTAAAATCAAATCACATCCCTTGAGTTTATCTCCTACTATGCAACTCAGCAGATTACCAAACTCGTATTCACCAGCTCTATTTGTCTATTGATCTGTGGATGGTGTACAAAACTAAAATTCAAGTCAGCCTTCAAATTCTTCCATAGTGTCCTCTAGTAATACCCAACAAACTTGTTATCTCGGTCTCAAACTATGCTCTTGTGTAGACCATGTAGTCTCACCACCCCTCTGAAAAATAATTTTGCAACATGAACAACACCACTAGTCTTATGACATGGAATGAAGTGTGTCATATTTGAAAATCTATCCACCACCACAAATATGGAATCATTCCCTCTTTGTTTCGTTGGAAATTTGAGGACAAAATCCATACTAATGTCCTCCTCTAGCCTCTCAGGTACAGATAATGGTTGATACAATCTAGTATTCTGACTTCCCCCTTTCACCATCTGACATACTCTACAACTTTCCACAAACTTCTTCACATCTTGTTGTAACTATGGCCAATATTAATTCTCACCAACAATAGAAATGGTCTTATCTCAACCAAAGTGTCTAGCTAAACCTCCACTGTGTTTGTCCTTGATCAGGTTCTCTCTCATGGAACTCCTTAGAATGCACAACTAATTCCCTCAAAACAACATATCATCTTAGATTTTAAAATCCAACCATCTCATCCTACCCAAATTGATAGGATCCTTGCAATATCTCCAAGCCTCTACAAAATCAGGATCCTCAACATTCAAGCTCTTATGTTCATTGAGCCCAACAACTTCAATCTACATTTTCATTAACAATTTTTTCCTCCTACTTAAGGCATCTACAACTGTGTTAGATCTTCCACTCCTATGCTTCAAAATAAATGTATAACTTTGTAAAAGTTCAACCCCTTTCAAATGTCTTTGATTCAACTTCCTTTGACTATTCAAATATTGTAAAACTTGATGATTAGTAAATAAAACACTCTTTTGGAAAAAAATTGTTTCTTCATTTCTTCAAAGACTAAACTATAGCATAAAACTCTTGATCATAAACACAATACTTCTTCTTTTCATAATTCGACTTTTCACTAAAATAGGTAACAAGTTTACCTTCTTGACTCAAAATAGCTCCAATGTCATTACCTCTAGCATCACAATCTACCTGGAATACCTTGTTGAAATCTAGAAGTGCCAAAATATGTTTCTTTGTAACTTTATTCTTCAACATATCAAAAAAAAAATCTACTCCTATAGTCCACTTAAACTCTTTTTTATCCCCTCACATTTTTTCAATTAGAGGTGCACAAATACTATTGAAAACTTTTATAAAATTTATATAAAATATAGCCAAACCATGAAAAGATCTCACCTTAGTAGAACTCCTTGGTGTAGTTCATTCAATTATAGCTTTTTGCTTCTTTAGGTCCATCTTAAGACCTATTGAGACAACAAATCCCAAGTATACTAACCCTCTTTTCACAAAACCGCATTTCTTCAAATTGATCAACAACTTCTCTCTTAGCTTCTCAAAAATTATTTTGATATGCATCAAATGCTTCTACAATGTCATGCTAAAAATTAAAATGTTATCCAAATAAACAATGAAAAATTTACCCAAAAACTCTTTTAGTACCTCATTCATGAGTCGCATGAAGGTTCTTGATGCATTGGTTAGCCCAAAGGGCATGACTAACCACTTGTACAACCCCTCTTTGGTCTTGAAGGTTGTCTTCCATTCATCTCCTTCTCTGATCCGAATCTGGTGATAACCACTCTTCAGATCTATCTTTGTGAAGTATTCAACTCCACTCAAACAATCCATGATGTCATCCATCATTGGCAAGGGAATTCTATACTTGATGGTGATCTTGTTGATGGCTCTAGAATTTGTACACATCTGACATTTTGCATCCTTCTTTGGTGCTAATACTACAAGTATTGCACATGGACTCAAACTCTCTCTGATCAATCCCTTTCACAACAATTCTTGCACTTGTATGTTCAAATCTTCACTCTCTGCTAGAGTCATATGATGAGCTACCTTATTTGGATAACTAACTCTAGGAATCAAGTCCATCTAGTGGATAATCTTCCTTACTAAAGGTAAACCTTTAGTCACATTATGGGTGCTGTCATAATAGTGGTTTACAATTCCTGAGAGGAATGAATTTTAGCTGAAATCACATATTTTTAGAAAATATAATGATTTAAGCCTTAAAAAGTTCCATTTTAAAGATTCCAATTGAAGAGGGTTTGATCAAATCACCTTAGATCAAACCCCCTTGGATAGAACCTCGCTAGTTTTAAACCATACCTATAAATGCGTCTCCTTTACACCTATCAAAATGTTGATAAAACACTTTTGATTTATATTTTGGGGGATCAAATGAATTCATTTAAAATTTATTTCAAATGATTATGGTATTCCTCAGAACAAGCTATCCAATGAATATAATTTTAATATGTTTTGGTTTTATATGTATTTGTTTTAAGTTTTATTAAACATAGGTTTTCATTGAAAATGAATTTCTTTGTTCTTCACATGTGGAAAAATAGAATATTATCAAAAAAAAAATTGAAAAATATGATTACCAGATATTGAAGACCTTGACCCAACAAAAAATTAAATTAAAATTTGATATACAAAAAACTTACACATTATACGCGTGTCCGAATTGTAATTCGTTTGACTTTGAAACTTGATTAAGGAAAAATATTGAATAAAAAATATCTAACCAAGTGGAAGCACTAGATGTCATAGTTACAAATCTAAATTTGAAAGAATTAGAATTTTATCCTTCATGGAAAAAAAGTTATGCGTTATACGGTGTGCATCACTTTTTAAAAATGTTGTTTTCTGAAAAAAATCTATTTTTGTGGGAGATGGAAAAAGAAGTACAATTTGATTCCAAAAAAATTTTAAAAAATATTTTTAGAATCTACAGACAAAATTTGATGAGACTCTAGTTTGCACCAGCTTCAAATTCCTCACACTTTAGCCGCTATAGGTGCCTGAATGTGAAGATTTAGTTAAAAATAATAATTTCAGTGTCCAGTTTGGCCAAAAATTGTAAACCACTATTATGGGATCACCCTTATCAAAAAAAATTTCTTGAACCTCATTAAATAAATTTGAAACTTCTATAGGTACCTCATAATTAGTATCTTCTTTATGAACTCTAGGGATCAATGTGAAACATGTATACTTGTGTCTCATACCTTCTAGGAACTTTCTTCTATAAACCAAATAAATCCTTACATTACTGAATAACTTTTCTTTTTCCTCCTTCAAGGGTTTCAACTTATGACAAACACCATCCTTTGTCAAGGAATAGGTGTTAGCATAACCATCATGCATCACTCACTGATCAAACTAGTGACAAACATCCATAGGTATAATATCACACAAAAATTCATCCTGATAGTTACCAATTTTAAACTTTAACAAACATTGATCATTAATTATTGCTCTATGGTCCTTCTGCAACCATGCAATCTGGTATGGTTTTGGATGCCTTCTACTCTCCAATTGCAACTTAGTAACCATTTCCTCTAAAACAAGATTCTCGGTGCAACCTCCATCAGTGATAACATTATAAACTTTACCTTCACACTTGCACCGAGTGCAAAAAAGTTCTTTATTTGATTTGGTTCCTTCTAAGCCTCATTTAGCAAGGCTCTTCTATCAAAAAGAGCCTCTCCTCTTTTAACATCTTCAGAATGTGAGGCTCAACATATTTATCTACATGTGCAACTCGTGCATTTCTTTCACATCTTCTATTTTTCCTCCCTTGATATTGAGGACACTTGTAGGCTCTATGTCCTTCTCTACATTCAAAACAAGTTCCAAGAAGGCCTCCTCTTCTCAGTCCTCATCTAAATCTTTTTCTTCCTCTCTGGTCTCCATTATTTTGATCTCAAGGATAGTAGGTATTATCTCTCTTTTGGTTTTGACTGCTACTAGATCCTTCAGTCTTCTTTTGATCTTCACTTTGACCTCCATAGGATGGTTCAGTAGTCTTTCCACCATGACCTCCACCCCTTTTCTTGCTCTTGAACCTTTTGTTCAACTTCTCTTCCACCTTTAGGGAAAATTGATATGCATCTTCAATTGTGGTCATCCTTACCAAACTCAACTCTTCTTGAATACTTTGCATCATCCCATTTATGTAACCAAAAACTTTCTCCTTATTGGCCTCAGGATGGACTATGTTGATCAGGATTCAATAGAATTCTTTTGCATACTCCTTAATAGATTTTCCTGTTTGTTTCAAGCCTTGCATCCTCTTCAACAAATCTAGCTCATAGTCCATAGGAATGAATTGTCTCTTCAATTTTTCCACCATTCGATCCCATCTCATTATTTTATCTTTTCCTCTTCTATTTCTCTCCAAATGGACTTCTTTCCACCACATGCTAGCATGGCCTTTCATCTTTGCTTTTTCAAATTTGACCCTCTCCGGATATTCTATTTCCTCATACTCAAAATAATCTTCCATGTCATTGACCCAATTGATCAACACCTCTAGATTCAGGTTCCCAAAAAAAATAGAAAATTCTATCTTCAGCTTCTTTCCAATCTTGGAAATCGCCCTAAGCATTCTAACTTCTCTAGGATCTATTATATCATGTGCTTCTTCTTCAAATGGCTCTTCATTTTCAGTCTCATCTTCACTTTCATCTCTTCTTCTAAGATCAAATCCTCTACATAGCTCCTCTTGTAGTATTGGAACTTGTCTTTGGAGGGCTCTAAAACCCTCTTTTGTTACCCCAACTTTTCCTCCGCCATGGTTTCTTCATGGAGGCATATTTTCTCATAGACCCAAAATCACAAGTCTTGGTGATAAACTGCCTCACGTTCGGTGATTTTTCTACACACTTAGGAAAACCTTCTTTGATACCACATGATGAAGGCACTCCCCTTACAAAACCTCACACACATAACTAAACAAGAGAGATAAATAGAAAATACAGAAAGGAACACTTACTTTCTATTATCTTAATGAAGTGAAATTACAATGCTCAGAAAATAACATACTACAACCACATGGGCCTTCTCATTACAGAATTCTGCAAGCCAAAAACCATGATCTACACTACCGTAGCTCCTTTCTATAACCCATGTTCTCCCTCTCTATCCACGAAGTGTAATTACTTTAGAATATTCTAGAAGGTGTAACCCCCTTTTAGCGCTAGAAATTCCACTATATATTTCCCACTCTAGAAGATTTTTATTTTTTATTTTTTATTTATATATTTACAACTTCACATGGTCATAGAATTTGTTCTAATGGTTAGATTTTTAATTGTAATATATCATTAGAAAGCTTGTGAAGAGATCTACAACCTTTTTCTTTCAAATAAAAAATATTAGAGATTTTGTACCCTATTATGGGGCTCCAAAGGGCCTCAATTTTTAGTTTTAAACTTCATCGAAGAAATTCCTCGAGATGAAAACTTAATATCTTCCAAACAGTGCAGGGTTTTGAGATGATTCTTTCACCAAATATCTTATTTTCCAATTTCACTGCTTGGGGTCAATTTTCATGTCCATAGGAACCCAAATAGGCTGACTTACTAAAAGTAGCAAGTGACTATTTTTGGTTGTTTCAAACTTCTAACTATCCCTAAGACTACATGAGTTGCCATGGGCCCCAAAACAACTAAGGAAACTACAAACAAAATAAAAATATAATATTTTTGGGTGATGAGAGATTGCCTTTACACCACTAGATGCTCTTGCATTAAAGACTTTTCTATGTCATTCCTTGCATGATCAACATGAATAGTGATTTGGACTTTTGTGTATTGTTTCATAGATGTCTCTCAATGATCCCACAATACTGGTTTACAATTTTTCAGGAGATCCTAATTTTTGTTGAAATCACATATTTTGAAAAAATATAATGATTTAAGCCTTGAAAATTTCCATTCAAAAGATTCCAATTGAAGAGGTTTCGATCAATCCACCTTAGATCAAACCCCCTTGGATAGAACCCTGATAGTTTTAAACCATACCTATAATAGGGTCTCCTTTACACCTATCAAAATGTTGATTAAAAACCACTTTTGATTTACCTTTTGGGGGATCAAATGAATTCATTTAATTTTTTATTTTTTTGTGAGTATGTGGTCCTTATTATAAGCTTCCCAAAAAGCATAATTTTAAATAAATTTAATTTTATTATTATATATTTTTTTATTTCTTGTGAATGTAGATTTTTCACTAAAAATCAAGCTCTTTGTTCTGCACATGTGGAAAAGTAGTAGATTATCAAAACAAAATTTTGAAAAATATGAGTTCACTAGATATTGAAGTCCTTGATCCAACAAAAAAAAAAACTAAATTTCAATACACACAAAAAAAGTTATGTTGTATACAATCCGCCTATGTCTGAATTGTAATTGGTTTGACTTTGAAACTTGATTAAGGAAAAAATATTCAATAAAACACTATGAGACCAAATGAAAGTTCTAGCTATCATAGTTACAAATCTATATTCGAAAAAAAATAGAATTTTATCCTTCATGGGAAAAAGGTTATATTGTATACGGTGAGCATCACTCCATAAAAATGTTGTTCACTGAAAAAACTAGTTTTTGAAGGAGATGGAAAAAGAAGTGCAATCTAATTCTAAAAATTTTGAAAAAATATAATTAGAATATATAGAGAAAATATCACAAATCACTAGTTTTCATCATCTTAAAATTCCTCATGGTTTAGTCGCTATAGGTGCTCAAAAGTGAAGATTTAGTTAGAAAACATCAGTTCAGTATCTAGTTTGGCCAAAAAATGTAAACTAGTATTGTGGTATCACCCCTCTTATTCACACAAGTCTTAGAGCTTCTTGAACAAATTGAATGTATAGCTAGTAGACATAGATTTATCCTTTAGCTTGGTGATCATGAGGTTATTTTATGATATTTTTATGTCTCTCTTAATGAAATCACTTTAAATCGCATCCCATCACAAGGCATCATGCCATTAAAACTTTGTGGAAGTGTATTTTACTCACTTATAGTCTTATATTGATTCAAAATCAAAATAAGTATCTTGCTCAATTATCCATTCCAACAATTCCACTAGATTTATGTTCTTTTATAGCTTAAGAAATCAAATAACATCATTTTGGACCCTTCCTTCACCAAGGCTATGACAAGTCTATCTTTTGCATTTAGTCATCCTCTAGATTTAAATCACTATTTATGTCATTCACAATTATTGTATTATTGATTAAGATCATCAACCACAACCACTTCTCATCACTAAGAATTCTTAATGACCTTAAGCCTTTCCTAGATGGATTTTAGTATGTTAGCTAGATCATTATCAAACAATGCTCTTTGGTTCTTATGACATCTTCTAACTCTATTGACCATCTTCAAATCAATACCACTTGTAATGAGGCACTTGAAAAAACTTAGTTGTAACTTTGTAAAAAACAACTCACTTGTTTCAAGAATTGGAACACTTGTTCTAGTACCATTTATTGTAGTATTTGTATCAATTCAAATGAGCTAGTTGATGAAAGTGCATAGTACACAATATAAGTTTAAAATATTGTTGTGGAGATGAGAAAAATAGTATATCTATTCACTTATAAAAAAAATTTAAATATATTTTGTGAATCCCTAAGAAATTGCAAATTTGCAATGAATCAAATCCTATAGTCTTAAGCCAACATTCATTGACAACCTTTCCCTATTTTCACCAAAAAAAACTCATAGAATTCCAACCTCTTGCTTTTTTTCACAAACTTATTGATCTTTCCAACCTCCCTAATCAAATTATCATCAATTAATTTATCTCTCACCTCCTTTTGCACTCCACCTTCTTTGTCAAATCTATATCTTTCCTTCTATCCTCTCTCTTGATTTTTTGCTTCTGTAAATAGAAACTCATTACTATGAGCAATGCAAGACGAATTTCCAATGCATCATGAATTCTCCTTAACTATCATTGGTCAACTTTGAAAAAAAAAATTCTTCTATTCGATCACTTACTAAGCTTTTGTTACATAAAAAATATCAAGTGTATGTGCATGGACATCATCTGTATGAATAATAATGAAATGTGAAATTTATGCCATCAATTTTGCAATCAAATATTCCTATGTACAAGTAGAAATAATGTATGTAGAGTTTAAACCTTGCATGTAAAGTTCTAGAGTCATCATGCCATCAAATGTACTACATTTGAGTAGGTGAAAATATCATAGAATCAGTTATGCAGGAACACTCACAAAATTTACATAAAAATAATAACCTATGCACAAAACATAAAAAAAAAAAATTCCCAAGTAGACAGCCTACATGAAATCAATAATGTTGTGTGATACAATCCTTGATGTTCTCTTGCATCACTTATCAATAAAGCTATGATATTTTGTAGATTTTAATTTTATAACACTATGTGTGATGATTAAGAGCCTTGATAGAGCACTTGTAGTGTTTGTATCCTTGTTCCTTAAGAATTTAGAATTATTTTATTAGAGTATTTTATTAACTAGGTGTTATTTTTTATGTGAAGAATATAGTGTGGTTAAGGTTATGAAAAAAAAAGGAAGCATGTAACTTTTATTCATTACTTATTAAAATAATAATATAGTTGTTTCTATTGTTGGAGAGTAAATAAAAATCTACAAACCTTGAGCACTCATGATATTTTATCTTATTTATTTGTGGTCTTAACTATTCTATATAACTATAGGAACTCTCATACATCATGAAGATGGGGTTCTGGTGGTGGTCTGAGGAAAAGGTGTGTTTGCATCATTATTCCCTAGCTAGTTTTACTTGATTTATCAATGAATTTATGTAAGTTATAGGGAATGTAGGAACTTTAATAATAGTGGTTCTAATAATATTTTATGAATGTAATGTTAGTTTGAATTTATTATTGTGAGACAAGGGGGATTTTCTACTCATGAGTCTCTTCATTCTCAAGAGAATCCCAGGGAGCGAACTTCCCTTAACCACCTTAATACTAGCTGAATGAAGAAATTGCAAAGAAAATATATCTAGACCAATTATCATAAAAGACTACTTTAGAACCTAACAGAGTGAAGCTTCTAGATTCATGCCTCCAGAGGGAGAGCTCTCGAACCAAAATACTTCAGTGCAGAATTAGGACACCAATACAGTGTGCTAGAGTCCAAACACACTAGTGTCTTTAGCAATAAAGAACTCAAAACAAAAATAGGAGAACCAAAGTTCATAGTCTAACCCATATTTGAGGTCCGTTGAACATAATGATAAGATAAAGAACAAAAATTAAAAGAAAACACAAGGAGATCTAAGAGGGAGCTTACAAATAGCTAATCATTCACATCCTTCCTCCAAGCTCTGCCTTAGCAACTTGCACACAATAATTAGTAAACAAGGAAAATTTTGGGGCTATTTTGGGGCTTTCTGAAGTCAAACCCCCATTTTGGTGTTCCTACCTCCACAGCAAACTAGATAGATAGAGAGTGTAATCAAAATGGGAAAAAAGGAAGTGGTGAAAGCAATCTCCACTTTAGGAGGTGAACCCCCACAACTAGGTAGTAGATGAACAAAGACATCTAATCTATTCACAAATAGAAAAGAGTGAGAGAGCATTACCAATAATCATCGACACCCTCTTGAACACACAGACGCATCGTTGAAAGCTTTCTAGAGAGATTTAAATGTTAGAGGGACCTCAGTTCGATAGAGCTTCTTGTTGAAACTAGAATTTTCATAAAAAAATATAAGTATTTTATCAATTAAAATCCAAACTTCCCACTCTTGTTTTCATAATAAATCACATTATCACCATTCACAGTCATTTTTACCCTTTACCGCAATACTGCTATCACATTAGCCACCCCTCATAACACCCATGCCATACCTCTCTACTGCAATTCATCACCAAGTAGCTCATGGTAGGATAGTGAGAGGAGCCACTACCATATAACGCACCCTCCACACTATACCATTATACCTCGGGGGGTCAAGACACAACCCACAGTAGAGATGTGCATTAAAGAAAGGTACTAAATACCACAGGGGAGCAGAAAATGACATGAGGTAATGCGGTAACTAAGCCGTTGGGTCATTTAAAATATACAAATCATATCAGTCAACATCAAAACATAAAATTGAGCTCAACACAAAGATTTGAATTGTGCGAATTTATGAGCGAGGAGTAAATGTATCTTGGTGTTGAAATATAGGAAACAAGTTGAGATTTTTCACTCATAATAGTTGAAACCAAGTTGTAGATGAGCTCAATTTGCGGGAGTAATGGGAATTCTTCAAAGCAAGTTCTATCCTCGGGTAAGCTTTTCTCATCATTCTATGTGAATTTCATAAAATGGCACCGAAGAAGATTGAAGTAGGAGTTAAAAGGGATGAAACCAAAACCAGTAAACCCTCCTTGCAATCCCCATTGCTTTCCTTGTTTCCTGGTTTAGTAGACAAAGGAACTAGAAAGGTTTTTAGAGACTTAGCACAAAACTGCAAAGATCCCATTATATCTTAGTCAGGTTGGAACCTTTATAGGTTCTTCTATTAGAATAGGAATGAAAATGTTCTGACATCAAACCCATGGACCCTAGATTTGGCTAAATTGATTGTCTGTAATGTTTTCATTGACATTGAGCTAATTAAAGCCCTTTCCCACAACTACCATGCCCCAACCAAAATTGCTAGGCTTCCAAATTGCTTAGTTGATGTCACAAGAGATGCCATTATAAAGTGTTTCAAGCTGAATAAACAAGCTGTAATAGAGGTGAATTTAGTTAAACTGAAGCAGGAGTATAAGAGGATGAGAAGAACATACCAAAGTGATCAGCCCCCCCTACACATGAAGAGGGGTGATGATATCAAAAAACTCCACATCCCTTCCTCTAAAATGGAACCTTTCCAAGTCTCATAATTTCAAGTTTATTTCAAAAAAACTTATTATGCATAGTGTAAAGTCTTGGGGATAGATGCAGAGGAACATATGTCAATGGGATTAATGAGAATGGTCATGATAATTCAACATTCTGAATCAAATATAGAGTTTTATTTTGCATCTATAATTGAGGAATAAATACATGAGGGCTTGCTACAAGTTAGGGAAACTAAGGCCCCCATTACTTTTAGGAAATATTTTTTTATCATGCCACTTAATCTTTTGTCAAAAAGAAATGAAGTGGACTAAAAGAATAAAATTGTGTACACAAGAAAGTGAAGACTCCCTGTGCAAAATTGGTGTTACATTTGGGATAGTAGATGTACAAAAGAACCTTGTTGACAAAGAGGGCCATCTCACATGTGTTTGACCCTGAGGAGAATGTTATAAGAAATATGGTGTATTTTACTGATGTAATGTAGACAAGAAAAAGGTGGATAATAATGATGAAGTGGGAGAATCAAAAGAAGAAGAAGGATAGAAGTTTTAGAGGGTTTTTTGCAAATGAACCCAACCTTTTGAAAAGGATGCAAATGGTCCTTAATAAGTTTGATGAATTGTAAAAAATTCTCCAAGATGAGGGGTTGATCCCACTTCCCATAACTCACCAACCACCACATGAAGCATCCACATCACAAACACCACCCCCATCACCTACACATCTATCCCCTCCATCTCCTACTCATGAACCACAGGCTAAAATGAAAAAGATTGATCCATTGGTTGGATATGACTCAAGTGATGATGAAGAACAAGAAGTATTCCTAGCTCTGACTAAGATAAAGGATGTAGTAGAACAAAAAAGAAGTCAAAATCGTCATGATTCTAAGATCAAGCTTTCAAAGGAAGGGGCTAATGAAATTCAAGAAGATGAGAGGGTAGCGGCCCCTCTTAGATTCATGGAAGATGATAATTTTATCCACACCAATGAGTTTAAGGATATTTGGATTGAAATAAAAATGAAACAATTTGATGAAAGGTTGAAAATCAATCTTATTGGAGTTGATGAGTCGAAGAAAGTTGAGATCCAAGCTCAAAAATTTGCAAAGATAAGTGTTGATAACATTAATGTCAACCCCTAGGAGGCGAGAGAAGTGTTATTGAAAAGTGATATACTAATTATACTAGGGATGGAGCTACCTAAAAATTTTCTTCTAGATCAGATTAGAGCACAAGATGACCCCATGATGGTAGAAGAATTTGATTTAGAATAGGGTGTCTCAAGAATAGGGTTTAATCCTACTACCCAAACACTTGCTCTATGGACAAAATAGAAAAACAAGGAAGCCTCGACTCTTGGATGTAGTACAAGAATTGAGGGGGTCAACTATGGTCAGAACAATGAGAGACACAACTCCCACAAAAGTTGCCACTATGACCATGCATTCTACAATTTTCACCAAGGATGTAGTAGAAAATATGGAGAAGAAGATTAATGAATATGAGAAGAGATTGAAATTTTCGAATGATGAGGTGAACAAGTTGATTATTGAAAATGTAAAGCTAAAACAACAGTTGCAGCAAGCCACCATAGTGAGAGGACATGGATTTATTGTCTATCACCCATTTGTCCAAACAAAGGATCCACAAATACAACAAATGAGAGATAAAATTCATAAGCTGAAGAAGCATAACATGGATGATGTCAAGCATCATATCATAGAGAATCTAAGGAGGATATTAGAGCATAGAGTTAGGATATTAAAGGAGAAGACAAATGGAGTACATGAATACTTTAGTAATTTGATTAATGCTTTTGGAATAGATAAACACTAACTCCCCCATCCTTGAAGAACTCTAAAAGAGATAGCAATCCAACTTCCACATAATGACCACTTTATGCAAAGCTACGCGCAAGGATCTAGATGCCCCATCAAAGATCAAACCTACACAAGAAATGGTAAAAGGTGTGATTGATTAGTATAAATATTTGGTGGATGTAAGAAAGAGAGTGGAATGTAGGAGGAGTACATTTGAATCCATCAAATACATCCTCGGCCCATCAATCCTCAAAGATGACAATCAGTTAAAAGGTATAGATGAGTGGAGAGAAGAATTTGATCAGATGATTCCTAAATACTTGGCACACATACAAGATGAGGGGGAGATCAATCTCAACAAGTTCCATACTTTATTTGATGGGATCGTCATGTTGGAAAATGGATATACAAAGTTCGTGGTGGATGTCAGAAGCCTTCTAGATAACAGATGAAAGTCACATTACAAACTTTGCAGCTACGCAGGAATTCAAATGGTCAAGCAACCTAGCAATTAATAAGTGGCAAGAAAAATACTTAATATTTGAAGAAGATTGATTATGTACATCACAAAGAGGAAATATCTTGAACAATTCTTTGATGACCATAGGTACTTCTATGGAGATTAACCAAGCGGGAAAATGTGTTTAATTATCTCTTTAATTCTTGTTTTAGTTATTTCTAACAAACTTTATGAAAATTCATTTCAAAACTTTGTAAACGGTTTGAAACTTGTTGCCTCTCATATATATAAGAGAGACCAGAACCATAAGTAAGATATAGGAGAAGATAGTAGTAGAATAGGGATAATTAGTGGATAGCAAAAAAGTTCAATAATGTTTATATTCTGAAAGAGTATGTTGCAAGAAGTATTTTGAATAAGTCAATGAAAGATCTCTAATTTTGTGGCATTATCTTAGTATCAATTGTTTGTTGAAGTTATTCAATTATCTGGTTGTCACCATTTTGGTACTTCTTTATTATTTAAATTTGTACATCAAGCATATATTCAATTTATCAATGCACATTTGTTGTATTTGTGTGATATGATTAATTGGTTTACCCAAAGGAATTAAAATCCTTCTAGTCAATCACAATAATCTGGAAGTATTATTTGGATAAATAAGACCCATTTAATTAGGATTGTCAATCTGTCTCCAATTTGGTGTTATCTATGTTCTTGCATGATTTATTCAATTGTTTCTTTCAAGTAAAGATTAAAATCCTTTTGATAAATTATAAGTAACCTGGTTTTGTTAGTTGGATAAGTAAGTAGAGTTTGTCAATCACTTTCCTACATGTTCATACAAGTTATGAACCAATATTAATGTGCCAAACAGTTAGAGTTACTACTGAATACAATCCACTTATCTTAGACTTTCATTTGATTCCATTTACCCAACAAGGCATTGGTCTTATCCATTCCATCATTTAGTTTTATCAAATTTATTTTCAAAACCTCACATTTGTTAACTGAACATATTCATAAACTTCATCTTGATATTTCTTATACAATTATACCAAATTAGGATTACATCTCTCGACTCTTAATTGCCATTGTGGATAGATTGTTCAAGTAGGAAATAAATAGTCTAAATCTACTCCATTTGCATAGGTACACCCACCTAGGTCTGGCAGACCCTAAAGAGAAGAAGGTTCAAGTACATCATTTGGCCTTGTTCGTTAGCCTAAAATGTAACAGGAGCTTAGAAACCTCTTGTGGTTTTTCAACCAGCATTTTTGAGAACTAACAGATTGGCGACTCTGCTGGGGAAAACTTGAGAAAATCTAGTAGCAGGCAACCTTTCCTTGTAGAGTCATTAAAATTTTCAAATCATGTCTTCAAATAAAAATTCATAATTGTATAACTTGCAGCTCCCCATCTAAGTCACACAACTAATAGATTGGTGACTCTATTGGGGACCGATTCTAAACTCAAGCCTTCCATCATAAAGTCATTCCAGAGTTAAAAGACTCCACTGGGAAAAAATTCAATCATTTTCCTACTTTCAAAGGGTAGGTGGCGACTCTGAAGAAGTTTTATGATAGATAAAGTAAGCATTAGATTAGAAAGAATAAACCATAGACATCAGAGATACACTATATCATCTAACATGAATGGAAGAAGATCCTTACACCAAGATAGTCCCAAGAAGAATAATGTGAGATGGACTGACAAGCATGGATCTTCTCCCACAAAAACAAATGCAAACAAGAATAAGTATAAGGTGACACCTAGCCAAGTAGATGTCATAAATGAAGAAAATTCATCAAAATACTTTAATGCACACAATAGATTTTCCCCATTGTATGGGTTAGAAGATCACAAAATTGATCCATATGGAGATCCCAACACTCCATTTGAACAAGGAAACAGTGATCATCCTATTTATCACTTCGAAATAGACCAAGATAAGATGCATGAGTTCTATGCCTAGAAATATGAGGAACGAAGATAAAGGTAGGAGAAGTATGATCATGAAATGGCTCATAAACAAGAAGGAGACCAGTGTGGGCCCATGGATAAAACAACCTCTGTTGAATATTTCCAACACATGACTGATCAAGAATTAGAAATACAAATGTAGTGGTAGGAACAACAACTCGAAAGAAGATAGCGAATGATAAAAAGAAACATAGAGTTGAGTCAAAAACTATCTCAGATGAATATTAATGCATCAAAACCACCTTTAAGTATGTTCCCCCACATAGACAGGGTGGTAATCTCAATCAATAAGAAGCATCTCAAAACACAAGAGCACCACACAATGTAAACCAAAGACAAAATCATCAACCTAATATGCCATATTAGAGACCCCAACACCAAAATGCCATCAATTCTCCTCAATACAATCCACTTCCAAGGCAGCAATACTCCCCACAATATCAGCAACATGTGCCCCACCAATACATGTATTCGCAACAACACATCTAATCAAATGCTTATCATCAACCTCAATATGGGTACAAGTACTATCCTAATCCACCACATTTGAACTTTCCTCCCCAAAACCCTACAAACCCATGTAGACAATTTGATCTAACAGGGTATCAATTGTACCCATACCCAATGGATAGTAATTGGAGAAATATGGTTCCCAAGCTCATTGGAAATAACGAGATATCAACAGAAGAACATGTCAGAAATTTTAATGCCTTTGTTCAAGATATTGGTATGGATTATGAAGATGTGAATATGAGATTGTTCATGATGTCTCTAACAAAAGAGGTGAGAGATTATTTCAATAGCCTACCTGATGTTTCAATTAATTCTATACTGGACATCCAAGATCAATTTCTAGAGAAATATGGGAATCAGTGTGCACCTGAGTTGGCTTTGCATGAATTGATAAGCATCCAAAAAAATTAGAATGAGTCAGTTTATGAACTCAACCAGAGGTTCTCCAAATTGCATAATAGGATACCACTTGGATCCAAATTGGCAGACCCTACAGCATTGAGCATTTACCTAAAATATTTTGATCCGAAGACAAGACATGAGCTTAGAAATAGGTGCCTCAGAAATTAACAAAAGCACAAAAAATAGCGTTGACTATTGAAAACAATAGAAAGGTTGCTGGGATGATTGGTAAGAGAGATACTCTCAGGGTTCCCAAAAATGTTAACTAACCTTAGAATAGGCAAGAGAATGTGTATAGAAATTAAAAACTAAGGTTGCATGATATTCCATATAAAACAAATTGGGGGATGGAAGGCCCATAATTGATAGGCCTAAGAGTAAGGAGACTCATGATCCCTTAAAGAAGAAGGGAGCATATATGCTTAACAATAATCCTTGGTGTCAAGCTTCCAATTTGTCAGAAAGAGGATCATACAATATATTTAACTTCTCACACCCTCCATCCAATTGGACAAGGATATTCATCTTTAGAAGAGGAAGGCTACAAGTAGGATGTTGATAACCAAAGATACAATATTCATATGGCAGAACAACAAGTCTTTTCTGATTATGATGAAAGCAATGATGAGTTAAATTATCCTTATGCACCATCTCAATCAAGTAAGGAAACCAACTAATGCGAAAATCAAGGAATTAACCATTGATGTAGTAGATCAGGCAAAAAGAAAATATTGATTGAGAAACAAAACAATAAATGAAGGTGAGGGTGTTCCAAGAGGGATAGTTGTGAAAGATAAAGGAGCAATGCACGGAACACCAAAAGGGATAGAAAGTAAGAAGCCTGATAAGAATGAACAGGATCATGTTCATAAATAAGAAAACAAAGAGTTGCATAAAGACAAAAAAATATGATGAAACAAACTAAAGAGAAAAAGAGGAGAACAAAGGAGATCCACTGGAGCAATAGAAGATAACCAAAAAAAAAAAAACTTCTTTCGACTTCACACAAGCCTTGTCTTAGGTAAAGATTTATGTGCCATTATTAGAAATGATGAAAATAAAAGAGTATAGAGATATTGCTATTCAATCAGTATCTAATGGAAGTGATAAAAGCACAAACTTTGACAACAAGGGGACCACTAAGATCAGTAATAGCAAGCATGAAAAGGTGAAGGTCCCTGAGGTTTTCCTAGGTGATGCATTGATAAATCCTCCACAATTTTATCCATTCTTTACTACATTACTCATAAATAACAAGCTGGTAAGGAATTGTATGATAGATTTGGGTGTTGCTATCAACATCATGCTAGTAGGGGTCATGTAAAAACTTGGCATGTGGGTAGACACTATTGGTGGAAAATGTTATGCTATGGATAACAGACCTATTCCAGTGGTAGGAATTATGAAATATGTAGAGGTGAAGTTGGCTGCCTATCCACAAGTAGTATATAATATTTATATAATTGTAATTGACACACCCCCACATTTTGGAATGCTCTTGTTGAGGCAATGGACTACATCAGTTGGAGGAAATGTACAATTTGGCTCATCATATGCCACAATACCCATAAATGGTGAAGAGGTCAAGTTATATAGAGAACCAAGGATGAATCAGATTGTGGACTATGTTGCTCAAAATTAGTTAAATTTCTTATGCAATGTGGATTTAGGGAGTTTCAGAATAGAGCCTTCCCATCCCGAATTAGAAAATATTGACCCAATTGATAAACATTTTTCTAAAAATTAGCATGGTGTATGGAGGATGTATTTTGATGGAGCTCGTAGTCACGAAGGAAATGTAGCAGGGGTAGTTTTTATTTCACCTGAAGGTATCACATTCAATTATTCATTCTTGCTGACATTTGAGTGTACAAAAAATATAGTAGAGTATGAAGCCCTACTAATTGGTTTGAATATGGCTATCAAACACAAGATCAAATTGCTAACTATTATTGGAGACTCTGAGTTGGTCATTTCACAAGTTAGGTCAAAAAATGATACAAAAAACAAAAGGTTAAAACAATATAGAAATGTTGTGTGGGATACAATTGAATTATTTAATTCTTTTTCCATTGAATGGATAGATAGGTCCAAAAACTTGATTGCAGATTTCCTAGCCAATATAGCCCTAAAAAGAGATGATATCACCTTGGACAAAGTATCTCAAGTTGAATTCAAAATAAGGCCTACTATCCCTGGTAATATCTATAGTTGGAAGGCTTTCAATGATGACACTGATCTCATAAAGTTTCTCCATTGCATAGACCAGTATGAAGCCTAGGAGATTGACTTTAATACTTTTGTGGAAGAAATAGATGGCAAACAAACTGTGTTTGGAAAAGAAGTTGTGCAAGTCAAAACCAACAAACTTCCTAAAGGACCCATGGCACTAGAAAGGGTATTTGATGGAAATGATCATGCTCTCATGAAGCAAACACCAGTTGAGAGAGCAGATGTTGAAGAAGTCAACCTAGGGACTGAATTGGCACCCAAAAGGGTATAGATTGGAAAGAAAATAAGTCCAACAATCAAAAGAATGCTAATTGCACTATTAAGAAAGTACAAGCATGTTTTTGCATGGTCTTATGAGGATCATAAAGAATATAGAGAGGATTTATTTCAACATTAGACTCCATTAAAACTAGATGCAAAACCATTTAGGCAAAAGAAAAGACCCATCAACCCAACTTCTGAGCCTAAAATGTATGAAGAGCTTATAAAGCTTAGGTAAGGGGGTATTATCAAGCCAATTAGACACTCATATTGGGTATCTAATTTAGTACCAGTCAGAAATAAAAATTGAGATATAAGGTTTTGTGTAGATTTTTGAAACTTGAATGTATCTTCTCTCAAAGATAATTACTCACTTCCAAATATGGAGGCTATGCTACAAAGAGTTAAAGGCTGCGAGTTACTGTCCATAATGGATTGATTTTTAGGCTATAATCAAGTGAAAGTTAAAGAATTAGAACAATACAAGACAACTTTCACAATGCCATGGGGAACTTATGTTTATGTTAGGATGCCATTCAGACTCACAAATGTTGGTGCAACATTCTAGAGGGCTATGGATGTTGCTTTTGTTGTCCTTATTAATGTGATAATGGTAGTCTACCAAGATGATTTAATAGCATATTCCAAGAAGGAAGAGGATCATGTGGCTCACCTTGAAAAAATATTTTTGAAGGAATTGGAATATTGTATCACTCTCAATCTTAAAAAGTGTCATTTTATAGTGACAAAAGGAAAGTTTCTTAGGCATATAGTCTCTAAGGAGTGAGGATTGATCTTGAAAGAGTGGAGGCCATTGACAAGATACCTATCCCCAAGATAGTTAAAGCTATTCAATCTTTCTTCAGACAAATCAATTTTGTGAGAAGATTCATATCAAATTTTGCTGAGATAGTAAAGCCAATATTAAAAATGTTGAAGAAAGGTGCAAAAATTGATTGGAATGTTGAGGCTATAGATGCGTTCATATCCATAAAGAAAGCAACCAAATAAGCTCCTGTATTGAAATCTCCATATTTTAGAAAACCTTTCCAGATCTTCTCATTTGCATCCTATCACACAGTTGCTATAGTAATGCTTCAAAATAATGATGAAAGGTATGAAAAACTAGTTTCTTTCTTTAGCAAGTTCCTCCAGAATGCAGACTTGAATTATGATATTGTTGAAAAACAAGCCTATGCACTAGTAAGAGTTGTTAAGGCATTTAGGTCATATCTAGTAGGGGCAAAAGTAATAGGTTATGTTCCTAACACTATAGTGAAAGATGTGTTCATACAAAGTGAGACAATAGGATGTAGGTGCAGATGGATAAATAGGATCCAGGAGTTTGATATTGAGTTTCAGATCACTAAGCTTGTAAGGGGTCAAGGACTAGCCAAATTGATGGCTGAAACAAATTTGGAAGTTTCCCAAGTCTATAATGTCAATAATGAAGAAGATATGGTCACTAGTATTGAAAACACTTCATGGTACATTGATATCATGTACTATCTCAAACATTTGAAGTGTTGAGAAGGGTTTGATGACAATAGAAAAAGGACACTCAAGTTGCAGGCCTCAAAATATGTATTCATGGAGGGAGACCTCTATTGGAAGAATGGGGATGGTGTCCTATTGTTATGGTTAGATGAATATCAATCAAGACATGTCTTGAAGCAGATGCATGAAGGAGCATGTGTGGGACATTTCTCAACAAAAAATATTGCTCATAAGATATTAAGGGCAGGGTACTATTGGCATAAAGTTTTCAAGGATGCACATAACTATACTAGAAATTATGAGGCATGCCAAAAAAATTTAGGAAAATTAAAGTATCAAGGAGCACTTCCTCTAAGACCTATGCAGGTTGAAGCACCATTCCATTAGTGGGGAATTGATTTCATAGGGGAAATTATAGAAAAATATAGTGGACACAAATGGATATTGGTAACCAGAGATTATTTCACAAAATGAGTGGAGGAAATCCCAACTAAACAAGCAACAAGCAAGGTGGTGATAAATTTTCTGATGGATAATATCATAACTAGATTTTCCACACCAGTAAGGTTGATAATAGAAAATGGGATGTGTTTTAGTTATGATGAATTCAAAAAAAATTGCGACACATATGGCATTACTATTTCTTATGCTGCCCCTTACCACCCACAAGCAAACGGTCAAGAAGAATCTAGTAATAAAAGTCTTTTGAAAATCATAAGAAGGATGCTAGATGGGAACAAGAAGGCATGGGATTCAAAGTTGAGAATGGCTATGTGGGTAGATAGGATTAATGTAAAGAAGGAAATTAGAAAGTCTCCATTTGAACTGGTGTATGGAACACAAGCCAGGATGCCATTGCAAAACCTTTTTCCAGTTTACAAGTTCATCCTTCAAGAAGACTTAGATATTCTAGAACCAGTGGAGTAGAGGACGGATCAGCTTGCAGAACTTGATGAAGTAAGGAGAATGGCCCAAAAGCAAAATATGAAGCTGCAATCACAAATGAAATGTCTTTTTGATAAGAAATCCAAAGATAGAAATTTTGAGGTGAATAATTTGGTACCAATGTGGAATGCTAGATGCCAAGAAAAGGGAAAGCATGGAAAGTTTCAATCCTTGTGGTTAGGTCCCTTTGTTATTGGAAAAGGAGGGGAGGAATCTTATTATTTGCAAAACATGTCTAGAGAAGAATAGGAACTGTCAGTGCATGGACAGTTTCTAAAACTTTTCTTTTCATAAAATCACCAATTCCATGCATAGTAATATAAAGAGGGATAAGTGTTTCCAGTGCATGGAAAACTCTTAACAAACTCTCAAAGATACTACTATTCATTCCATGCATAGTAGTTTAGGAAATCAAAAGGGACAAGGACTTGCTAGTACATGGACAATCCTAGAACTCCCTCAATAAAAAACAAAGTTTCTTTGTATGTATAGTAGTATAAGATCATTTCCATTTCCATCATTTTCACCTCCATATTCATTTTCATTCCATCCTCACCATAGTTCCATTTTTCATATCCTCTAAAAACTATATGAATGGGACACCTCATCTGCACCTAGAGATATTTTGGATTCTTGTAATGATTGGTAAATCACTCATCCCCAACTAGAGCCACTGTTGAAACCAAAATTTTCATAAAAACTCTAAGTATTTAATAAATTAAAATCCAAAATTTCCACTCTTGTTTTCATAATAAATCACATTATCACAATTCACAAAGTCATTTTTACCCTTTATTGCAATACTGCTATCACATTAGCCACCCCTCATAACACCCATACCATACCTCTCTACTGCACTTCATCACCAAGCAACTCAAGGTAGGATAGTGAGAGGAGTCACTACCATTTACCGCACCCTCCACACTATACTGCTATACCTCGGGGGGTCAAGACACAACCCGCAGTAGAGTGGTACATTAAAGAAAGGTACTAAAGACACACCATAGTACTGCAGGGGAGCAGAAAATGACACGAGGTAATGTGGTAACTAAGTCGTTGGGTTATTTAAAACATACCAATCACATCAGTCAACATCAAAACATAAAAATGAGCTTGACACAAAGATTTGAATTGTGCGAATTTATGAGCCAGGAGTAAATGTATCTTGGTGTTGAAATACCCGAAACAAGTTGAGATTTTTCACTCATAACAGTTGAGGCCAAGTTGCAAACGAGCTCAAATTGCAGTAGTAAAGGGAATTTTTCAAATTAAGTTCTATCCTCAGGTAAGCTTTTCTCATGATTCTCTATGAATTTCATAAAATGGCACTGAAGAAGACTAAAGTAGGAGTTAAAAGGGATGAAACCAAAACCAATAAACCCTCTTTGCAATCCCCATTTCTTTCCTTGTTTCCTGGTTCAGAAGAAAAATGACCTAAAAATGTTTTTAGACACTTAGCACAAGGTTGCAGAGACCCCATTATACCTCAGTTGGGTTGGAACCTTTATTGGTACTTCTATTGGAATAGGAACGACAAGGTTTTGGCATCAAACCCATGGACCCTAGATTTGGCTAAATTGATTGTCCCTAATGTTTTCATTGACATTGAGATAATTAAATCCCTTACCCATAGCTACCATGCCCCAACCAAAATTTTTAGGCTTCCAAATGGTGAGTGCTTAGTTGATGTCAGAAGAGATGCCATTATAAAGTGTTTCAAGTTGAATAAACAAGCTATAACGGAGGTGAATTTGGTTAAATTGGAGTAGGAGTATAAGAGGTTGAGAAGAACATACTGAAGTGATGAGCTCCCCATACACATGAAGAGGGGTGATGATAACAGAAAACTACCCATCCCTTGATCTAAAATGGTACCTTTCCAAGTCTCATAATTTCAAGTTTATTTCAAAAATACTTATTATGCATTGTGTCAAGTCTTGGGGATAGATGCAGAGGAACATATGTCAATGGGATTGATGAGAATGGCCATGATAATTCAACATTCTAAATCAAATATAGAGTTTTATTTTTCATCTATAATTGAGGAACAAAAACATGACGACTTGTTGCAAGCTAGGGAAGCTAAGGCCCCCATTACTTTTAGGAAATATTTTTTATTGTGCCACTTAATCTTGTGTCAAAATGAAATGAAATGGACTAAAAGAATGAAATTGTGTACACAAGAAAGTGGAGTAAAACTCCCTATGCAAAAGAGAGTGTGTGAGGGTTAACTATCCCCTCAAATATGGAAAAGAGAGTGTGTGACCTAGAGGGTCATATCAACATGATCACAAGAACCTTGTTGACAAAGAGGGCCACTAGCATGAGTTTGACCCTGAGAAGGATGTTATAAGAAATATGGTGTATTTTGATGATGTAATGCAGACTAGAAAAAGGTGGATAATAATGATGAAGTGGGAGAATCAGAAGAAGAAGAAGGATAGAAGTTTTAGAGGGTTTTTTGCAAATGAACCCAACCTTCTGAAAAGGATGCATATGATCTTTACTAAGTTTGATGAATTGTATAAAATGGCCCAAGATGAGGGGTTCATCCCACTTTCCACACCTCACCAACCACCACATGAAACATGCACATCACAAAAAACCACCCCCATCACCTACACATCCATCCCCTCCATCTCCTACACACGAAACATAGGCTAAAAGATAAAATATTGAGCAATTGGTTGGATATGACTCAAGTGATGATGAAGAACAAGAAACAGTCCTAGATCTGGCTTAAATAAAGGAGGTAGGAGAACAACAAAGAAGTCAAAAGCCTCATGATTTTAAGATCGGACTTTCAGAGGAAGGAGTTGATGAAATTCAAGACGATGAGATGGTAGTGGCCTCTCTAAGATTCATGGAAGATGATAATTTTATCCACACCAATGAGTTTAAGGATTTTTGGATTAAAATGAAAATGAAAAAAATTGATGAAAGGTTAAAGATCAATCTTATTGGAGCTGATGAGTCGAAGCAAGCTAAGATCTAGGCTTCAACATTTGTAGAGCTAAGTGTTGATAACATTAATGTCACCCCCCAGGAGGTGAGAGAAATGGTATTGAAAATTGATGCTAATTATACCAGTGATGGAGCTATCTAAAATGTTTCTTCTAGATCAAATCAAAGCACAGGATGACCCCATGTTGGTAAAAGAATTTGATTTAGAAGAGGTTGTCTCAGGAACAAGGTATAATCCTACTACCCAAACACTTGCTCTATGGAAAAAACAAAAAAACACAAGGAAGTCTCGACTCTTGGATGTAGTATAGGAATTGAGGGGGTTAGCTATGGTCAAAAAAATGAGAGACACAACTCCCATAGAAGCTGCCACTTGACCTTGCATTATGAAATTTTCACCAAGGATGTAGTAGAAAATATGGAGAAGAACATTAATGAATATGAGAAGAGATTGAAATTATCGAATGATGAGGTGAACGAGTTGATTGTTGAAAATTTAAAGCTAAAACAACAGTTGTAGCAAGCCACCACAATGATAGGAAATGAATTAATTGTCTATCACCCACCTATCCAAGTAGAGGATCCATAGATACAACAAATGAGAGACTAAATTGATAAGATGAAGAAGCATAACATGGAGGATGTCAAGCATCACATCATAGAGACTCTAAGGAGGATATTTGAGAATAGAGTTAGGATATTAAAGGAGAAGATAAATGGAGTACATGAAAACTTCAGCAATCTAATTAAAGCTTTGGAACATATAAACACTAAATCCCCCATCCTTGAAGAACTCCAAAAGAGATGGAAACCCACCTTCTACATACTGACCACTTTATGCAAAGTTGCACATAGGGATCCAAATGCCCCATCAAAGCTCAAACCTACACAAGAAATGTTAAAAGGTGTGATTGATTAGTATAAATATTTGGTGGATGTAAGGAAGAAAGTGGAAAGTAGGAGTACTTTTGACTCCATCAAATACATCCTCAGCCCATCAATCCTCAAAGATGACAATAATTTAAAAGGTATAGATGAGTGGAGAGAAGAATTTGATCAGATGATTCCTAAATGCTTGGAACATATACAAGATGAGGGGGAGATCAATCTCAACAAGTTCCATACTTTACTCGATGGGATCGTCATGTTGGAAAATGGATATACAAAGTTCATGGTGGATGTCAAAAACCTCCTGGATAATAGATGGAAGAGTCACCTTACAAACTTAGTAGCTAAATAGGAATTCAAATGGCCAAGCAACCTAACAATCAATAAGTGGCAAGAAAAATACTTGGGCTCTGAAGAAGATTGATTATGTACATCACGGAGAGGAAATATCTTGAACAGGTCTTTGATGACCATGGGTACTTCTATGGAGATTAACCGAGCGGGTAGATGTGTTTAATTATCTCTTTAATTCATGTTTTAGTTATGTCTAACAAACTTTATGATAAGGCATTTTGAAAAATTGTAAATGGTCTGAAGCTTGTTGCCTCTCATATATATAAGAGAGACCAGGACCATAAGTAAGATATAGGAAAGAGAAAAAGGTTCAAGTACATCAATTGGCCTTGTTTGTTAGCCTAAAATGTACCAAGAGCTTGGCAACCTCTTGTGGTTTTTTAACCATCATTTTTGAGAACTAACACTTCTCTCCTAGAAGCGTTGTTGCCAAAAGTAGGAGTAGAGAGGTGAAGCCAAGTTGAGAAGAGAGCCTTGAATGAATTAGAGGACCCACAAAATGAGAGCAAAGGAATGGTTTTCTTGCATGCAAGCGTGAAGAGAGCCATTACACCCAAGAGCATGACTACAAAGACATGTGTTGAGAGCCATGATTTGAGATTCTCCATTTCAAACTCATAAAAATGCCAGGACACTAGCACACTACAAAAACATTCATGTGCCGCACAGACATCCAAAATGCTAGTTTTAAGGGAATGGGTTGATAGGCTAGTATTGCTTTGCCATTGGACCACATAGAGTTGGAATTGTGAAATTATGACCAATGGGGATTTTGTCATAGATGCATTTTAGGTTTCATAAATGCTAGGAAAAGTGCTAAAATGTGAAATATCTCCTAGGTGGAATTTGGTGACATTACATTTTTCCACCACTTTAGTGGGCTCAATTTTTGCGAAAAATCAGCCACGCTAAAGTAGAAAAGAAAAATTTCACCCAAAAGTTGAAGTTTTATAGAATTTCATGCTAGAAGAAGGTACTACAGATGTCACATAGGTTGAATTAGTCAGTACTGAAGATGCCCCCAACAATCAAACTCAATAAAAAATACAACATTTATTGTAAAAAATCACATAAAATTTAATTCTACAAAACTCAATTTTAGATCAGTCCCAAAATTTGGAAGAAGCTACAATGACGAGAAGAATGATCAAGAAAAAATTCAGTGATTCAAAAGAAAATATGCTAAAGAGGTGACTATATGCCCTCTCTTGAATTTCCCCCCAGCTAGGTGGGGTAAAATCAAGAGAAATCTGAGAGCCACAATCGCTAGGAAAAATGGACTCGGGAGGCCTATATATTCCTATGTGGGCCCCAAGAAGGGTCATTTGCACTATTCATCTTGAGGATTTTGTTATTTTTTGTGAGAGAAACATAATCAAAATTCTGAATATAAAAGAGAACATGGTGCCCAAGTTGGACCAGCTATGGGTAGACATAGCCGAGGGTCTTGAAGTGGACCAAGTAGGCCTCAAAACCCCTTTATTTGTATTTTTTGTTATTTTTAGAATGTTTTTAAATTTTGAGTAATGTAGGTGTCCTAGATGCATGCAGGAATCCTCCACACGCATTGGAATCTACGTTCAACATTGTCATCCTAGGGATATGTTTTCATCCCTGCACCATTAATGGTAGATTAGGATACTTGCGTGATGTTTTGACGTCTACTGGGTGCATGCATGTCCCTTAACATTTTTAACTTAATTTTTTGCAATTGCCCATGTATGGACTCAAGTTTTTTCCTCTTTCATAGGACTACCCCACAATTAGGGAGTGTCTTGATGCGTGGGTGCTATGCTTACTTAGAGATCAGAGCGATCATCTATCTGAGGATGAGGTCACACACTTGCAACGTGTCAATCTCTAGCATTTTTACACCATGCCATAGATGCTTTACCGTGATAGGATGTTGATGGCACTAATGGAGAGGTAGGATGCCACCGCATCGAGTTTCTAGTTGCCCACTGGAGAGATGACTGTTACATTAGAGAATGTTTACCACATTCATTGTCTCCCCATATGAGGTTGGTAGGTGGAGCTAGATGATGTGCACTTGGTACAAGAGTGATCTGACAGTGTCTGATACTACTCCAACCGGATGGATGGTGGGGATGGGACCGAGCACATCTATACTTGATGGTTTGATCAAGCTTGGACCACTACATCACATCATAGTGGTTACTATGACCACTCAGGTCACTATAGATAGGAAAGGCTCTCACTTGAACAAGGGCCTCATATACACTATTTGTGAGATGGTGGAGCAGTGTACAGTTTTCACACAGGGGCATAGTATTCCTGCGCACTTATACCAGGAGCTCAGGTGGTACATCCACTATGAGTACTAGAGCCTGACTACATGTACACTCCTGTAGGTGTGGGCTTTCACGCACATCACCTCTATGAGCCTAGAGGGCTATTCGTAGGTGCAGGACCATACTGTACCCATGGCTCACTAGTATGAGCTTACATGGTAGTGGAGATATGGTGACCTATAGTTTTGGAGGCTACAGTTCAACATATTGATGCCAAACCGTATTAGATGGAGACCCCACCAGTTATTTTGATGGGTTCATGATAGAAGGTTCCTCTAGAACCTAGAGTGTGACCACTTCATTCTTGGTCACACTAATTTTTTTATTTTGTCATACTATTGGAGCTAGGTCATGTTGTGACATGGGAAAATTCAGACTATTCCCCCGATGGTCACTACATATACCCAAGCTATTTGTAGTGCAGCGCACCTGCGAGACCGTCTACGTCTTACTTTAGTAGACGTATGCCTCTATGATGATGAGGCTAATGACAACAATCTATCAATGATGGGAATGATGGAAAACATCAACATGGCTAGAGATGTTTTGTTGTGGTGGGTAGCATATAATCATACACCAGTGTTCCTAGCAGATTCCCCCATGGGGGATCCTGGTCTATAAAGGGATGTGCTACCACAGCCACCCAAGAAAAGGTGGAGGTGTCAAGGTAGGAAATTAGAGCAGGAGGAACAACAATAGTAGGAGGGCTAGCTAGAGCAGCAAGAGTAATCCAAGGAAGTCAGAGCGGTGTCACCAAGGCCGAGGTGGTGGTGAAGGATGTCCTCTCCTCTATGAGCCTCTCTAATTTCATTGGTGCTACCAGCCCCACCCTTTGTCCCAGTAGTAGCCCCTACAATATCCAAGGAAACTCCTGACATTATTGGTGTGATTCCTAGTGCTCCTCCTCCTCCTCCTCACCATTCTAGCAGCCCTGAGATCTAGGTATGATAGTTGATTATGCTATTTCAGCTCAATACTTTTAGTTCTTATCTCATGTATACGTATATTATGCTTTGGTTTTAGCATCTATGTACATCTCATGGTACTAATATAAATTTTATTTTTGTGTTCATAATGGATACATAGGGATGGACTGGTCTCTTCACCCAGTGCCTATCATAGGTGGCCACCATCATGCCCATCCAGGAGGAAATCCTAGACTCATACCGGCCAGTTTTAGTGGGATGTCACATCCATCTTTTTGAGCCAGTAGCCCATTTGAGGATTTCCTATTAGGAGGCACAGGTAGAGATCATGCAACAAATCGCAAATGCTACCATGCTTGGAGATTAGGGGATTAGTTGTTGGGGGAGCTGTGAATGACACTCATAGAGCAAGATGCAGTCGTGACAAGGTTGGATGCCATTGAGTAGACACATGATTCCCTACAGAGCCATCTTGATGACCTCATGGGATAGCCAACAAGAGTGATCTTGATAGGTTACCAACAACTATAGTAGGAGTCCATCCAAGCCCACATGCAGATATGTTCCCTCTAGGGAGATATCATGGGATGCATGCAACAATGTTTATCTCACACTCACATTGCTCCCAATCAGTCTCCCCTATGCAGCCCCGACCCCAGCCACACTCGCAACTAGAGCTAGAGGGCTCTGAGAGCCACACGCTTAGGGCATAGACAACCTCCTTTTGTATATCATTTTTGAAGTCCTAATAAATATTTTGTAGATCAATTTTTATGTATAGAAATTGATACATATATATAGCAACCACTCATTTTTTTATGATAGTGGCACGATACATGTACATGACATTTGATATTTATATATATACATGAGATATTGATTCTAACATATATCATGTGATGTGTATGCTCTTTACTTTCATGTATGTTGATGCTATGGGTTTTATATGTATATAGATGTATGTTTAGATTATATGCTATCATGTTATAATGAACATACATGGATGTATGTCAATTAAATATAATGATGATCTACTTGCCTAAAAATATGTAATGGAATGCATGGATACATAACATAGTAAAACTTAAATATGTATGTCTCACACATAGACACATGATTGCATCATAAGACCAAAAAAAAATTACAATGTGTTAATGAAGGAATGCCAACATATGCAATGCTATGACCCTTAACTAGTGAACATCACACATATGACACATTAGATACTACGCATAGTATCAATGAAGATGCATTGCATTAACAGGTTCTTTTAAAGGTGTCTCATCCATAGATGACAACCCATAAGCACCTAAGCCATACACAAAGATGACAATGTAAGGGCCTAACTAATTAGGACTAAACTTTCCCCTTTGATCAGGTGACACACTTACATTTCTTTGAATCTCATAGAGAACCAGGTCACCTACCTTGAAAGTTCTAGGGAGTACACTTTGATTATATTGTCTAAATAATGATCATTGATAAGCTTTAAGATGGTTGAGGGCCTATAATCGACACTCATTGAGCATCTCTAGTTGATGCAAATGATTAGCTTGGTAAGTTTTGTCATCAATTAAGCCTTTAAGGGAAACCCACAAAGATGGAATTTCCAACTCTAAGGCATGATAGCTTCGACACCATATAGAAGGTTGTAGGGCATTGTTCCCATCATTGTATGAACACTTGTGTGATAGGCCCATAAAGCGTATATTAACTAAACATGCCAATCCTTACCATGTCTATTTACTATTTTGCAAAGAATGAGTTCATGAGTCTTATTAGATGCTTTCGCTTGCCCATTAGATTGAGAATAATACAGTGTAGAAAATCCATGCTAAATGTGAATCTTATCTAGGAATTTCTTTACTTATTTGTTCTTGAATGGTGTACCATTGTCAGAAACAAGCGTAGAAAGCAACCCAAAGTGAGCAATGATATTGTTTAGAAGAAAGCTGCAAATAGCTTCAACATTCATAGATCAAAGTGGGGTGGCTTTGACCCACTTTGTGAAGTAATTTGTAGCAGCAATAATAAAGGTGTGTCCTTTAGAAGAAGGAGGTGATATTTTTTTGATAATATCCAACCCCCATTTTGCAAAATGCCAAGGAGAGGTCTGGTTTTGTAACTCTTGTGCAAGAGCATGAATAAGACAACTATGTTGTTGACATTGCAACAAATTTTTAACAAAATAGAAGGAATATTGTTCCACCATTTTCCAAAAGTACCCCATGCGGATCAATCTTTTCACCAAGGATTTACCACTGAAGTTACCACCCCTAGAACCCAAATGGGCTTCCTTAAGGGTGAGGGGTATTTTTCTTTAGTGAAACATTGAAAAAGTAGGCCATTATAAGACTTTTGATAGAGAACATCTGACAACATAACATACTAAAATATTTCATACACTATTGTGATATTTTTGTCACATCATCAAGAAAGTTTCCAATCTTTAGGTAGTTGTAGATGTTAGAAAACCACTCTCTTGAGTCTATGTGAGAACACACAAGAGCATCATATTCAGGTTGATCAGAAATAGTAGGAGACCAAATAATTTGAACCATGAATTATTATTCTTTTGTATCCTCATCTAAAGGTACCAAGGAGGTGACAATTTCCATAGAATCCATGTGTCGATTTTCTCTCCTAGGGATATTGTCTACCATGAAGGAAAAAATTGAATAAGCGAAGACAAAGCAAGGTCTCGATACTGAGATAGCTTACTTTTCTTAGCCTAATAGGTTCCTATAATTTGATTCACAATAAGCTCAAAGTCACCATGTGTACGAAGATGTTTTATCTTTAGTGCAATCACGACACACAATCTAGCAATAAGGGCTTCATACTCAGTGATGTTGTTAGTGCAAGGGAAGTCCAATCGAAAGGAGAGAGGGACCATCTTATCTTCAGGTGAGATTAGAACTACACCTGATTCAAAGTCAATATGACATCTCAACCCATCGAAATACATCTTCCATTATAGATCATGATTAGTCACAAAAATTCTCTCATCAAGGAATAAGTCCAACCCTTGGAAGGAGTGGGATGAAGGAACATCCGCCAATTGATCAACAACCACTTGACCCTTTATCGATTTCTGAGTAACAAAATTTATGTCAAACTCAGAAAGCAACATTACCCATTTTACTAAACTCCCAACAAGGTCAACACTAGAGAACAGATGTTTCAGAAGGTCACTTTTTACAATGACATTTGTTTCAACATTAAGAAGGTAGTGCCTAAGATTCTACATTTCAAAGATGATAGCAAGGCATTGCTTCTCCATGGATGAATAATGAGTTTCATAATTAACCAAGATGCAACTAATGTAATAGACCACCCTCTCTTTCCTGACATCATCATACTGAGCAAGCAAGGCTACCAAAGCATATTGTGATGCAACAAGGTAAAGAAAAAAGGGTCTATCTTGCATAGCCAACACTAGTATGGGAGGATTGGCCAAATAATTTTCTATTGACTCAAAAGCTTTCTGGCACTCTTCATACCATATAAAGTGAACATCCTTTTTTAATAAATGAGTGAAAGGAAGGGTACGATTAGCCAATAGAGATATGAACTTGTGAATTGCCTAAATCTTCCCCTATAAACTTTGTAACTCAATAATGTTCCTAGGTCAAGGCATGTTAACAATTGCATCAATCTTATATGTGTCGACTTCAATTCCGTGATGAGAGACTATAAATCCTAAAAAAAATTCTACGTCTACACCGAAGACACACTTAAGAGGATTAAGCATCATCTTATACAGTTGAAGCCTTTCAAAAATAAGATGAAGGTTCTTCACATGATCATGATGAGTTATAGATTTCACCAAGATATCATCAACGTAGTCTTCTATAATTTTATGAATGAATGCATGAAATATTAAGTTCATTGTCTAATGGTAAGTCACTTTTGCATTATTTATGTTGGTATATGGCTTCTAGTGTTTTCATTGATGGAAACTAAAGTCATTATCCCAGTCCGCAGATTGGAATTTTCTCATAATAGCAAGCAAAGTAGAGAACAAAGTATTATCGACAAAAAGCATGAAGAACAGGGTATCAGGGTAGTTTGTCAATCTATATGCTTCATTTGATCATCATTTTATGTTTTGGATCTCCAAGATAGTTTGTTAAGCATATATATTACCTTATTGTTAAGTTTTGTGATGTTGCATTAATCGATGTATGAGCTTGGAGATCCGACAGGATGTTTTTCTATTTATTTGTTCATTGTGGCTGACTTAGTGAATATAGTGTGTTGCAAATGTATAAGGAGTAATTATTTAAAATGTTTCTATGTTAGAGAATTTTTGTCTGGGTCATAGCTATAGTCTAGCCAACTTGTGTGGGTGTGCATTAAACATTGCTCATGATTTGAGCTGACATGTGAAGAATATTTTGGATTTTTTTTAAGCCAACATATAACAATTGAATTCTTGCTAGCGGATATATATGCGAGTTTGAGTAATTAATTTTGGTGCTTGTGTGTGAGTGTGTGTATAGTGTAGAGAAAATGTGTGTGTGAGTGTGTGTATAGAGCATATCAGATGTGTGTGTGAATATCAAAAGATCAGTTGAGTGAATTTTTCTTGAGCAGAAGAGGATTGTTGTGAATTAAGGTAGAGTAGAGCAGAGCTAAGTGCAGAGTTAGACAAGAGGTCCATAATTTGGTACATGTGCTTCACCAGAACTAAAACCAGACATTTGTAGATCTATCTTCTAAGTTCAACATTTTTTTGTAATCCAAACATTTTGTAAGGCAATGAGCCTTCCTTATTTTGAGCAGTGAGCTCTAGGAAGTGTGCCTAAATGCATGTGCATTCCCTCTTCTTCATACTTTTAATAGAGTATATAAATTATGGATTAATCTCCACTATGGTTTTTCCCTTAATAGGGATTCCACATAAAAATATTTTTGTTATGGTGTTTTGATTGTTTCTTTAATGTGCTTGCATGTCTATTTCAGTTTAAATGTTGTGAATGGTTTATGATTAGAATTGAAATTGTTAAATCTTGCTAAACATTGATTCACGCCCCCCTCTTAGTGTTCCTTGAGTCCAACAATTGGTGTCAGAGCAAGGTTCCTCTATAGAATTTTAATAGCTTGAGGTGGGTCTTGAAATACAATGGACTCTGGTGGTCTTCAACAATAGCTTATGGTGGCACTTGATGATCTTGATCAATGTAAATCAGAAGTCATGGAATTAAAAGAAAATATTTAGGATGGTGGAAAATTCATTCAATCATTAAAGGATAAAATTAATGAGTCAAGATAAAAGAGGAAGGAACTTTGTGATCAGCTGAAATAGAAAGAAAATAAAAGCTTGGAAGATGTCCACCTGAATCATACCCTAAAAGAAATAACTAAAGAATGTGAAAAACTTGCTAGGTCTAAAGCTTGAGATGAAATATGTGGTGATAAAGATAACTAAGGAGATTGAAGAAAGAAAGAAGAATGAGGAAAATATGGCCTAGTATTTAAAAGAAAAATCTAAAGAATGCAACAGAGTTAATAGTGGATTCATTCAGCTGGAGATTGAACTCCAACAATCTAAAAATAATGAACAAGAGCTTGAAAGAAAGATAGTTATTCTCATAGATGAACTCACTTCTACAAATGAGTACAAGGAAAATTTTGTGATCAATTCTGCTAAGCTTGATGAGCTGACTAAAGGACAGAAGGATGCAAATGATAAGCAAGGTCTTGGCTATGAGAAAGGTGAAAGCTTTGGATCTGAACATAAGGATTCCAGATAGAAAATTCAGATGAACAAAGGTAGAAGATATACGGTAAGACAACCCAATGCTCAAAATTTTCATGGTTAATCCTTTGCTTGTAATAAATTTGGTCATATGGCTTCTCATTGTAGAAGTAAAATAAATTCAAGCAGTCCATCATTTCTCAATTAGTGTTTTAGTTGTAATAAGTTTGGACATAAGTTAATTGAATGCAAAAGTATGTATGTTAGTGTAAGGAATGTCAAGTGCTACACCTGTGGAATATTTTTGCATGTTACTAATCAATGCAGATCAAGAGCAAATAAATGGAATGAATGGTCTAGACAAAGAAAACCAATGTGCTACATTTGCAATAGATTTGGTCACATTGCAAGATTTTGCAAGAACAAAAACATGGATAGAAGAGGTCTAGTATACAAACGAAGAATTTCATAGAAAGATGATAAAGGAAAAGGGAAAGTGACTGTGGAAGAAATAAGAGATCAGATGAAGAAAACATGGATAAAGAAGAGTGAATTTGATGAAGGAAATAAGCCCATACTAGAAGCAGCCTCTGGTAATTCCTCTAGAAATTGATCTTAGGCCATTGGCCTAGGGGGAGTTTTTCAAGAAAAATATTTTATCCCCCTGTCAGAAGTTGGCACCAGAATGTAGGAAATTTTTAGTAGTTGTGCTATCAGTCTACAAATATGTCCATGATCACTTATGCAAAAAACTGAGATCTAGAAGGTCCGCAGATGAATTCTTCTCTTGTTGTCTAAGAAAACAGAGTTACCTGAACTCCTAGGGAAAAACATTTAATGTGGTAAAAAGGTTAGGTGTATGAAGTTATAAAATGGTATTTGGAACCCTCATTTGTCACCTTACATTAAAGAAGAATAGGAGAGCCTTTGCAGTAAAATTTTGAAGGATTCAAGTAAATTTGGTGGCGAATTCATCAGGTATTTTAGTTGCTTGTAGAATTTCAAATTTTGTGCTTGGTAGAAAAGCTTATTTGGTACAGAAAGAAAAATGAAGCAAATCACAAGAATTGTGAATCTGGATGAGTATAGTAGTATAAATATCAGGGATGTGAGAAATATGTTATCGGTTAATGAACTGAAGTGGCTTGTAGGTACGAAACATAAAAGTTTGGACATTTGGAACGGGTTTCCTTATTTTGACAATGTGGAAGTTGTTAGGTTTATCCTAAACAGATTGAATGGGGATACTCTTATTTTGGATAAACCCTATCTCATTTTGAAAGAAGTGATTAGGAATTTAACTAGATTATGCAATGTTGGGGATATTTCGAAAAAGAAGTCAATTCAGAACAAGGAAGTCGAAACCCTAACCGAGGTGATAGGAGATCAAAGGACTCTAGTAGTTTCAACAATCAAATATCCAATAACAAGATACATTGTGCATGGGATTTCATACAAAATTTTCTTCAGAAACAAGGAAGGTGCAACCTTGGCAAGCATAGTTTACAAATATCATAAAATGATAATGAAGGATAAAAACTTTGACATGTGCAGTTTGCTAAAAGATCAATTGATGCAAAATGTACAACTAACAAAGGATGCAAATTACCCCTTCAGGTTTGGTACTTTGATCATAAGTATCATGATGTATTTTCTAAATTGCTTGCCTCAGAATGATAATGTGGTATGGAAGGAAAATGAACCAGTTTGTAAGAAAATTTTGAACATTCTAATACTCTAGAAAATTGTAAGCAAGTTTATGCAAATTTATTTAGAGAATTGTTGGGAAAGTTTGGAGTAGTTAGCATTTCCATTCTGGTAAAAGCACTTGAAGTTGGATCATCTTCCAGTAAAATAGAAAGGAAGTAGAAAAGGGAACTAGTATTTGCTGATGACACTCTTCTAGCACACAAGTCTCCAAAATATGAAGGAAAAGGTAAAGAAAAAATAATTGTGGATATACCAAATGAAGATTTTGACGAGTACACTCCAAGGGATGACCTAGAATCAGTTGAACCAGATGTAGAAATGGAAGAAGGAAGTGAAGAAGAAGGTGCTTTATTCAAAACCAACATACTGCAGATCTTTCAAGAAAAAGATGGGATGCAAAAGATTGTTGATATATGGTTAGATAGACCCTCATATGAGCAAGACCTGATTGAGAGAACTCTAAGCAGTTACTTTGTGCATAACAACATTGGATTGGAAAGTTTGCATAATGTACTTCCTGAAGATTTGATTGAATATATTAGGGAAACTATGTCCTTTAAGTCTCGGGACAAGAAAGAGGAAGAAACAATTCTACATTTGAAGGAGCGGTTTAGGCTATCCCTTACCAAATTAAAAAGGAAAATGAATGTGTTGAGGAAATGTATAAACTTAGCAAATAATATCTACAATTATTGTCTTCAATGGCCTCATGTAGTTGGGAAATACAAGGACAAGTTGAAGCAGATTGAAAGTGAGTTGAACAAAATTGCTCAATATTATAACATGTTTCAGGACTAGGAAGGTATAGTAAAGAAAAGGATTCATGAGTTGTAGACTGAGCATGCAAAATTTCACTTTGCTAGAAACACCCTTGTGGACACTTTTTGGAAAGTGAAGGATTTAACTGAATGCAGATTGGAGCAGCTAATTGAGGTTTTCAAGAAAGGAGAAAAGTTAGAAGAAGCAATTACAATTCTAGAACCCCTCATCCTGATCATCAACCAAACATCAAAAAATAACAACTTGATCTTAATCATTGGGATTGCAGTAGATGCTTGGAAGAAATTTCTTCTGAAAATGAAAGATAAGTACAAAATCATTTTCTAACTTGTGCAGCAATTGTAGTTCTTCAAATTTTGATCTTATTTCTAATTGGCAAAGGGGGAGATAGAAAGCAGTGAAATTTTTTCATTGATGTCAAAGGGGGAGAGAGTGTTGTGAAAAATGCCTTATCACTCCAAGGGGGAGCAGTGTTTTGAAATTTTGAATTTTGGCAACATAATCTCTTGGTTTCAAGACTTAGTCATTTTTCACTAAGTTTTTCCATCAAAGCCAAAGGGGGAGATTGTTTGAATATGGCTTCTAGTGTTATCATTGATGGTAACTAAAGTCATTATTTCAATTTGTAAATCAGAATTTTCTCATACCAGCAGGCAAAGTAGAGAACAGAGTATTACCAACAAAAAGCATGAAGAACAGGGTATCTAGGTAATTTTTCGATCTGTGTGCTTCATCAGATCATCATTTTGTGTTTTGGATTCCTAGGATAGTTTGTTAAGCATATATGTTACCTTATTGGTAAGTTTTGTGATGTTGCATTAATCGATGTACAAGCTTGGAGATCTAGCAAGATGTTTTTCTATTTATTTGCTCATTATGGCCAACTTAGTGAATATAGCATGTCATAGATGTATAAGGAGTAATTATTTAAATGTTTCTATGTTAGATAATTGTTTTTTGGGTCATAGTTATAGTCTAGCTGACTTGTGTGGGTGCACATTAAACATTACTCATGATTTGAGTCGACATGTGAAGAATATTTTTTCTTTTATTTGAAATTGATATATAGTGATTGAATTCTTGCTAGCGGATATATATGTGAGTTTGAGTAATTAATTTTAGTGTGTGTGTGTGTGTGCGAATGTGTGCATAGAGAAAACAATATGTGTGTGTGAGTGTGTGTATAGAGCAGAGCAGGTGTGTGTGCGAGTGTGTGTATAGAGTAGAGCAGATGTGTGTGCGAATATGAGAAGATCAGTTGAGTGAATTTTGCTTGAACAGAAGAGGATTGTTGCGAATTAAGGCAGAGTAGAGTAGAGCTAAGTGTAGAGTCAAACAAGAGGTCCATAATTTGGCACATGTGCTTCACCGAAACTGAAACCAGGCATTTGTAGATGTTATCTTCTCAGTTCAACATTTTTTTGTAATCAAAACATTTTGTAAGGTAATGAGCCTTCCTTATTTTGAGCAGTGAGCTCTAGGAAGTGTGCCTGAATGCATGTGCATTCCCTCTTCTTCATACTTTTAATATATTATATAAATTTTGGATTAATCTTCACCATGGGTTTTCCCCTAAAAGGGTTTCCACATAAAATTCTTGGTGTTATGGTGTTTTGATCATTTCTTTAATGTGCTTGCATGTCTATTTTAGTTTAAATGATGTGAATGGTTTATGATCAGAATTGAAATTGTTAAATGTTGTTGAACACTAATTCAGCCCCCCTCTCAGTGTTCCTTGAGTCCAACAATTTAACCCAAAGGGCATGACCACATAATAGAAGGTACCTCAAGGGATAGTGAAGGTTGTATTATACTGATCTTCTAGTTTAATATGGATCTGATTATAACCAAAGAAGCCATCCATGAAAGATAACAAGGAATGGCCTACAGTCGAGTCCACAATCATATCTATATTAGGTAACAAAAAATAATCTTTAAGAGAAGCCTTATGAAGATCATGAAATTCAATGCATATACGAATACACCCATTAGGTTTACTAATTGCAACAATATTCAAGATCCAAGGTGAGTAGTCAATCATACAGATAAATCCTACTTTCAACAGCTTATGTATCTCGATCTTAACCAACAAAACAACCTTAGGATTGATCTTTGGGATTTTCTACTTAGCTAGATTGGCATCAGGACATAGAACAATATTGTGAACCACTATAGACTCATCAATACTAGGCATGTCCTCATATGACCAAGCAAAGATGTTAGGATGAGAATGTAGAAGATCAGAGTATTCCTTAACCTCCTCAAAAGAAATACACTTCCCAATTTTAATCACCTTTTCAGAAGAATTAAGATCCATAGAAACTTCAGTTGCATCCCCTTTGATGAGGATACCATAGTCTTTAGGATGCGGTATTAGAACACCATTGTTAACATTAGCTAGAGGGTCCTCCTCATCAACATTCAAGATAGATTCTCCGAAATATGCCTATTTGCTAAAGCGATATGAGAATTGTATCTTATGCTGAAAAGGAGGAAGAGAGGAGTAGGAACCTAAGAATTCCTCCAATGCTTTATTTGAAGAGAAAACATCTAAGGGGAATTCCTTAGCCTACACCCCATCCTCTATTAATTTGGAATGGACCAGACTAAGTGGTTCAATCGAAATCATGTTAATACTCCACGAACATTTTTTCTTAGATTGTTCAATAGAGCATCCCAAACCTAGATAGTGCTTATCAGGCTTACACTAGATAGGGACCTAGATTCCTTTCTCAATACATCCAAGCCCCTTATGCCCATAGCCATATTAAGAAGCAATTCTATATCCAAAACCATAGTGTGTTTGCAAAACTTTGGAAGGTGGTGGTTCCACGTAGAGAGAATCATTCCACCAATGGAAATCAAATGAATCTACTAGAGCACAACCGTCTCCTTTACTTGATTTGTAAACATTAACCTCCTTAGTGAGAGTAGGACTATCCTCCTCAGTAGGGGAATGATTGGTCTCTTGAATAGGGTCACAACTTTCCTCCTCAATGGGAGAGTTATCTACTTCTTCATTAGAGGAATTTGAGGTTATCAAAAGTTTTATTTGAGTGGAATTCAATTTGTATTCCCCAATAAAGAGCTCGAATAATTCCAAGGATAACCAATCATCACCGAGGAATGCATTAGATTTAGAAGAAGTAGGATGGGGAGGACTTAGGACTTTTTGCTTTAGTTTGTTCTTCTTTAGTAGCATTCACTTTGGGGATAGCCTCCATAGAGGGTGTCGTCGAGGAACATGTCATCACATCAAAAGTTGGGGATGGAATATAATTCTTGAGAGTGGAGACAACTAAAGCATGACAAGCGATCGTTGGTTCAAAATGGTGAATATTTTCTAGGCCAACTTTGACTGTGACTACTCAATTATTTACAACAAACTTTAGAGAATGATGTAGAGTAGAAGTTGCATCACCCATAGCATGAATCCAAAGTCTCCAAAAAAGAATATTATAAGGTAAGGGGCCAGGCATCGCATAAAATAAGGTAGGTAAGGTAACAAGGAAAAACTGTAAAGGCAATATTATCATGCCTAGAGCCTATCAACCAACATTATCAAACCCACAAATATACAAAGAAGAAGCAGCTAAAGAAGAAGAATCAATTTTAATCTTGGATAATAGATCTATACCACAAATATTGAGCGTTGAACTTGTGTCAACGAGGGTACATCTAATATCGATAGTATTAATTTTAGTTATGATTGTTAAGGGATCTGGTTGCTTCTATACATTTAAGGGTGGAAGTTCCTCCAAATAGAATGTGATATTTAGTGAAGTCACATGAATATGAGCCATCAATGCATTAACATACATCGGCCTAGAAGAGGTAAGCAAGAGGATCCTCTTCAAGGCTTCCTAAAGTATACCCTGATAAACCAAAGCAGTCTAAAGCAAATCCCAAAGTGAGATCTTAGTCGGAGTAACACAAAGTTGCTTGACAAGATCATAATCACCAAGTGCTTTAGTCATGAGTTTAGGTGCTAAAGGAAGACTTTCTTGAGAATGTGGTAAAGAAACAAGAATTTGAGTAGGTTGAGGTGCAGCAACAAAAGGTTGTTGATCCAAATTCTATTTATTTCTTCTTGTATTATATGTGTGCCCAACAACATTATAAGAAGCAAAGACCATAGCCTTTATGAACCTTCAGTATAGATCCGTTGAATAATCATGATATGAAATTCCACAAATAGAATGAATCCTCTTAGGAGAGGGGCTAGTATGAGTCAAGTAAATAACAAGCTTCTTAGGGCTTGGAGAAGCTGCTGAGACCACCACAATGTTTACCAACTCCTTGGCTTGTGAAGAGGTGGATTGTTTGGAAGCTCTATAGATAAAGGAAGATTTCTTCTAAGAAATCATCTAGAGCATCATCCAACATATCAAAATATTCATTAGAGAAAGCAATATCATAAACATTAAAACATTATGGAAATAGATCTGACATGTTTCACATCAGGTTCACCAAAATTTGAGATAAGGGGGATTCACTGCTCACGAGTCTCTTCATTCTCAAGAGAATCCTAGGGAGCGAACTTCTCTTAACCATCTCAATACTAGTTGAATGAATAAATTGAAAAGAAAATATATCCAGAATAATTATCATAAATGACTACTTCAGAACTTGAGAGAGTGAAGCTTCTAGATTCCTACCTCTAGAGGGAGAGCTCTCGGCCAAAAGACTTCAGTGTGGAATCAGGACACCAACACAGTGTGTTGTAGTCCAAAGGATGTGTTGACATCCTTAGCAATAGAGAACTCAAAAAAAAAATGAGAACTAGAGCTTTACTATCTAACCTAGATCTGAGGTGCATTGAATAGAATGACAAGATAAAGAGAAAAATTAAAATAAAACATAAGGAGAGCTAAGAGGGAGATTATAGATAGTTGATCATTGAAATCCTTCCTCCAAGCTCCACCTTAGCAACCTACACACAAGATGAATGAGAAAAATGTTGGGTCTGCTTAAGGATTTCCATAGTCAAACCCCCATTTTGGTGTTCCCATCTCCACAGATAGCCAAATAGATAGAGTAATCAAAATGGAAAAAAAGGAAGTAGTGGAAGCAATCCCCACTTAGGAGGAGAACCCACACCACAAAGTAGTAAATGAAAAAAGAGATCTTGTCTATTTGTAAATGGAAAAGAGTGAGAGAGTGTTACCAATAGGCCTCAGCCCCCTCTTGAACACATGGATGCTTTCTAGAGAGCTTTGGTTGCTGAAGCGACCTCAGTCCAATAGAGCTTTGATTGTAGAAGCGTTGTTAGAAAAAGTACAAGTAGAGAAGTGAAGCCAAGTTGAGAAGAGAGACTTGAATGAATGAGAGGACCCCAAAAATGAGAGAAAAGGTGTGGTTTTGTTGCATGCAAGGGTAGAGAGAGTTGTTACACCTAAGAGACTGACTACAAAGACACATGTTGAGAGCCAAGATTTGAGATTCCCCAATTTAAACTCGAAAAGTTGCTAGAACGATAGTGCATTGTTGATACAGGAGCATCTTGGCTACATCATGTTTCCATCATGAAAATTATTGAAAACTAATCAAATTTGGTTTCTTTACCTTGTAATAAGGTTAAATGAGTTATTTTGCACATTTATGGGTCATTACAAGGTCATTTGAGTCATTGTTTATTATTTTGTGTCAAATTGCAAAAAAAGATGAAAAGTTGTCATTCAAAAGATGGAAAAAGTGCAAAGATGTAAACTTTCATTTGGAAGATAAAAGGTCCAGTGGGCTCAAACCATTGGAAAGTATTTAGGAACTCAAAATACAAGTTTGAATAACTTTAAAAATTCCTTGTATGCATTGTGTAACTCATGGGTGATTGTAGTTTGGAAATTGAAGAATGAAAGCACTATTTTTCTGGTATTTCCCGCTGAAATTCATTGTTTTCTGTTACTATACGGCCCTGTATAGGAAGGAACTCATTTCTAAGTGGATATTTGTAAGTTCCATCAATCACCTTCCTTTTACATTTTTTTTATGCAAATTGGTGGGGTTTTGAGAGAGATATTGAATAATTTATGAAAACCGAGAAAACCATGTCTAGGGTTAATAGTAAGCTTTTGTAAATTAATTTATCCTTCAATTGTTGTTAAAAACTCCTAAAATTCGGTGTATGGAAGGATACTAATGTGTTCTAAAATATTATTCAAAGAATAATATATGTGGATGAAATTTTGATAGTTTTCTCGGTGCCCTAGCTCTATAAACAGAGGCTTGTGCATAGTCAAGTGGTCTAGAACCTAGGATTTAATAAAAAAAACTTTTGGAAATGGGTTTTTGATGCTATGTAGAGAATGTGCAAGTCAAAATAAATGTGTTTCATGTGTTGCGAAAGTGAACTTGATATTGGAAGTAGTAGAATCAATGAGACCTCTGAATAACCAAGCCAAATTAGGCTTAACTTGTACTATAACAAGAAGTTTTGAGCCATACATTACAAAAGACACCTAGCCTATTTTGGAATATATTTTGAACATGGGGAAAAGGTATCCAAATATGTGATGGGTTCTAGTTTTCAGTGTCTTTCCTGAGGATAAAATCTTGATAGTCAATTAGGGAACCTACAAGCATTTAAAAGAAAATTATGAAGGAATGATGAATAAAAGAAGGGCAGACCTCTATGCATGTTTGTTTTGGTTGAGTTAGGGTTCATAAAAGTTGAAGAAGGCATTGTGAAGTCTGGTTTGGTCTTGATAAACTAAAATCCAAAATTTGTGCCATATGTAAAGGTTAATGTCTTGATTTATGAAGAAAGGGTGAAAACATGAAAGGGCCATCTAAGTAAAGGTTTATTTTGTTTGTGTTGAAGTTTCTAAGGAGTTAGAAGGTCTTGAGAAACCTTGTTTGGGTCAGAAATGTGAAAAATCAGTTTTGGTGCCATTATTTTTATGATGATTTCTTGTGAAGCTTGAAGAGTTTGTGGGATTGAAACCCCTAGTTGCTGAGATTTGTTTTCATGAGAGTGAGATTCGTTCTTTGCTTACATCAGTTGGTATCAAAGTACAAAATGTGTTGGGTAGAGAGTTTGTGGTTGTAGTTGTCTATGTTGTGGTGTTGTGCAGGTTAATAAGAACCTAGTTGCTGCCAAGAGAAGGCAGAGAAAGTTAAGAGAGAGTGAAGCAAGGAGACACTTTCTTGTGAAGATGGATATTTTGAGAAGGCATTTGCAGGTAGAGGAAGAAAGGAAAAAGAGAAAGAGGCAAGATAAATTTTGCAAAGAGATAGCATCATTAAAGTAAGAGGTGAGAAGGTTGGAAGAAGAATTCTAGGAGTCCACAATGGAGATGGAAAGGTTGCATAAAAAGGTATTCAGTCGGCACTTATTAGTGAGAAAGAAAGTTTCATGGCCCATAAAGAAGATTGTCAAAAGAAAGAAAAGACAAGCAAAGTTAGCAGCAAGAAGGAAAAAGGAAGAATAGTTTCAAGATGCAAATGAAGAATTCATTCCCAAGCATGAAGATGAAGAAGAGATGAAGAACCTAATTTCAGAAGAAGGAGATATTGAGTTGGTTTCAAGATTGGATAAAGAGATGATCATGGATGAATTGGTCTTAGAGATTTGAAAAGAGTTGAAGAAGGATGGAGGTATTGTGATAGAACTAATGTTTCATTTCTTTATTGTTCTAATTCTTTGGATAGGGAAAAAATTGAAGATCAAATGACAAAGGGAGAACCAAGATACTAAGATGCACCAAAGCATAATGAATTTGATTTTAGTTGACAAGCAAGATAGGAAGCAGATTTGCATGGAAAAGTTCAAGCCTAAGGTGAAAATGAAAATGATTTAAAGTAGTTCCAAGGTCAATTAGAGGCATAGCATGCAAAGGATGAAAGTTTTTTGACTACATCAATTCCAAGAGGGCTTGGAAATTTTCTTGGCTAGGAGGATGATGCGGGAGCATGTTGGCTACATCATGTTTCCATCATGCAAATTCTTGAAAATTGATCAAATTTGGTGTCTTTACCTTGTAATAAGGTTAAATGAGTCATTTTACACATTTATGGGTCATTACAAGGTCATTTGAGTCATTAATTATTGTTTTGTGTCAAAATGAAAAAAAAAAAGATGAAAAGTTGTCATTCAAAAGATGGAAAAAGTGATAAGATGTAAAGTTGCATTTAGAAGATGAAAGGTCAAGTGGGCTCAAACCATTGGAAATTAGTTAGGAACTCAAAATACAAGTTTGAATGCCTTTAAAAAGGCCTTGTATGCATTTTGTAACTAGTGGGTGATTGTAGTTTGGAAATTGATTAATGAAAGCATTTTTTTTCTGGTATTTCAAATAGAAATTCATTGTTTTCTGTTATTGTACGGACTTGTATAGGAAGGAGCTTATTTCTAAGTGGTTGTATTTGTAATTTCCATCAACACTTCCTTTTACATTTTGTTTCATGCAAACTGGTGGGGTTTTGAGAGAGAAATTGAATTATCTCTGAAAATAGAGAAAACCCTCTCTAGGGTTAACAATAAGCTTTTGTAAATTAATTTCTCCTTCAATTGTTGTTAAAAAATCTTGAAATTTAGTGTATGGAAGGATATTAATGTGTTCTAAAATATTATTCAAAGAATAATATCCATGGAGGAAGTTTTTATAGCTTTCTTGATTCCCTAGCTCTGTAAACAGAGGTTTGTGCATAGTCAAGTGGTCTAGAACCTAGGATTTAATAAAAGACATTTGGAAATGGCTTTTTCATGTTATGTAGAGCATGTGAAATTCAAAATAAATGTTTTTCATTTGTTTGGAAAGTGAACTTGAGATTACAAGTAGTAGAATCAATAATACCCTTGAATAACCAAGCCACATTAGGCTTAACTATACTATAACAACAAGTTTTGAGCCATGTGTTACAAAAGACACCTAGCTTATTTTGGAATATGTTTTGAACATGGAGAAAAGGTATCCAAATATGTGATGGGTTCTAGTTTTCAGTGTCTATCCTAAGGATAAAATCCTGACAGTCAATTAGGGAACCTACAAGCATTTGAAAGTAATTTATGAAGGAATGATGAATAAAAGAAAGGGAAGACCTTTGTGAATGTTTTTTTTGGTTGAGTTAGGGTTCATAAAAATTGAAGAAGGCATTGTGAAGTATGGTTTGGGCCTGAGAAACTAAAATCCAAAATTTGTGCCATATGTAAAGGTTAGTGTCTTGATTTATGAAGAAAGGGTGAAAACATGAAATGGAAGTCTAAGTAAAGGTTTATTTTGTTTGTGTTGAAGTTTCTAAGGAGTTAGAAGGTCTTGAGAAACTTTGTTTGGGTAAAAAATGTGAAAACTTAGTTTTGGTGCCACTATTTTTATGATGATTTCTTGTGAAGTTTGAAGAGTTTGTGGGATTGAAACCCCTAGTTGCTGAGATTTGTTTTCATGAGAGTGAGATTCTTCCTTTACTTACATCAACTACACAAATGTCTACGTGCCATGTAGGGATCCAAAATGTTATTTTTTGGGAAATAGTATAATGAGCTACTGTTGCTTTGCCATTGGACCACATGGAGTTGGAATTGTGAAATTTTAACCCATGAGGGTTTTGTCATAGATGTGTTTAGGTGCCATAAATGCTAGGCAAAGTGCTAAAATGTGAAATTGCCCGGCTAGGTGCAATTTTGCAACATTACAATTATGTATATATTTAAGCATACAATACAATGTTGGAATCAAAAGACTATTAAAAATGAGTGACACTAGTTATTGCAGTATTTTTCAACAAAAAATGTTTCATGTAGGACATGATGATTCTTAAGGTTTTGTATTTTAAACCAATCTAGTGGGATATATTTTAAATGGTTCTATTATAGCATATTTTTACAATAGTGTGTATCTCTCTTTTTATTTCACTTGCATAGAATGGGTTTTAATCCACTACTATAAATATTAAATACTAAGTATTTTAGGTTCAAAAATCAATAGCAATAATACTTTATATATCTTTACTTTCTTTTTATTGTTAAATAAAATTAATCATTATGGTTTATTATGATAGTCTATAGTGGAAATACCTTTATAGGATTGGAAGGTTATGGTTTTGTTTCATTATTGTAAATGATGTTCTATATTTGATATAATAAATGTAATGATTTATATATTATTATAAAGGAATAAAGAAAGTTTCTAGATGATTCTTGTTAGAACATCCATGATAACTAGTATATTATATCAATGTGATTAATCCATATGTCATTGATATCCTCTACAAGAGTAATATTTTTCATTTATTCTACATAAATGTTACCTTGTTTAAACCCTATATATTTAGTATAGTTGTGATTGTAGTAATAATTACCTAAATCATTCATATTTTCATTTTAGGTTATCTTGTGATGTTGTATGTGTGAATTAAATGTTAAAGTGGAATGGGGTTATCCATTATTATAATTTGTAATTTATCCCTATAATTTAATTTTTGGGTATAATACATGGTAATGTCTCCATTTATATATATATATATATATGGACATACTCTCTTTACATATGTGAGACCTTGTATATATCTAGGTACAAATAAAGTACATTGGATAGATGTGTTGTTCCCTAAAACAACTCATTATTTTCAAGATGTGATGCAAGAGTTTTGTTTATTTGACTACAATCATGAGAAAGGTCTATTTGAACATTATTTCTTGAAGTGAGCTTATATTGAATATTGAATTAGGTTTATTTCATTAGAGTATAATGTTTGTATATATACTAGATGGATCATAGGAAAATAAATCATACTAAATGAACTTTTTCATCATAGTATAGGTGATAAACTAATTATGATATTATTTTTATTTTCTACTAAATTTAACTATAATATAGCTAAATGAAGATTATTGAGAGTATAATAGTTTTTTTGGTACTTTAGTAAAGTTAAAAGTGTTGGGAATGAAGGGATCTCAACCATGGAAATTCCTAAGTTATTTCTTTATTGTTAATTTACATTTTTCCATGGATAAATGTCATTTATGTTATTAAATAATTGTGCTCCATAAAAAAAGGGGCATGGGATTTTGAGTTGACACTTTTACCACATGTTGGTGCCTTGAAAAATAAGTTATTAGTTGTCAAAAGATGCTTAGTGGTATAACATGGAAATCCTATTTTTAAGGATGTTATGACAGACTCTATAGCAACTATAAGGGATAAAAGCGGAGGATATCATTTTGGACGTGAGAATCATCTATGAAATGTGTAAGAGAAATCTACATAATCTATTGATGGTCTATGAAACATGTAAGAGCATATCATTTTTTCTAGGGATTCTCATGACAACTTGTAGTAGGGTGTAATATTGTGTAAGAGACTATGTTTAGCATGTAATGGATTGTATAGATTCTTACCATGGTATTTATGAACCTTGTGTTGACCCATGGTAATGTTTTATGGTGGTATTTTGAGCCCCCATGAGTCTATATATTGAGGGGATGAGATGGAGACACTTGAGATATTTTACAAGTACATAAAAGTTGTTAGATTGGAGTCAAGATTGAGGAAATTCTATGTATTGTAATCTCTTTGAAGAATAATATAGATTTTCCCTCCTTTCTTGGTGGATTTTTTTACCCAAAAGGGTTTTCTCCATGTAAATCCTTGTGTTATGTGTATGTCTCTTGCTTTGTGTGATTGATTTGCAATTTAAATCATTTCTCCATTATTTTCTATGAGTTTATATTTCATATTTGCAAGTTAAATCAGATTTCCATATTGTAATGGTTGTCCTCATTTCTAAAATTCAAGGAATTAGAGTATGGATAGCTTTGTCTATTGGGTGGAAGTGTGAAGGATTTTTGTGCTGCAATGGGAGTTTTTTTTTGCAAACTTGTGGTTGTAGGAATCATGGTTGCATTTCCATCTCGGTTGGACATTGAGAAGTTTAATGGATCTAACTAAGAGTTGTGGAAGTTGGAAATGGAGGATCTCCTTGAAGAAAGAGATCAATGGGTGGCTGCAACAAATGAAAAGAAACCCAAAAATATGAGTGATGGTGATTGGGAGAAGATGGACAAAAGGCATGAGGTACTATCAGGTTATGTCTTGCTAATTTCATCCTCCTGAATATGTTTGAAGAAAAGATTGCATTTGCATTATGGAAATGGTTAGGTGAGATTTATCAAGCCAAGAGACTTGTGAACAAACTCTATTTGAAAAGAAAATTGTTTTCTCTTCAAATGAAGGAAGGTGAATCCATTGCAAAGCATTTAAATTTTTTTAATTTAATTTTCAGTCAATTAGCAACTATAGATGTTAAACTTTAGGAAGATTACAAATGAATTATGCTTATTTTTTCTTTACTTGAGTCATGAGAAAATTTCATTCTTGCTATCACTATTAACCTTTAATATCCCAAGATGTATAGGAAATGAGGAAGAAGGCTATGGATAGCATAGTGGATGTTCTCAATTTCAAGGGTAATCCTAAAGAAAGAGGGATAGAAAGAGAGATTGATGTCCTAAGGAAAAGTATAAATGTCATTCTAAGAATCCTAGCAAGAAGAACAAAGTGAAGTGTTGGAACTATGGGAAAAGAGGACATGTGAAGGAGTGTATAAATAAAAAGAAACAATGAGATTCTACCATAAAAATGTCCTTTGATGTAGGTGATGACGTTTTACTTTTTGCTTGTAATATAATTTCTAATGAACATTGGTTGGTTGAGTCAGGATGCTCTTATCATATGACTCCTCATAAGGAGTTTTTTTCTACATATGATAAATATGATGGAGGTAATGTATACCTTTGTGACAACACTACATATCCAATTGTTGGACAGGGAAAGGTATTGTTGTGTTTTAGTGATCAGAGGATTAAAACCCTCTATGGTGTTTTACATATTCCTAGATTAGCTAGAAATCTTATTTCAATTTCAAAGTTGAATGATTCAAGAATTCATTTAACATTTGATAAGCATGATTGGAGATTGGTGAGAGGAAGCTTGGTGATAGCAAGGGGAACCCAAATGAGAACTCTATTTAAGCTTGATGCCACTACTATTTGGAATTCCACCTATGTGGCTGAAAGTTCTAAAAATACATGTATGTTGTGGCATCGTAGATTGGGCCACATAAATAAAAATATTTTGAAACTATTATGAATAAAATTTGTTAGTTGGTTTATCTTATTTTGATGAGCACTTCGATTTCTATGAGTATTGTGTGTTTGGAAAACATAATAGAGCATCTTTTCCTTTAGGAAGTAATAAATCAAGAGGAATTCGAATTTTTTTCATATAGATGTGTTTGGTCCCGTGGATAATGATTCTATTGGAAAATATCCTTATTTTGTGACCTTTATCGATAATGTATATAGATTTACATGGATATAATTTATGAAAAATAAAACTTACTTTTTCAGTAAGTTTAAGGAATTTAAAGTCTTAGTACAAAACCAATCAGGATTAAAAATAAGTATTAAGATTGATAATGGAGGGAAATATTGCTCTAAGGAATCTGATGAGTTTTGTAAGCACGCGAGTATCATAAGACAAAATACAACTCATTATACACCATGACAGAATGGTGTTATAGAAAGGATGAACCAAACTATTATGGAAAGAACAAAAGTATGTTAAGTGATGCATAGTTAGATAAATATTTTTGGGCAGAAGTTGTGTGTACTATTAGTTACTTGATTAATAGATCTCCCTGCAAGGCTTTTGATTTGACACCTTATGAAGTGTGGATAGGTAAGAAACCTTTTGTTTCACATTTAAGGGTTTTTGGTTGTGAGGCTTTTATTCATGTGTGTAAGGAAAAATGTTCCAAGTTGGATCCAAAAGTTGATAAATGCATCTTCATTAGATATGGTGAGAATGTAAAAGGTTATAAGTTATGGAATCCTCTATTAAAAAAAATTGTATATTCTAGAGATGTTATTTTTAGGGAACTTAGAGCTATTTATGATCCTATATAACCAAAATAGAAATAAAGGAAAAAATAGTGCATTTTGATTTACAACAAGAAGATGCACATTAGGAAGAATATAATGATGGATTTTGGGATGGAGAAGAAGAAGAGAGTTCAAATGAAAGTTTTGAAGAGGAAGACTCTACTGTGAAAAAAGAAGTTGAGCATATTGAAGAACCTGAGGAAGAATCTCTTGTTCCACCCTTGAGAAGATCCACAAGACAATGAAATCCAGTTGACAAGTATAGCCCACTAGATTTCCATTGTGTATTTGATTTATTGAGTATTGAAAATGAGCCTAGATTCTATAGGGAAGCTATTCTTGTAGTTGATAGTGAGTCTCAACAACTATCCATATAGGAGGAGATGATGGCTTTAGACTCTTGTAATACCTAGGATCTTGTTCGTTTTCCCAAAGGAAGGAAAGCCATTAGTTGTAAGTAGGTTTATAAAAAGAAATTTATTATAGATAGTTCATTAGAGTAATACAAATCTATACTCATAGCTAAGGGCTACTCCTAGAGAGAGGGTGTTGATTTTGGTTAAATTTTCTCTCCTCTTGCTAAATTATCTTCAATTAGATTTCTTTTATCCATAGCTATTGCTTTTTGAAATTGAGAAAATGGATGTTAAGACTATTTTTTTGTATGGAGATCTAAAAGAGGAAATTTATATGCAATAGGCAAAAGGATTTGAAGTAAAAGGGAAAGAACACTTGGTTTCCAGGTTGAAACGATCTCTTTATGGTTTAAAACAATCACCCTGAATGTGGTATCAAAATTTTGACTCTTTTGTGTTGAAATTTGGCACTTTGATAAAAGAAAAGAGGGTCATTGTGTTTACATTAGATGTATTGATGATCAGTTACTAATTGTTTCCTTGTATGTGGATGATATGTTGTTTTTCAGTAAAACAAAATGTATGATTAGTGAGTTGAAAGCTCAACTTTCAGGTGCATTTGAGATGAAGGATTTGGGGGCAACTAGATACATATTGGGAATGAAAATCAGAAGAGATTGAGATAACAAAAAGCTTTGGTTGTCATAAGGTAAGTATGTGAGCACTATTTTACACATCTTTGTACCTTGAAAAATAAGTTATTAGTTGTCAAAAGAATACTACTTAGTGGTATAACATGTAAAGCCTATTTTTAAGGATGTTATGATGGATTCTATGACAACTATAAGGGCTAAAAGTGGGGGATATCATTTAGGACATGAGAATCATCTATGACACACGTAAGAGAATCTTTTCATAGGTTATTGATGGTCTATGACACATGTAAGTGCATCTCCTATTTTCTAAGGATTCTTATGACAACTTGTAAGAGGGTGTAATGTCATGTAAGATACCATGTTTAGCATGTAAGGTTTCATATGGATTTAAATACCATTGTATTTTTGAATCTTGTTTTGACTCATGGTAATGCTTTATGGTGGTATTTTGAGCCCCATGAGTCTATATATTGAGGGGTTGAGATGGAAACACTATGATATGTTTTACATGTACACAGATGATGTTGAATTGATGTCAAGATTGAGAAAATTCTATGTACTATAATCTCTTTGAAGAATAATATAGATTGTCCCTCTTTTCTTGGTGGAGTTTTTAACTCAAAAGGGTTTTCTCCTCATAAATCCTTGTGTTATATGTATGACTCTTGAGTTGTATGATTTATTTGTAGCTTAAATCATTTCTCCATTATTTTCTACAAGTTTATATTTTAGATTTTTAAGTTAAATCAGATTTCCATATTGTAGTGGTTGTCTTCATTTCCAACAAAACGTGATTGACCTTTAATTGATTGTTTATTAATTCTAATCACTTACAACAATCATTATTCTACTCACTTTTCTAATTAATTTATATATTTATTTTCTATGAATGTGTGTTAGTATCTCTAGATTCATTAGAGGTTATATTTATTTAAAATGTATAGCATGTAGTTTATAAGCTATTCAATTCAAAAAAAAATGAGGTATTACAATATCATAGTTCCTAAATGATTCTAATATATGCATATGATTTAGATTAAATTAATTGTACACTAAACCTATTTATATATTTTTTATTTTACTATCCTACTCTCATGAACATATTTCACATAAATGATGCCTCATAAAGAGATCTAAACTTAATTTTCAAAAAAAAATATAAACTAAAATAGAAATATATTCAAAATAGGATTAAAATGATTTAATATATAAAATCCAAAATAATTCAAACCAAAGTATGAATAAACATAAAGTATTAAGCTTCAAAGAAACTTATGATTGTGCATAACTACTCTAATGATTATATGAGAAATTTTCAACGTATAAAATATTATATTTATTGAAGTGGTAAGAATTCCTGTGCTTTTTTTTTGTTATAATCCACATTGCTATCTTGAATATTCGATGGAAAGTGATTTACACATTTTTTAATTTTTATTCAAAGTAGCCATAGAAGGATTATCCCAATCATGAACGCCTTCTACATGCATTATATCATTAACGATAAAAACTCATCCTTTATTTTTAGTTCCACATAATTATTTTTATTATTCCCTTAATAATTATGAATTATGCTTTCATTACACCTCTTAGGTAGCCCTCAAGATGGATCTAATGGACAAATTTGAAAAAGAGTAATGATATTTTCAAGAAGTAAACTTGAATAAAAAATTCTGATGGATCACTTATGTTTATTTAAGTTTTTTGAAATGTTAAGTCTTTAAAATAATAAAATTAGAAATATTGGGCACACGATGGATAATAAAACTTACTTCAGTTTTATCAATACACTTCTAAAGATTGCTTTTCCTTGGAATTTTGAATAATAAGAAGAACTAGAAGGCATATGAGATCTTCAATTTTTATTAAATTGAAGCATAACAATTTTGAATTAATATTTTTAAAATGAACATGAATAGGTCCATAAATGAAAAATAATTATTTAGATTTATAATTTGATTAATTGATAATGATTCCTAAAGAAAGAAGGCCTTTAACTCATCATTAAGAACTTTATGTATCATATTATAACATAAAGGCTACAATCTAATAATAAAATAATTAATCCTCTCATTAGAACTTTGGGTAGACCCAAAAATATATGAAACTATAATTGTTAAGAATGTATTCACAAAAAAGTGAGTAAGAAAAGTTTTGGATAGCTCAAAAAAATAATGTTCATGGAACAATAAGGTAAATTTCTTACAATTATTTAGCATAGTATCTCAATGTACATGGAAATAATTTTGATAATAATATATCTTCATACACATAATCTAAGCATTCAACTTGGAAATTTTATAAATGTGTATTTGGGATACCATTTCCATTATACATCTCAATATTGGGTGTCATAAATCAAATGTTAAAATGCATAAATACCATCTACAACTCAAGAGGAGTGTGTTTGGATAATATGATCATTTGTATAATATTTATTATGTATGTCATCAACCTTACACTTTACTCCATAAGTATTTTATAATAATGCATAATGGGTGACACTAGTCATAGTGATAGTGGGAACATAAAAAAAAATGGTTGGAGTAAAATGAACTATAATTATATGTGTAGCGATTACAAAGAAAGATAGATGGCCAAGCTGAAAAATTATGGCACTATAAGATATATGATGCTAGTGAGATAATAGGAAGAGGTGTCACTGGTAACTAGTAAAAGTGAGAAGTAGGTGGAACATTAATTCTATTGGATCTATGAATGACACTAGTTGGGTAAATTCAAGGATTACTATGAAATAAAATTAGGGTGAAAACTAGTAATGGAAAGAGAAAAGGGAAATGAGAAACAGGTGCCACACTAGTAGGGATATCATGAGAAACATGTAAAGTGAGAGGGGTGATAATAGAGGAACAACATTAGGCGATAATCGAAAGATACAACCTAGAAAGACCTTTAAGAGATAAATTTAGCTTTAATATCTTGCAAAATATATAAATCAAAGGACCTATCAATCAATAACTTGTGAGGAGCTTAAATAAATGGAGTAGGAGAATAAACACTAGCTAAAGTGGTCATCTCTTGGGAAAGTAACTAGTTAATGGAAGAAAAATATTGCCTATATATATTTTTTTCAAGTGTGCATCATGATACAAAAAATCCTCATTATGATTGTTAACCACAATAGCATCAAATACCTTATGATAAGTTAAAATCAAATCTAATATAGGATTAATAGTCACTCAAGGACTCAAGCCTCCAAGATCACCTAAAAAAACCAACAACAACCTTCTTGAAGAGGGAAAAGTAAGAACATACAATTTCAATAGTGGATGCAACTTATAGCCAATATACAATACTCAATTGCAATGATATATTAGATTGACTCAACTAAATTGAAATTTTCTAGGATGTACAAATGATGCCTTCATTATAAAGGAAAAGTGTGAGATAGAACTAGAAAATATCTTGACATGTGTCTTAATCTTGTATAATGATATAACTAGCTCAATAAATATTAAATGAATTAGGACACAAGCATTAAATGCCAAAAGATAACATAAGATCTAGTGACAACTAACACTATCTAGAAAGATTCCCTCCTAAGACTTAAGTGGACTTAACATGTAAATAGGATCTAGATATAGGTAAAATAACTATTTACACCAACACCCCCCTTAAGTACAACTTAGGGAGCATTATTATGCAAAGCTACAAAGATAAGTCTTGGCTATAAGATCATGTTAGGTACCCATGTGCATATTGTTGGAAACTTTTATTATTGATGTCAACATTGACAACACAAGTTTCCAACAACCAATAGGGCCAACAACTAGGTTCAAACCTCATGGGGTCTTTCCCTATTGCATCAAAAATTGAGACTGTTTGACCTTGGTGTTAAGAGGAGACCCTTTGGTGAAATGGTGGGGCTTCTTTCATGTAGATCCAACAACAAAAGGCTCATACCCTTAATATCATAATTTTTTTTTCCACTTATTTTATCCTTATTTACTCTAATGTTTGAGGGATGGCGACCATTGGAGGTGAGGTAGACTTGAGTGATTTGAATTTGAATTCTGACATTGGTGTTCATGGTGGTGAAATTTATGTCCAAGCTACAAATTTTGATACTCATGCTAATGTTGCTAATAAGATTGACTTGGATGCCACAAAGGTGGTCAAAGATTTAGACTATGTGGGTTAGGGTGTGAATGTAGTTTATAGGGATGGATGTGTGGTGGAGCCAATGTTGGAGGTCCCCTTTTCCATTCCCAAAGCTCTCATGGTGGGTCAAGTGGTGCTTGAAGAGTTAGCTAAGGATGTTGTTCAGGCCCCTTTAGGTGATTTTTTGGGTGCTTCTTCTCTTCACAAGAAACTTGGGGAACATGTACCGGTGGAAAATTTTCTTTTGTTGGGTCCATCTCTTCTTAGGAAGTGTTGATTTGACTTATTTAATTCTAAACTCAAAGGTAAGGGTGTTTCTTCTAAGTCAGTTTCTTCTTCGCTTGAGGCTGGTGGTATTGTCCTCTCTATTCTAGACTCTATTGTGGATAAAAGTATTTCTCTAATGGATTTCTCTCTTATGGGAAAATTCTTGGGACCCAACTTGATATTGAGGATGTTTGTTCTTGGGTTAACAAAAAATGTGTTCTTAAATGATAGGTGGAGGTTGTTGTGATGGCTAAAGGATTTAAATCTCTTTTTCCTCTTCTTGTGATGAGGATTTAAGAATGGTTTTTCAAAGGGTCCTTGGATTTTTGGTCATTCAACTCTGGCTCTACATCCTTGGGAGCCAGGTATGGATTTATCTAAGTTTATTTTTCATTCTACTCCAGTATAGGTTAAAATTTTGAATTTTCTACTAGAATATTGAGATGAATAGGTTTTTAAATTTCTTGCAAACTCTTTTGGGTGTCTGGTCTCTATTGATGATGCAACCTTGTCTAGAAGGCATCTAGTTGCTGCTAGACTCTGTGTCATGATTGATCATGATGCTAACCTTTCAAATTAAATTCTCCTAAACTCTAAAGTGAGAAGTTGGAAGCAACAAATTATTTTTGAATCCTTCCCCTTTGCATGTTTTAAATCTAAAAAAATAGGGCATTGGGCTAAAGATTGCCCTTCCAAGGTTGTAGGCCCTAAGCCTAAAGTTTGGAAAGTGAAGGAAGGTAAGGATTTTTTTGTCCCCTATTCTA
>VDFB02271358.1:740408907-740456369 GCA_007258455.2 Sequoia sempervirens | reverse complement strand
GATCTTTGATAATAAAAAAGTTATTTCTGAGTGTTTGGATGAGGTCCAATTGGAAATTCAATACAAAGGTTTATTTGAAGAGATCCAACTTATGGAAGATTCTCTTTTGGCTTAGCTTCATGATATTGTCTCTAGAGAGGAGAATTTCTGGAGGCAACACTCTTGGGCTATTTGGCTAAAATTAGGAGCTCAAAACTTTAAATTTTTTCATCTTACTACTCTTAGACATAAATCTTCAAATAATATTTCCTCCATTTATGTTGATGGTGTGTTGTTCTCTAATGATGGTGCCATTAGGAATGTTGTTGCAGCCTTTTTTGAAAAAATTTTAAAGGATGATGTTGTCGTGGATCAAAAAAGGTTGGATACTTCTCTAGAGGTCATTCCTAACTTGTTATCTAAAGATATTAATAGGGATCTTGTTGCTATCCCTTCTACTCAAGAAATCAAGAAGGTGGTTTTTTCCTTTGAAGGAAACAAGGCTCTTGGGCCTAACGACTTTCCTCTCCTATTTTTTCATGATTATTGGGATATTATTATGTTTGTTGTCATTAATATGACTAAGTAATTCTTTGGATGTTGAAAGTTTCTCAAGGAGTTGAATTCTACATTTATTGTTCTCATTATGAGGTCTTCTGATTCTAATGCCTTTGGGGAATTCAAAATGATTATTGTATGAAACTCTATTTACAAGATTTTCTCAAAGGTTTTGGATCTCAAGCTTCAATGGGTTTTCCTAGACTTATCTCCAAGCATCAAAGTGGTTTTGTACCTCGCCGCCAAATTCTGGATTCTATTATTATTGTAAATGAAGTTACCCACTCTTTTTCTTCCAATAAGAAGCCAAGGTTTTTTCTTAAGCTAGATCTTTTCAAATCCTATGATAGGGTTAATCAAAACTTTCTTTTGAAGGTATTGGCTCAATTTGGATTTTTTCAAAAAAAATTGTAGATTGTGGAGCAACTCATCCCTACTCCTTCCTTTGCTATGCTGATTAATGGATTCCCCCTCTCCTTTTTTGTAGCTTGAGAGGTATTAGAAAGGGGTCTTATTTCTCCACTCATTTTTATCTTGATGGCAGAGGTCTTAAGTCAAAATACTCAGAAGGTGTTTTTGGATGGTTCATTGTAGGGCTTGATTCCCTCTTCTCGATGCACATCTATCATGAACTAACAATTTGTTGGTGATACTATTATCATGGGTGAATCCTCAGTCAGAGAAATTAAGGTCATTAAGTTGGTGATTGATGGTTATGAGAATTTTATGGTCAACATGTGAGATTTCCTCAGAGTCATCTTTTCTTTGTCAACACTTCAAAGTACCTTCAAATTAAACTGGCAAGGATTTTATAATGTAATCAAGGATCTTTTCCTTTTATTTATTTGGGTTTACTTTTGTGTGTGACTAAGATTCCAAACTCATTATGGCTTGATCCTTTGGATGAGTTTAATAAAAAACTAGTGAGATGGAAGGGGGATCTTCTTAGTTAGGCTAGTAAGGTGCAACTTATCTCCTCTACTTTTCAAAATCTTCCTCTCTATGCCTTGAGTTTGCTCAAGATTTTGGTAAAATTTGAAGAAAATATGGAACAAATCGTGAGACATTTTTTGTGGTTTGGGGTGGAAGAGAATTATAGAATTCCTCTCCTTTCTTGGGATCGTGTTTGTAAACCAAAGAAGTGGGGTGGGCTTGGATTGAGAAGTATCAAATCCTTCAATAAGGCTCTTCTTTCAAAAAAATTTGGAGGCTTTTTAGTGGTGAGGCAAGTTGTTCTTCTTTGATAAAGAATAAATATCTTTCAGAGGTGGGGAATTTTGGTATTTTCTTCAAGTTGAATTCATTCATGTTTGCTTCTACTTCTAGAAGAATATTGTGCCTTGTAGATATATCATTTTCAAGGGTGTTAAGTGGCTACTTGGTGATGGAAATAGGATATTGTTTTGGGAAGATGTGTGGTGTGATGGTGGCCTGTTTATGAATTAGCCTTGAGCCCCTCCTTTGAGAGACCTTTATATGCGAGTCTTTGGTAATTTGGTAGTAGATTATTTTTATAATAGATCTTGGAAGGACTTGTAGATCTGGGATCCTTTCTTGGCAGTTCTCCAAAACTTCCTAAAATAGATTTGTATTCCTTAGTTCCTGAAACCTAATTGTGTGACTTAGGCCCCTCGGGCCAATGTTTTCTTCTTTGTTTCTTTAACCTTGATTACTTCTCTGGTAAAGTCTAATCCTTTACCATTATAGGGAAGTCTTTGGATCAATTTTCTCATTCATAAGGTTAACATCTTCTTCTGGCTTTTGATGCAAAGAAAGATTTTGACTCTAGACACTATTTATAGAAGGGAATTTTCTATTCCAAATAGATGTGCATTGTGTGAGTGATGCAAAAAGTGTTTTTCATTGCTTCATCAGTTTTACTTTCACCTCCCTCATTTGGAGTAGGTTCCTCTCTCTATGGAACCTTGATTAGGTTTTTCTTGATTCTTTGCAAAAAAAATTTGAATAGTAGAATTGTCCTTCACCTAACCCATCTTTTTGGCTTCTCTAGTCCCTTATGGCCCCCCACATTGCCTGGGGCTCATAGAAAGAAATAAATAATAGATTTTTCAAAGATACTAAAAAAAAGAGGATATTATTTTTCTCAAAATCTAGAGGGCCATTGTTGAGAACTTTTCTATCCAATTTTTGGATTCTCCATGGGATACTCTGACCAATACATTAATTGGCTATGATCTTTTGGTTACTACAAATTGGAGGCTAATCACTCAATTATCTTTTCCTATCAAATCCTAAAATAGTTCTAGAGAGAATACTACTTGGAAGCACCCTCCTCTTGGATAGGTCAAAGTTAATTTTGATGGGTAGATAAGGGGAACCTTGGGCCTACAATTTTTGGGGGATGTTGAGGAATGAAGATTCCAAGTTCTTATTTATGATGGAACTCCCATTGGGAAACCAAACCAATCATCACATTGAGGCCAAATTTTCTTACATCAGTATCAAAACTATGTTAGAGAGGGGTGTTTCTAAAGTGTGGATTAGCATGACTCCCTCAACATTGTGAAGTGTTTGAATGGTAACCAGAATCCAAGCTAGATGGTTGAGTCACTAATTAATGATTCTATCATGATCTTAAGGTCATTTGAAGGGACCTGTATTTCTTGTACATATAGGGAAGCAAATTTCCTAGCAGATTTCTTTGCAAACAAGGTTGTTAGTCTTAGTAATTTTAAGGCATGGGAAGATGTCATAGTTGTGGAAGATTCTCCTTACCAAAAAACACCTCCTCATGATGCCAATGATGAAAGAGATAAGGTTATTGAGGATTCTTTGGTTGAGAAGGGTGTGAGGGAGGCTACGAGTAAGAATTTAGCCCTAGAAAATCCAAAAATAACAAATGTTCCTCCTCCTTCTAAGGATTTCTCCTATCTTGATGAATATAACACCTCTCTTTTGGATTTGTTGGACATGGATAGAACTGGTACCACATGTAACTTAAAACTTACTAAATCAGTGATGAAGGAGTTTAATAAGGTGAACAATAAAACCAAAAGATTAAAGGAGAATTTGGTTAATCAACCAAAAGGGTCATCTTCAAATTTTCTCATAGAGAAGATGGTGAATCTAGAATGCTCTTTTTATTATTTCGAAGCTAAGTGTGAAATCCACCCCTTTGAGTGATACAGGAGCATCTTGAGCATATGGGAAATCCTCATCACCCATAAATATTTAGAATTTACTTTTGTAAGTATTTTCTTTCAAATTTTGGATTTCTAGTGTGTAGATGAATTGTAGCATCAATTTAATACATTGTTGGACTATGTAAAATTCATTTTAGATTAAAGAGTACTTTTGGCAAGTTGGCAGGGCTTATTCCATTCATTTTTGTTCTTAACCACACTCCTGCATTAATCATTTTTTGGACTTGTAGTATTGTGGGATAACTTCATTTGTGCTCTTAACTGCACTCCTGCAATGGTCATTTTCTAGACTTGCGGTATTGTAAGATAACTCAAGAGTTACCACTAACTATAAATGGTTAAGTCTTGAGCTGGTCATATTGTGGTGACTAGAGAGAGGCTAGTGTTCATAACCATTACCCCATGGCAAAGTGTTCAGAAGCATATGATACTATGTGGAACTCATTAAATTGCAACCCTACGGTCATCTGCATAGGCCACCATGGCATTGTAGGATGATATGTTAACTACAAATCTTCTCTAAGATCACTGGTGGATATTTGAATTGGAGATAGCAGAATTCCAACAGTCATATAAGTTTTGATTTTAGCAAGGAGAATAGGTAGATGAGAGATACGAACAACGAGAGATCAGGCTAAACAAAGAATGGGGTTAGTAGAGACTGAGTTAGGTAATGCATGGACCATATCAAAATATTATCGAAGGCACCTAGATACATTGGAGGGTAATATTCTAGGTCTCGTCGACAACCTAATACACTGATTATCAAGGAGTAAAATATTTTAATTACATGGTTTAGCAATATGTCAACATGGAAAAATAATATCGAAGGAATAACACTTGAACCTAGCAATCGAAGAGACTTTGGCACATTGGAATGAGTAATTTATGAGTCCCTTCGATATAGAAAAAGGGAAAAATTTATCGAGAAGAAATATGTATATCGTTGGGACAAGGAAAGATGTCTCTTAGATAAAATGATAGCCCTCTTATGAAAGGAGATAAAAGAGAGTTAGAAAGGATGTAAAGGGGTTTCAAAACATCAAAGCAATTGGTTCCTAATCTCCCCAAAAACTAGAAACAAAATATCAACTAAGAGAAATATTGATGAGAGGGGTTTATATCAGTAAAATTTAATGATCAGTACCTTTGATGACCCAAAAAGTAGGAAATAAAAAAGCTAAACTAAAAATTCCATCTGCGGGAAGGAAGCATTTCAAAGGAATAAGGATACCAGTCCTCTCGATAAAGTGATGAAATTTATTGCCTTCGTAAATTTGTGAACATAAGAGAATGTCGAAGAAACCACTTACAAAGAGGGTTTCAAGAAGACATAATGATCTCACTGTGAAACCAAAAGGGGTCCCTCTGAAGTCCCAAATATTTGAACAACCTTGTGTTTATCGAGAAAATAAATGAATATCAAAAGGTGAATGAAATTAGTCATTTTGATGCAGTGAAAGCATTAAACTCACTTAAGCTGATAAGACAAGTGATATCTCAAGGAAAGAAATTGGCGGTGATGGAAAGAAAAAAAATTGTTGATATTCAAAAATAGTAGGAGTGACATGAAATATTGGCATCATTCAACATTTATGAACTAGAGTTGATCAAAGCTATAGATAGACAACTTGCCTTCCTTTGGTTTGAGGAATTTTCTTGCACCCGAAGAGAAAAAAGAGACCAGGAATTCAGTGGTGACTATGGATGCAAAGAACCAGAAGAAATGAGACCAACTCAAGTAAGTAGCCAAGCCTAAACTGAATTCATTCTATTCAGACCAGCTGAAGAATAATCATAAATTAGGGTTTGTATCGTTCTATAATCAAATGACAAGTACATCAGAAACACGCAAAGTTAAAAGGAAAAAACTAGACATTAGGCATTTAAAACAAGATTTAGTTGACCAATGTCCTAGTTCTAGACCGAGATCCAGAATGAATATCCAATTAAACCTAGGAGCTGAGAAATTAGAGGACAAATAGAAGGGGTTAGGATATGTGTGGGTATGTGTAGGATCATCATGGAAAACAGAGGCCCTTAAGTGGCAAAAAAATTAGAAAAATCAAAGTTAGGCAACCTGACATAAAAATTTGAATTTAAGTTATCTATATTATTTCAAAAATATGTAAGAATAGAATCTGTAGCAAATTGAATGTAGTTTCTAAACTACTTGGTTTATTTTTAAAAAAATCTATTTGGTGAAAATTTGAAATTTCAATGCAGTAGCACTTAAATTTCAGGGAAAAAATAAGGAGGTGTCTGTCTGACCACCCTAACCACAATGAAATGATAATATTTTTTTATAAGATTTTAGATATAAGTAGAGGAATCATGTCTTGATGTGATGCATATTTTTTTCTAATTTTTTTCCAAGTAAATAATTAATTATGAATTTTTTATTACAACTTTTAAAAAATATAAAAACTTATATGTCTGACCACCTTAACTTGGTCAAAATTTTATGAAATTCATTTTTTTTTAATCCTATAGTATGTGAAGCATAGAATGTGATGCATGTTTTGAATTCAAAAATGTGATACCATTTGAAAGCTATAGGTGTTTTTCAATCAACCTATCAATTAGGAATTTAGTCATAATTCAAATAGAAAATGAATAATAATTATTTATTAAATTCAAACTAAAGCATAATTTATTTTGGTGGAAAGTTGAGAATCTCATTTAAAAACCATTTTCATTTTATCAATTTTGGGTAAAAAAAATCCATCAGCCACATTCCCTACATATACCCATAATATCACCACTTTTTGGCCCATCATGATCCTGCACATACCCATGTGGATAGAAAAAAGGGGTTACAACCTGTTCATATACCATTATAAGAAAATGTATAGACACAGGCCAGTATATAACCTATGGAGGCTTAACTTGGGAAATCTAGTGGTACCCAACATGTTTATCAATGTAGAATTGATGAAGGCACTAGAAAAAATGTATAACCCTTAGACTCATATGATCTACTTTGCAGATGGGTCACCCTTTATACCCATTACAAGAGATTATATCTCTATGGCTTTCCAACTGTATTTGAGCATGACAATGAAATTTAAGATCAATGACATTCAAAATGAGTACCACAATATGAATGTCAGCTATAAAAGATGGTAATTACCTTTGCACTGACCCTTGGATGAAGGGAATATACTCAGAAGGTTTTCTGAAAGTGAGCATGCACCATTTTCAGCTAAATTATTCGAAGAGTATTTTCAATACACTTACTACTTTGCTTGTCAAGTCTTGGGAATAAATGTATCCACCCTAATGTCCGTAGCCCCAATGGTTTTAGTAGCAAACATACAAAATAATGATGTTAGATCTCTTGATAATGCAGAATATTTAACAAAATCCCTCAATGATGTGTTGACTTCCATTAAGAATAATAGCAACATCTATTACAAATAGTATTCATTTCTCATGCATCTAATATTATATGAAGGGAAATCTATTGGATTATGGAGTAATCATTTATGAGTAAGGGACATAGGAAATGGTGGAAATTTCAGGCCAGTACAAATGTGGACTTCAATATGGGATAGTAGATGTGTTAGATCACATTACCTTTATTTTGAAGAATACTTTGTGAAGTTTCTCTATAAGGTCCTTGGTCACCCTTGTGATTATAGTCTATCATAAAAAATACAAAGGTTTTTATGGCCTAAAGAGAAGGATCAAAATGGATTTAAGTAAACCACAATTGGTGAGATTGGTATGTCTATGGGGACTATACCAAGATTAGGTTTTATTGTTTCAAAGGAGCACCATTCCTCTTACCAAGGACAGTTCTAGATAGAGTGGCATGCCTAGAAATAGTTAGGAAATTATCTTATTCAAATTTCATACATTTGAAAAGTTATGGAAAATAGCCCCTTATGCCAAGTACTCTTTGTTTCGGTGACTTCACTATTATTTTAGATAAAGGATATGAAGTTATTAATGATAAATTGGATCATTACAATCTACCTAAAGGGAATGAAAGAAAGGGGCTTGACCCTGAGCATTTCATCAACAATTCTAAGTTGACACAAAAATTGAAAGGCTATAAACATGAGATTTTTGTAGATGATGATTTAATTAGGAACACTGATGAATGTCATAGAAGAAGGGATGTGTATAATAATATAATGATAGTTGAAACATGGAAAATGAATCACTATCCACTATATACTTAGGATTTTCATGAGATTGAAGACCCAGTGGAGAGAAAGGAAATGATGCTTCAACATGAAAATGAATTGACCAAAGATGTACCTTCTTCAATATTCAAGAGAAGAGAAGATGTTGCATTAGCACAATCTGAGGATGTAACACCTTTTTGTCACATATCACCACTGCCTACTCTAGAGATCAATGTTTTTGTTGATACACATATGGCTAGTGAGGAAGAGGTTGAGGATGAAGTTGAATTTGTACAAGCAAGAGAACTTATTATTGAGAAGTATGAACCTCCACTTGAAAGGAATGTTGTTGTGCTCAAAGCATAAAATCAAATCTCTAATGATGTCAGACATAGTGCAAGCCAATATTTTACTTCAGATGATACTTTTGTCAAGTCTCCTAAGTTTAAGGCATTTTTTTATGAATAGAAGTGTAAAATAATGAGAGAAAGAGTAAAAGAAATCCCTCCTAATAGAGAAGTTGAGGTCCTAGATGAGTTACAAAAGGAAGTGGATCAATAGATGGAGAACATTACTCTAGAAAGGGGGGTGAGAGCTATTGGAGGAGGTTGGAGTTATGCTCATACCAGGATGTGATATCAGCGTTGTCATTATATTTGATAGTTTTAGTAAAAGGAAAGATAAATTTTTGCAATTGAATACTGAAGTAAGTGACAATATCTATATTGGTTCTGGATACAATCCCAATAATTCCACTCTTCTAATTTGGTACCTATATCCACAAGAGAAAAGGCCTCCTATTATCAGTGACTCAGGTTAAGTGTTTAGCCATCTTCTTGTACAAAGAGTGGGAGACACTAATCCCCTATAGACTACCAACTTGAATATCAATGTTGTAAAATTTACCAAGGCCCAAATTCAAAAATTAGTGAAAGATAACAAAAGGTATTTTTTGAGAATGAGAGATTAAGGCAGGAGGTAGTCAAGTATAAAGATAAGTTACCTTCTTCTTTAGGCACATACTCTCCATTGGTAGAATGTGAGAATAAATTACTAGAAGCTATATCAGAAACCATTTAATGGAAGCATAAAAATTAAATAGTTCAAAATAAATATGATGAATTAGAAAAGAAGATGAAGATCGCCAAGTTTGAAATGGCCTTAGAGTTAATAAAGAGAAGATTTGAAATGTTGCTTAAGAAATTTGACAAGGTCTAGGCAATCCACAACAAAAAAGTTGTTGCTTATTAGGAACACAAAAGGCTACATCTTAGGATGGTGGAAACAAAAGAATAGATAACAACCAAGGAAAATTTTGGTGAGCAAGTGTTCAAATATTATAAGGAATTAATTGATATGCATGAGAAGTATTACATTGTGTTGACACAAGAACTTAGTGATTTTAACCAACTCTCGAGTATGACACTACCTAATTTATTTGATGATAAAGGAGAGCTAAAGGAACAAAGTATATGGAAGGATGACTTTCTTAGTATTTTCTAGTGGCCCTTGAAAAATTGAATGATGAAGCAATGGTGATAGAAAATGCACATGTACAATTAGAATTGATTTTTGTTCTAGAGTTTTTTATAAAAGATATCATCAACAATGTCGATACCTATGCCAAAACAAATACATTGAGAATTTATCCAAATTCAACATTTTTATTGTTCAGGCAACATAAGGAACAAAATTCATCAAAGTTACACAACATCAAATACATTATTATGGATTATGGACTTTGAATAGATCTTTAGTGATCATGGATACTTGATGGAGATTAATAGACTGTGGTGTTTCACGAGTGTTGCAAACTTCCTTAGTTACCTCTTGTTTATTGCTAATTTCATTTGTTAGGGTTTTAGAAAAACATAAATGAAACAACACTACTTTTAATGTAAAGGCCTGAAGCTTGTTGCTTCCCGTATATAAGGGAAACCAAGGCCAATTTTTGAGGAGGAGCATTAGAATAGTAGCATCATTATCAGAGAAATTTCTATAGCATAAAAGGATTTCTAATATATAATGTATCATCTTTTGAAATAATATAATGGGAAAGAAGCTTTAGTTTGGTGGTCAAATTCTTGGTATTCATTTGTTTTGTTGATTCAAATTCATATAAGTTATCTTGTTGTCTCTGAAATGATATTTTAATGTTATTCAAATTAATATATCAAGGATATACTTTAATTTGTCAAAACACATTTGTTGTTCTTGTGTAATTTATTTGACTAGCTCCTTCAAGGAAGGATTAAATTCTTTTTAGTAATCATAGTAACTTGGAGAGATATCATTGGGATTCATAAGAAGATCTTGGTAACTAATAGTCTTACACATTTATACAAAGTATAAAATTTCTAAAAGTGTCAAAACAATCAATGTTGAGCCGAGGAGAATCCACACACCATGCATATCTTGACTATGTTTACCTAATAGAATTAGGAACTAATCATACCCACTACATTACAAAATTTCATAAAATCTTGTTCATACATTCACATTTCAATATTTAGTAGTAGGAGTAGCTATTGAAGTTTGCATCTATTTCATATTTACATGCCAGTGTGGATAGATCACTAAAGCTAGAAAATTCACACAATCTTTAAATCTACACTATTTTTTAAGGTACACCCACCTAGGTGTGGCAAAGCCTAAAGTATAGGGGGTTCTCAACCACATCAATTAACCCCGTTCATTATCCAAACACATTGTACACCTGACCATAAAGCCTGGCATCCTCTTAGGGTTTGTAACTTGCATTTTTGGGACCTAACAGTGAGATTCTATAGGAAGTTCATAAGGAATTTTAGTGGTATTTGTGCCCCAATTACAAAAACAATGAAGGGTACTAGAAGTGAGTTTGTGTGGATAGTAGCAACAAAAATATGTTTTAACATTTTGAAGGAAAGGGTGATTGGACAGCTTATATTAGCACTTCCATATTTTGGAAAGGTGTTTCAGGTTGATTGTGTTGCAAGTGGGGCAAAAATAGGAGTTCTTTTGAGCCAAGAGGGAAGACCAATATAATATTTGAGTGAGAATATCAATGTGGTTAAAAGGAAATATTTTGTGTATGATCATGAATTTTATGCAATTGTACAGGTGCTTAAGAGATGGAAGAATTATTTGCTATCCAAGGATTTTTCTTGTACACTGATCATTAGGATTTGTAGCTCATCCATAGCCAAGGTAAGTTGAATCAAAGACATGTTAAATGGGTTGTGTTTCTTCAAAGTTATTCATTTGTTTTGAAGCATAGAAGTTGGAAATCAAATAGGGTTGTTGATTCTTTGAGTAGGAGATGTTTTCTCTTGAATGAAATGAGAGTGAGTGTTGTTGGTTTTGATTCTATAAGAGAATTTTATGAAAAGGATGCTTATTTTAGGGAAGCTTTGGAATCTTATAAGAACCTAATGGAGGTAGACAGAACTCCATAGTTGGAGTAATTTATTTAGGATAACTTGTTGTTCAAAGTAAAAAGGTTGTGTATACTTTCATAACTACATTCCATCTCCAACAAGTTTCTAGGTGCATACTTTCTATATCACAACTTTTTGTTTTGTTTTCTTTTCTTTTCTAGGTCATTCATTGAAGCATTGCATCCGATTATGGTTTTTTTTTACATCTTCCATTTCATCCTCATTGTATTGTCTTTCCAAGTCTTAACTTGGTGGTGAACCCCTCTTGTAATCTAAATCCTTACCTTAGGATACCCTACTGTCATATCTCTTGCCTCTATTCTTGGGGTGAGATTTCTAGGGTCATCCTTCAATGTAAAGTATATAAGATTGTTGCCCTAGGTTCTAAACCCTGGTAGAGCACCGATATTTTATGTTACAGATTTTTATCTCCGTAGGTGGGAAGTTTTCTTTGATCATTTTTACCACAATATGGAAAGGATCTAGGAGTGGTATTGTCTCCCCAACCTCCCTTTGGAGTTTTGGGATTTGACCTTTATGGAAGAAATTAGGAATCAACTAGGTGATTATGTTTGTGTAGAAGAGAGACTTTGTCAAGATGGGATTAGCACCTATATCAGGGTGTGTGTTGAATCCAATCCTTAGGGTCATCTTTGGAGAGAATTGGAGATTATAACAGACTAGGGTAATTGGTGCCAAAAATATTGCTAGCTTTGGCCCTTGAAGATGATCTGCTAAACAATATATGTTGGAGATCTATGCAAAAATTGGTGACTCTGAATAGAAATGAAGGAGGAAGGTCTTCAAAGGAAAGAAGGTTTTTTTTGGTGTCCTCTAGTGGAACTAAAATCCCAAAAATGCAAACATCTCCATAATCACCGGTGGCTCTAGAGATCAGAATGCTTTATCTAAAGGAGCAAGGGGAGTTAGTGCTAAACTAAAAAAGTGAAATGGATGTTAAGCTCTCATAGGTTTTGGATATGATTGGAAATAACATGAGGTTGGAGAACCTAAATGAGTTAATTAGGTTTGGCCAAGAATTGGTGGAGCTAGCCAAAGAATCCAAGGAGAGCTACCATGAGGATAATGATGTGAAAGTAAATTTGGGTATGGATTGGGAATTTGGTTTAGAAATTGGTTTGGAAGATGTGGAGCTTGAGGAGGGGGGGGGAAATCCCATGATAAACATAACTCAAATGGAACCGAAACATGTAGAGAAACATTCAACCAACTCGATTCCTTAAGGGTCCAAAGTGCAAAATGGCTACAATCTTTGACAGGCTATTACTCAGAAACTGTGACACTTACGAACTCTCCATCTGAGCCTACATGATTGAATTGGGATCCTCTCCAATAACCTCCCTTAGTTTTTGTTATCTTGGAGTTTTTTCCCATCGTGTCTTGTTTTCACTTGATGGAAAAAGTGTCAAATGCAAGCAGTGTAAAGTTGCAAAGTGGTGCAACTTTCATTCTGCAACTCATGTGACCAAATGAACTATTCCAACACATCTCAATAGGTATTTTTATGCTAGGCATGGTCCTCTTTTGCACCCAAACATGTTGAATCACTTTGAGCTACATTCAATTAGCTCGATATCTTATGATGGCATGCAAAACAATCAAAATGAGAAACATTTACACAACAGTTGAGAATTATGAGTTTTCCACACCAAAAGCATATGATCATCCTCGAGTCTAGCAAGTGCAAGACATCTTTTAATTATCCTCCTTGACCTTACAACAATATACAACCAATTGTAAATGCGTACAATGGTGGAACTTGGAAACATTTTATTTTTCATCAATTAACAACTTTGGTTGTGAAGAATTTTGCCATTTTCATTTGAAATGATTTGCTATGTTTGAAAATTGGAGTCTAAGAGAAACAAGTGATACTTTGACATACAATTATTATTTCGTGTGATAAATAAATTTTTCACCCAAGTCCATTTCTTATTTGTATTATAAATTATAAAGCTTTGCCCCAAGTCCATTTCCTAGCAGGAAATAATATTGCAAAAATTTGACATATACATCTTTCAAAGTGTTTATATGGTGATGGATCAAGAACATAACAATTCATTCTGTACTATGAGGATTATGCTATGAAAATGTTTAAAGACTATTCAAGATAAATATTTGTATGATAATGTGTCAAGAAGTTAACTACTCATCATCTACTATGAATATTATGTTTTTCAAGTGTTGTGAATATTGTGTATCCTTTGCTTAATTGAGTTGTTCCAATCAAAATATTAAATATACTAGAATCTTTTTATGAAACATCTCATGAAATTCTAATTGAAAACGTGTTTTTTGCTTTTAGATAAAGCATTTGATGGAACTCTTTGAATTAAACTGAATTGAGATATGTAAGAACAAGGGAGCATTAGGAAATACATTTCTCAAGGATCTTAAATAAGCCTTCTTACCAAATTTGAAAAAGCATGATAAGCCCATGGTTGAAAATTTCGTAGTCATCAAAGTGGGTACTAATTCTATATTATATAGATCATAATTCTTCTTTATCTTTAATATTTTCTAAGTTTCACAATGGTTTCACCAAGATTTGAAGGGTGAACTATGCTTTATTCATTTATGCCTATGTGGGTTCATTTTTCTTATCTCTTGTTACAATTTTGGGTGGATTATTGCTTTCAAAGTATTGGGAATGCTTTGCCTATTTTCTAGTTGGCAGTTTCCATTCTAGAAGGCTCATCTATTGATATATATATTATACTCATTCTTAATCAATTATCAAGTTAATAATTAGTGCATTTATTTACAATTAATCTTTTCTTTTCAATTTGTACAATTTTGTAATTTTTAACTCTACTAGTATTCCTAGAAATATTAAAGTTGTTTAGCATCAATCAATAAATATTCAAGACAAACCATGAAGGACAGTAATGATCAATGCTAGGACTAACCAATTAATAAGTATACACATGAATAAGTCAAGCATACATGTGAATAAGGGAAGAACAAGTACTCAAATACATGTAATCCTTGAAGTATACACATGAATACATAGTATACACAAATTAATACAATGTATATGCATGAATACAAGTTATAAACATGAAAACACGCAAGTCACAAAGTATACATTGGAATACATGTAAGTCACAAAGTATACATTGGAAAACACGTAAGTCACAAAGTATACACATAATTTTTGTAAAGTATACACTTGAATACATGTAACTCATATCTATTGAGCTATGGATTTATAATGCAAATATGGACACCATTGATAAAAAAAGTTTTGTATTAACCAAATTGACATGTAGGCATACATCAATATGTGTCGATATAAGTATAAAATATATACAAAATATCCATATAGGCTTATGATAATGCCATATAGGCATACAATGTCAAATATATCCAATACAAAATATGTACAAAATAGCCATATAGGCATACAACAAAGGGATTTGGAATCAAAATTCACTGCTCTCCATACTCTAGAAACAAATTCTTGCCCTTTGCTTGTCGATTGGATGGTGATAAATCTGTCACTCCTTTATTCTGAGGTCAAGGAGTGCTCCTGGTCAAGCTATATATGTTACAATAAGAAGTAATTTAGACATTGATATATAGAAATTACATTTAAAAAATGATATATTTAACAAAATAATCACTTACCACCACTAGACGATCACTCTCCTTGAGGGAAATATTTGTGTGCCCATGCTAAGGCATGTTGAAGCCCTATAGAAACCATCCAAAGAGAAATTGAACTATGAATCAATAATGGTTTGATTTTCCACTAACTAACAACCATAACAACAAATGTAAATTGAAATTTAGTAATCTACCTCATACCTCCGTGAGAGACATCGAGGATTCTATAGCAGATGAAACACAAAGCTCCATTTCCCTATGGACATTTGGAGGTGTATCCACTTCCAACATCTAAAAATAAAACAACAAGTTATTCAATCACAAAAACTACAATAGTGATCCACATCATGGCTTATAATGTATGAGATAATGAACAAAATTTTGAGTACTTATTAAACTATATTTTTTTACTATCATGCTTACTATTTTCCGTATCCATATCTTTTTCAAAAGCACCTATTTTTAGGCTTTTACCCATAGCAGCAAGGTGGTTAACTATTTGATAAAATGCTTTGGTAGACATGTATGATAACTATGGTAGCATAGAGAAGGAAGTGAACTGTTTGAAAAAATTTCTCAAAGAAATGGGGTCTCATGGTGATGGAATGCCATTACAAACAAATGCTTCATGGAATTCCATCACCATGAGATTGCATTTCTTTGAGGCATTTTTTCAAATAGTTCATTGTATTCTCTATGGTATTAAGTTGGTATGGGGTGGATGGTATAGTGTGGTCTTGGTTATGAGATGGAGGGTGATCATGACATGAAGAGCGAGGGTTGGAGACATGAACACGTGGAATAAAAGGTGGAAGGTTCCATGGATTGGTAAATTGAGGATGAGGATGGGGACCTTCAAAAGAATTTGGAAGGGGATTTTGGCTAAAGGGTTGGTTTCTATTCTTCAAGTAGTGAGTTGTTTGAAAAAATACCTCAAAGAAATGTGGTCTCATGGTGATGGAATTCCATTCCATTACCATGAGACCACATTTCTTCAAGGAATTTTTTCAAACTACTCACTACCTTGACTATGATATTGCTTACTATTATGCTTTGATAGATTTTTTTTCCAAGCATCCATAGTTTGATGGAAAACACCTATTTTAGGAATTTAGCCATAGCAAAAAGGAATTGAGTAGTTTGATAAAATGATTTTATAGACATGTATGCAAAATGTGGTAGCATAGTTTCTAAAAGATAGTGAGTTTTTTGAAAAAACACCTCAAAGAAATGTGGTCTCATGGTGATGGAATGGCATTCCATCACCATTAGACTACATTTCTTTGAGGCATTTTTTCAAACTACTCACTACCTTGTCTATGCTATTGGTTACTATTATTTTGTTAGATTTTTCCAAGGGTATGTGTAGGATCATGATGGGCCAAAAAGTGGCAATATGAGGGGTATGTGTAGGGTATGTGGTTTATGACTTCTTTTTACCCAAAATTGATGAAACAAAAAGGGTTTTTAAAGGAGATTCTCAGCTTTCCACCAATATAAATTATGTTTTACTTTGAATTTAATAAATAATTATTATTCATTTTCTATTTGAATTATGAATAAAATTCTGATTGATATGCTGATTGAAAACATTTATAGCTTTCAAACAATATCACATTTTTTGATCTGAAACATGTATCACATTCTATGATTCACATACTATAGGATTGAAAAAAAAATGAAAATTTCATGAAGTTTTGACCAAGTTAAGGTGGTCAGACATAGAAGTTCTTATATTTTTTAAAATTTGTAATAAAAAATTCATAATTAATTATTTACTAGGAAAATAATACAAAAAATGGGCGGGGGCCCTAGCTCCGTTGGCTAAGTAATTCCGTTGTGTCTCTGCTGGTCACGAGTTCTAGTCTCCCCCGTCCCATGGTACTGGAGGGCATGTCACGCCAGCGCCGCCGGTCACGTTAAAAAGTTTACCAGGTGCACTGCAGTTTATAGGGGGTCGTGCTACCCGATTCCTGCAGTCTAAAAATAAAAAATAATAATAATACAAAAATATGCATCACATAGGGACATGAGTCCTCTTCTTACATCTAAAATCTTATAAAAAAATATTATCATTTTATTGTGGTTAGAGTGGTCCAACAGACGCCTACTTCTTATTTTTTCCCTGAAATTTAAGTGCTACTACATTGAAATTTTAAATTTTCACCAAATAGATTTAAAACAAAAAAATAAACATAGTAGTTTAGAAACTACATTCAATTTGCTACAAATTCTATTTGTACATATTTTTGAAATAATATAGATAACTTATTCAAATTTTTACGTCAAATTTCCTAACTTTGATTTTTCTAAATTTGCATCGCTACTTAAGGGCCTATTTTTTCCATGATGATCCTGCACATACCCCTAAGCATCCATAGTTTGTTGGAAAGCACCTTTTTTAGGATTTTAGCCATAACAACAAGGAAATGAATTGTTTGATAAAATGATGTGGTAGACATGTATGGAAAATGTGGTAGCATAGAAAATGTGGTGAGTTGTTTGAAAAAATACCTCAAAGAAATGTGGTCTCATTGTGATGGAATGGAATTCCATCACCATGAAACCACATTTCTTCGAGGAATTTTTTCAAACTACTCACTACCTTGTCTATGTTATTGCTTAATATTATGCTTTGACATATTTTTTCCAAGCATCCATAGTTTGTTGGAAAGCACCTAATTTAGGCTTTTAGCTATAGAAGCAAGGAAGTGAGTAGATTGATTAAATGATTTGATAGATGTGTATGGGAAATGCGGTAGCATAGAAAAGGTGGTGATCTGTTTGAAAAAATTCCCCAATGAAATGTTGTCTCATGGTGATGGAATTGAATTCCATCACCATGAGACCACATTTCTTTGAGGCATTTTTTTAAACTACTCACTACCTTGTTTATGTTATTGCTTACTATTATGCTTTGATAAAAAAATTCCAAGAATCCATAGTTTGTTGGGAAGTGCCTTTTTTTAGGCTTTTAGCCATAGCATGAAGGAACTGGACTATTTGATAAAATTCTTTGGTAGACATGTATGGAAAATGTGGTAGCATAAAAAAGGAGGTGAGCTATTTGAAAAAATTCCTCAAAGAATTTGGGTTTCACGGTGATGGAAATCACCATGAGACCACATTTATTTGAGGAATTTTTTCAAACAACTCATTTCCTTGTCTATGCTATTGCTTACTATTATTATCTCATTTATTTCTTCTAAGCATTTATAGCATAGACAAGGCAGTGAACTGTTTGAAAAGATGCCTCAGTAAAAAGTGGTCTCATGGAATGCCATGACAAGCAAATGCAATTAGCTTCTCCTAGTTATTACTTATGCTATGTGAAGTAATTGCATCATTGCTTATGTTGACTTTCTAAACAACTATATTGTAGTTGAACTTTTGTCATCTATCAACATCTAGTCATTAGTTATGGAATGTGAACTAATGCTTTGAGTTTGAAAGATGTGCAATGCAATGTAATCAATGATATGAATATAAACTACAAAAATCTATTAAGTACAATTCATTAGTTAAACTCTTTATTCTATTACCTACATGTAGGTTTGTCTAACTCCACTGGCACTGTGAGGTGTTCCCATGAAACCTCTAATATTAGCCTAGTTTCAACATCCAAAATTAGATTTTAGAATACCATTCATATAACAATTCTATTAACATGTAATAAATTTATAATTGTTTACTAGTTACATACCTCAATGGTAGATGCAATGGAGTAATAAGTAGGTGTAGGGCCGATGTATCCATTATCAACATTGTGACCCTGAAATTTTATTAAAATCATAAAACTAAATTAGTTAATCTTGCATTTCAAAATTGAAATTTAATAAATTAAATTCAATGAACATGCTAACATTTACCTGAGTATTGATGCCATAAGCCTCATTCAAAATGTTGTTTTCCCTCGCCATCTTCATAGTTGTAGATGTATCTTGCATAGCAGCCTCCTGAGTGTCGATGGGGTCATATGATCAAGTCGCCTTGCAAGCCTGAAATGAATGGGATGGAAGCCTACCACTCAAAGACTCCCCTATATGGTGCTCTAGTATAGGCTTGGCATGCTGGATGAAACTCCAGGTCAAAGAGGAGATAGCCTACAAAGTGTCTACCTTGGCACTCTCCTTCGTGATGGAAGGGATAATGATGTGCTTATGATTTGACCTAGTGAGAGCTCATCTCATTTTCTACCTAGGATCATATCATGCACCGGGTCTATCTTGAGCTAACCCCCCACCTCTCCCCTTGAAGTCCCTCATATCAAAATAATTTGGGATTTATTCAAGATGAACTCACAGTATAGTTTCCTTAGGAAATATTGGGGGACTTTGCAATTGTTGCATGGTGGGTAATCAAAAACCATGTACCACCTATCCCAAAAAGAGTTCCTAATCCCTCGGTGGTGGAACCAATGGATAGGATACCTCTTCACATTGAGGTCAAGATTTTAATTTGTGTGTGGGTCGACGAATAATGAGCACAAATGTAATTCTATAATTTTTTTCATCTTTTACTTCTTTATATGATAATTTAACTGCATAAAAATTCCTAGTTGTCTGCCTCCTATCTTGCCAACCACTTAATTGTTTGTTGATTGCATCTACATGTTTTAATATTTCTTTAAGTGAATTTGCAAGTTTTCTTCTTTCCATGGTTGAACCTACTGAATCGTTCAACCTCATGATTAACTCCTCAATATGTTTTTTATTGTTTTCAACTACCCCCATTAAATTTTATTGAGTGCCAAGAGGATGTTGAGGGATTGGTGGAGGAGATTGTTGTTGTGGTTGTTGAGGATTTTTCTCATGTTGTTGTTGCTCTATTTTTTGAGGATTTTTAGGAGGGTTTTGAAGAGGTTTTTTTAGGATCATTATCATTTCCAAAAAAATAAAAAAATGAATATAAAAAACAACCTAAAACTAACAAATTCACAACAACAAAAAATCCTTACTCGACTTGCCCGTCGATGTGGCAACATCTTGGTGAAATACTTGCAACAAATCTATGATGAAAATATTACAAAACCTCCTTCCAAAATGCGAGCACGGAAGAAATAGTGTTTTTGGCCGCAAGCAACTAAAACAACAAACAATAAAAATGAATTCAATTTGATTTTTTTGTTTTGTTTTAATAACATATAACACACTTGTGTTATAATGTAAGTGTGTAATAGGCTTGATGTGGCAAATCCTTAGGCTCAGTCACACCAAGCCATAATGCGAGTGCATTATAACATGCTCACATTATAGCCTATCAAAAGTTTTTTTAAATTTTGGCCACAATTTGGCCCATGTTTTTGCACCCACCCACTATTTGGAGGGAGTCAACTCATGTCTAGGTTTTAAATTTAAATTTGAAAGTATAGGGTCATTTCTTACATATAGAAAGGGTATGTGTAGGATCATCATGAAAAAAATAGGCCCTTCAGTGGCAAAAAATTTAGAAAAAATAAAGTTAGCCAACTTGACGTAAAAATTTGAATAAGTTATCTATATTATTTCAAAAATATGTAAGAATAGAATCTGTAGCAAATTGAATGTAGTTTCTAAACTACTGGGTTTATTTAAAAAAAATATATATTTGGTGAAAATTTGAAATTTCAATGTAGTAGTACTTAAATTTCAGGGAAAAAATATGTATCTATCTGACCACCCTAACCACAATAAAATGATAATATTTCTATATAAGATTTTAGACATAAGTAGAGGACTCGTGTCCCAATGTAATACATAGTTTTTTGTAATTTTTTTCCAAGTAAATAATTAATTATGATTTTTTTATTACAAATTTTTAAAAATATAAAAACTCATATGTTTGACCACTTTAACTTGGTCTAAACTTCATGAAATTCAATCTTTTTTTTTTTAATCTTATAGTATGTGAAACATAGAATGCGGTGCATGTTTCAGATTCAAAAAATGTGATTCTTTTTGAAAGCTATACATGTTTTTCAATCAACCTATCAATCAGGACTTTAGTCGTAATTCAAATAGAAAATGAATAATAATTATTTATTAAATTCAAAGTAAAGAATAATTTATATTGGTGGAAAGCTGAGAATCTCCTTTTAAAACCCTTTTTGTTTCATCAATTTTGAGTAAAAACAAAGTCATCAGCCACATGGTCCATCATATCACTTACATATTGCCACTTTTTGGCCCATCATGATGCTGCACATACCCAAAAGTGAATTAGCTTAGTTTTGTACCCATCTATTTGACTTGTAATAGTCAATGAATGTGCAAAGATTTAGGATTGATACTTCAAAATGTGTTTAGATCAAAATATGCAATTTTTTTATTATTACTTCAAGAAGAATTCTATAACTGTAACAATGAGTACATATTAAAAAACTAAAATTAAAAAATTAAAAATATAACCCACATAGTTAAAATAAAAATATAATTATTAACATAATTAAATATATAAAAAAATATATAATTTTTATTTTACTTTGTCAACATAGAGTATAAATATATATTATAATCTAATTAACTATTACCTAGTACCAAATTTATTTTTTTTAAAACATAAAGACATCAAAAAATTAAAATTCATATCAATACATACAAATGAAACTATTAAAAAATTCCTATGAACATATATCATTTATATACCTTTCAAAATAAACAAAAAATAAAATAATCAAAATTATGATATTTTTTACAGTAAAAATAAAAGCTACATACAAAATAAGATAACTTTTAAAATAAAAATTAAATAAACAATGTAGATAAAATAATATAATTCTTAATTAATATATGTATGTATGTATGTATGTAGTGAAAAAAGTAGTTCTAAAATAAAATAAATGAATCTTATATAAATAAAATAGTTCATATTTTTTAGATAGATGTATTTATCCATATTATCTTATTAAATTCCATTCTTATAAGTGTTACAAATGTACTCTAATTAATTTTTCGTGTGGTGACTTTTCCATCGATGAATTCTTGGTAATCAATGAAAAGGTGGTGAGTTGTTTGAAAAATGCCTCTAAGAAATGTGGTCTCATGGTGGTGGAATGGCATTCCATCACCATGAGACCACATTTCTTCAAGGCATTTTTTCAAAATACTCACTGCTTTTTCTATGCTTACTATTATTCTTTGATAGATTTTTTTCCAAGAATCCATAGTTTGTTGGAAAGCACCTTTTTTAAGCTTTTAGCCATAGCATCAAGTGAATTGTTTGATAAAATTCTTTGGTAGAAATGTATTGAAAATGGGGTAGCATAGAAAAGATGGTGAATTGTTTGAAAACATGCCTCAAAGAAATTGGGTCTCATGGTGATGGACATCACCATGAGATCACATTTCTTTGAGGCAGTTTTTCAAACAACTCATGTCCTTGTCTATGCAATTGCTTACTATTATTCTTTCATATATTTCTTCCAAGCATCCATAGAATACACAAGGTAGTGAACTATTTTAAAAGATGCCTCAGTAAAAAGTGGTCTCATGGAATGCCATGACAAGCAAATGTAATTGGCAGCTACTCCTAGTTATTACTTATGCTATGTGAAGTAATTGCATCATTGCTTATGTTGACTTTCTAAACAACTATATTGTAGGTGAAATTTTGTCATCTATCAACATCTAGTTATTAGTTATGGAATGTGAAGTAATGCTTTGAGTTTGAAAGATGTGCAATGCAATGTAATCAACAATATGAATATAAACTAAACAAATCTATTAAGTGCAATTCATTAGTTAAACTCTTTATTCTATTACCTATGTGTAGGTTTGTCTAACTCCATTGGAACTGTGAGGTGTTCCCACGAAACCTTCAATATTAGCCTATTCAATATCCAAAATCAGATATTAAAATACCATTCATATAAAAATTCTATTAACATGTAATAAATTTATAATTGTTTACTAGTTACATACCTCAACAGTAGATGCAATGGAGTAATAAGTAGGTGTAGGGCTGGTGTATCTATTATCAACACTGTGACCCTGAAATTTTATTAAAATCATAAAATTAAATTAGTTAATCTTGCATTTCAAAATTGAAATTTAATAAATTAAATTCAATGAACATGCTAACATTTACCTGAGTATCAATTCAATAAGCCTCATTCAAAATGTTAGCTTCCCTCGCCATCTCCATAGCTGTAGACGTATCTTGTGTAGCAGCCTCCTGAGTGTCCGTGGGGTCATCTGAACAAGTCACCTCACAAGCCTAAAATGAATGGGATGGAAGCCTACCACTTGAAGACTCTCTTGGATGGCACTATAGTAAAGGCCTAGCATGCTAGATGACACTTCGGGTCAAAGAGGTGATAGCCTGCAAAGTTTCTAGCTCGACACTCTCCTTTGCAATGGAAGGGATAATGGTGTGCTTATGATCCAACCTAGCGAGAGCTCATCTCACTTGCTACCTAGGATCTTGTCATGTGCACTAATTCTATCTTGATTTGATACCCCACCTCTCCCCTTGAAGTCCTTCATATCAAAATAATTCAGGATTTTATTCAAGATGAACTCACAATATAGTTTCCTTAGGAAACATTGTGGGACTTCATAATTGTTGCATGGTGGGTACTCAAAAACCATGTACCACCTATCCCAAAAAGAGTTACTAATCCCTTGGTGGTGGCACCAATAGATAGGAAACTTCTTCACATTGAGGCCAAGATTTTGATTTGTATGTAGGTCGACGAATAATCAACACAAATGTAATTTTATAATTTTTTCATCTTTTACTTCTTTATATGATAATTTAACTGCATAAAAATTACTAGTTGCCTGCCTCCTATATTTCCAACCATTTAATTGTTTGTTGATTGCATCTACATGTTTTAACATTTCTTTAAGTGAATTTTCAAGTTTTCTTCTTTCCATGGTTGAACCTACTGGATCGTTCAACCTCGTGATTAACTCCTCAATATGTTTTTTATTGTTTTCAATTACCCCCACTAAATTTTACTAAGTGCCAAGAGGATGTTCAGGGATTGGTGGAGGATATTGTTGTTGTGGTTGTTGAAGATTTTTCTCATGTTGTTGAGGATTTTTAGGAGCATTTTGAAGAGTTTTTTTAGGATCATTATCATTTCCTACAAATTAAACAAATGAATATCAAAAACAACCTAAAACTAATAAATTCACAACAAAAATAAACAATCCTTACTTATTTGACTTGCTTGTCAATGTGGCAGCATCTTGGTGACGAACTTGCAACAAATCGATGGTGAAAATGCTACAAAACCTCCTTCCAAAATGCGAGTGTGGAAGAAATAGGGTTTTTTGTTGTGGGTAGCTAAAACAACAAATAGTAATAATGAATTCAATTTTCTTTTTTATTGTTTTAATAACATATAATGTGCTCATGTTATAATGCGAGCATGTAATAGGATCGATGTGGTCGAGCCTTAGGCTTGGTCACACCAAGCCATAATGCAAGCACATTATAACGTGCTCATGTTATAGCCTATCAATTTTTTTAAAAAAATTTGGCCACAATTTGGCCCACCATCTTTTTGCACCCACCCACTATTTAGAGGGAGTCAACTCATGTCTAGGTTTTAAATTTAAATTTGAAAGTCTAGGGTCATTTCTTACATATAGAAAGTGAATTAGCTTAGTTTTGTACCCATCTATTTGACTTGTAATAGTCAATGTATGTGCTAAGATTTAGGATTGATACTTCAAAATGTGTTTATATCAAAATATGTGAATTTTTTATTATTATGTCAAGAGGCATTCTATAATTGTAGCAATGAGTACATATTAAAAAACTAAAATTATAAGATTGTAAATATAACCCACATAGTTAAAATAAAAATATAGTTATTAACATAATTAAATATATAAATATATATATAAAGAGGGGTTGAAAATTATTAAAAAAAGAAGTATAATGCAACGCTTTACACAGCCATGTCAAACTTAACTAAGTTGTCCAACTCTTGATACAAATCTAGGGGTAATTGACCCCTATCCATAGTGTTCCAATTTTGCATATGATTAGAGGCCCACTTGGCCAAACAATCTGCCACATCGTTCCATTCTCTAGGAATATGATTGAAAGTAATCGAGTCCAAAGAAGCAGAAATATTAAGAATTTCCTTAACAAACAAAGCTAAATGCCAACTAACATCCTCTAAATCCCACCTATTCAACAGATTCACCACCACCTGGGAATCAGACTCACATATGATCCTTCTCCACCCAAGCTAATAGCCACATGCAACAACATATAAAATGGCAAGAGCTTCCATTAAGTTGCTATTATGAAGACCCTTGTAAACAAAAAAGATAAACTGAACAGTCCCAGAAATATCTCGACCAACTCCACCAATGCCAACATGACCAAGGTTTCCCTGAGAAGACCCATCTGTGTTGATTTTCAATACTCCCTAGGGAGGAGGAGACCAGTTTCCCTCCCTATTTATCTTCTATGAGGATGTCTACCATTATTTTTTATGAACTTTCCTTGTTGAGGAGGAAGACGAAGATGATTACACTAAACAACATCTCGAGGATCCACTGCATCCATCAAATCACTTTTTTCCACAATAGTTTCTCCCAAAGAATGAAGAATTTTCCACCACAAGATATTGGCCATCATCATCACATCCTAAAAAATTCTATGATTATTTTCCAACCATATGTGTCAGATAATAAAGGAGGGGCCAAGAGCCCAAACAACTTAAAGAAAATAAGAAGAAACAAGGACCTTGCCCCACCAGTCAAAAAACTCAGCCAAAGATGAGACATGCCAATAGGACATGTTCCACACACCCCACCACAAGTGCCAAATCTCCCTAGCAAAAAAGCAATGGAAGAAGAGATGTGAAACACTCTCATAATTATGGCACAACACACACATTGAGGGCCCTAAAAAATATGCTTGCACAAATTATCCCAAGTAAGACAGCTATTGTGAACCACTAACCACATGAAGAAGTTACACTTGGGCCATGAAAAATGAGTTCCATACTTGTTTCTACCAAAGGACCTCAATGTCTCCAAACATCTACCTACCAAGCTACCCATATCTTGTAGAAACAAAGTACTTCCCAAGAAAATCATTGCTAGCCCAAGCCAAAACATCATGGTCCCCCAAGGCATTACATTCACGAGAAGCAAGAATCTGAGCCAGCTCATGCCTATCCACTTCAAACCCCCCTGGTGGCCAATCAGAAGAGTGCTTCCATTGAAAAGTAAATGTCAGCCCATAATGTTGATCAACCTTATAATGCTCAACTGTGTCCCAGCCAACAACAATAAAAATATCACACAAAGACTGGAGGTGAGGATAATTAGAAAGGATAGGAGGATTCCCATCCCAAGAATCCAACCAAAAAAGTGTCTGAGACCTTAAATGATAGATCCAAAAGAGCCCACTCTTAACCAATTGAGCCTCCACTTTCAAAGAATTCCAGATCATAGAACCCCTTTCCTCCAAAGGAAAGCGAGGAACATTAAAATAATTGACACCTTTAAGATACTTATGATTGAGAATACGGGCCCAAAGTTGATGTTGATTGATACACCGATGCTAATAAAGCTTAGCAGTAAGAGCTTTCCCATTCAAAATAGCAGAGCATAAACCAAGACCACCCTCTTTCTTTGGTTTGCACACAATTTCCCACATAACAAGGCTCCACTTAGTAGACAACACGTTACCACTCTAAAGAAAATATCATGAGAGTGCATAAAATTCCTTTAGGAAATGCATAGGAGTAGCTTGAACAAAGCACCTATAAATAGGAAGAGCCTGGATAACAGAATTAAGAAGAGTCACTCTAGCAGTAGTAGATAACCATTGATGAGTCCAATGAGTGACCTTCCCTTGCAACTTATAAAGAAACTTCTGTCAGGAGGACCTAAGTTGCCTACCCATAGCAAGAGGAATACCCGGGTAGAAGAAAGGAAGAGACCAAATTTGAAACCTCAAAAAAGTCGCAATCCACATTTGAATAGCCTAGGGAGTATTAAAAAAGAAAATAGAAGACTTTTGCTCATTGTATTTTTGTCCTGAAGTAGCTAGGTAAGTATCTAAAGCCTACCAAAAAGATTCAGCTTCCCAAAGATGAGCTAAACCCATAAGAGAAGTATCATCCACAAACTGGAGATGAGAAATCATTGGTAAACCATTGTCGCACTGCCACCCATGAATCAATCCTTGCAAAACCCGAAGCTTAAGAAATTGGCCCAACCCCTCAGCCATAATAATAAACAAATAGGGAGAAAGAAGGTCCCCTTGGCAAAGGCCCCTGGTGGCGCCAAAAAGATCTGAAGGTTCTCCATTCACAATAACTGAAAAGGAAGAAGAACTAACACAACTCATAACCCAACTCACCCAATTTGTACAAAAAATGAAGGCCAAAAGAATCTTCTAAAGAAAATGCCACTTAACTCTATCATAAGCCTTATCCATGTCCAACTTAATGAACATAGATTTCTCCTTTGAAGTCTCCATACAATGAATGAATTTTGAGGCCACCACCACTCCATCCAAAATTTCATGGCCAGCCACAAAACCCCATTGCTCCTCAGAAATGACAAGAGGAAGAAATGGTTTGAGCCTCTTGGAAATCAATTTAGTAATAATCTTGTACACCACATTACAAAGAGCAATAGGCATGAAGAATCCAAGCCTATCAGTGCCTTCCTTTTTAGGAATGAGAACAAGAAAGGTAGAATTCAAGGCTCGAAGCATCTATTTTTTGTTGAGAGATTCCCAAAAAACCTCCAACAAATCCAAATTAATAACATCCCAAAATTTCTAGAAAAATTCAACTAGGAAACCATCAGGACTAAGAGCTTTACCCTTGTTCATCCCAAACATAACTTTCTCCACTTCAGACATAGAAATCAACTGAACAAGAGAATCATTCATATGATTGGAAATCAAAGAAGGAATGTAAGCAAGGACCGTATTCTCATCAACCTCATCTGAAGGTGAATCTTTTGTAAAAAGAGCAAAGTAAAACTATCGAGCCTCTCTAGACAAATCCTGCAGAGAAGAAATCGTAATACCCTCAAAATTAACAAGGGAATAAATATAATTCTTATTGCAATGAGCCTGCACATAATGATGGAAGAAGGCATTATTCCTATCTCATTCCTAAATCCAATCAAATTGAGCCTTTTGTTTCCAAAAAATCTCCTCTTGAAGCTCCCACTACACATTTCTCACAGCGTGGGATTTAGCTTTCCTAAGCGCATTTGAAAATACTAAGTCCCAAATTCGGTGAGTAATCACATCAAGGCATGCTTGGGCTTCCCTTTTCTTAGCATGAAGGCTACTGAAACACAAACTATTCCATCTCTTAAAATAATACTTAACATATTGCAACTTCTTAACAAAAGAGAAAAAAGTAGTACCATAAGCAGGGGCCCCATCTCTCCACCACTAAGCAACAAGATCATGTAGGGAAGAACCCCAAAGCTACATAAGCTGAAATTTAAAAGGATGATTCTTTGGAATGGTAAAATATGAGGCTAAAAACTTAATTGGCCAATGATTTGAACCCCTGTAGTGACCAAGAATTTTAGAGCAAGTAATGAAGCAGCCACCCACCCAAAAATAGGAGACAAGAAATCTATCTAACCATTCAGAGATTGCATCCTGCCCACTTTGTCTATTATTCCAAGTGAAAATCCCATTAGAAGGTTTCACGTCAACTAAAGCAAGAGAATCCACATTTTCCCAAAAGATATTAGAAGAAGGTCCAAGCCTAGCCAACCTCCCTCTTTTCTCCTCCAAACTCAACAAAGAATTGAAATCACTAGCTAAGACCCAAGGCAGATATGGAGCACATGATCTGACATACCTTATATGATCCCAAAGTTAAATTTTACCACAAATATCAATCAGAGCATAAACATTAGTAACTAAAATAGCCTCACCAGATTCCAAAACAGAAGCAACATGGAGATAGAAGAATGGCTAGAGATCCACCAAAGAGGAACTACCTTATGTGGATCCCAAAAAAGAGCCAAACCACCAAAGCTAACTTGAGAGCCAATACATTGACACTAACCAAAAAACCAAATACAAGGAGCATGCTGAAGCATGATGTCAATAGAAAGCTTAATCTCCTGAACATGAAATAGGTCAGGAAAATGAACAACAACCAAATCATGAATAGCCTTTTAAAGAGAGGTGTTATTCAACCCTCTTACATTCCAGGAAAGAATAATCATGGAGGAGGTTGGGAGAAGTGAGCATCTATGGGTTTAACAAACCTAGATTCCACCAACAAATCTCCAATAGATTTAATCTTCTCCATATCCTTCTTACTACCAACTTTAGAGAAAATATCAAAATGACCTTTCTTAAGGGGGTGTTGTTGCACACCTAGATCCTGAGAGGACCCCCTTCCTTTACCTGAAGTCAAAACCTCCTTAGCCAAATCTGCTAAGACAATATCATCCTATGACCCTTCAGAGTCACCAAAATTTCCAAAACCCCCCTACCCCTACACCTAAGGCTTATCCCTAACAACAATTTCCTGCTTCAGCACTGTATCAAAACCCATAGCATTGGCTCCAGAAGAAACCTCTATAGGAATCCCCTCCTCCAATGCCAAATTATCCAAGACCTCAAAATGGTTGAAACTTGCCTCACTTTTCCTATCCTTAAAGGACCGCTTTTGACCTCTCCCTTTAGCCCATGGCCTGATAGGAATAAAACCATCCTTATCAAGCACCCTATATGTCATAGGAGCTTTACCTCTACCCCCCTTCTCCATCCCTAAAACTGAAGGAGGGGGAGAAGAAACCTTGATCGATTTGTTAACCCAAGGACATTGGCGTTGCAGGTGTCCATACTCATGACAAATACAACATTGAAAAGGAAGAGACTCATAATCTAGCAGTTGAACCCAAGAAGTAGAGCTAAGGAAAATTTCCAAAGAATTCGAAAAACGTTTATTTAGATCAATCTCAACACAAATATGAGCATAAGAAAATACCTTTTTATCCAGGGTATGTTGAGCAATGACAACTAACTTCCCCAACAAAGCAGCAACTTGGTGCAAAATATCCTCCCTCCAAAACTCCAAAGGAAGTTGTGGCAACAGAACCCAAACAGGAACACTTGAGGGAAAAGCTTATGTAGAATTAAATCCTCCATGCCAGGGCTTAATGCACAAACCAACATGATTGTAAAAATAGGGTCCTCCATTAAAAACTCAATTTTGATCTGAGATGCAAGAAAAATTAACCATGAAATAACCATTCACAGCCACCAGAATTTCAAAATCTCCTTGAACCTACTAGGTTCAGTGAATTCAAGACTCCAATGTCGAGAGAGATACAAATTCCAAGGAACTTGCAAATCAAAACATGTTGGCTCCAATAAGAAATATCTTCCATCAACAATTCAAGGGAAATTACCAGAACTAGACGATCTTGACTCCATAACAAAGATCCATTCACTTTCAGGATTTTAGAGCTCTCACCCACAAAAGAAGAATCCGACATCCGAGCATAAATGCCTGAAGAAAGACCCTGAGATGGCGTTTCCCTAGCAACCACCAAAATATTGGAGACCTCCACCATTCCTCTGCAACCCCTTGCAACACTACCTACACCACAATAGCTTCTCCACACTCACTTGATCTGCACACTTGCAACTCCTCCACACCCATAAAAAACAAAGCACCAAAAAACACCAAATCCAACCCCAATGCACACACAAAAAGGAAAGGATGCATAGCTATGACACATAAGCCCTAGCTCACACGAACGCCTCCCCTGTAGACCTCAGACACCATCTGATTTAACTTCACAACCCTTCCAAGTTAATAAAATATATAAATATAAATAGAAAAATATATAATTTTTATTTTACTTTGTCAACATAAAGAATAAATATATTATAATCTAATTAACTATTACCTAGTACAAAAAATATTTACTTTTAAACATAAAGACGTCAAAAAATTAAAATGTATATCAATACATACAAATGAAACTATTAAAAAATTCCTATGATTATATATCATTTATATACCTTTCAAAATAAACACAAAATAAAATAATCAAAATTATGATTTTTTTTTAAGTAAAAATAAAAGCTACATCCAAAAATAAGATAACTTTTAAAATAAAAATTAAATAAACAATGTAGATAAAATAATATAATTCTTAATTAATATATGTATGTATGTAGTGAAAAAAATAGTTCTAAAATAAAATAAATGAATCTTATATAAATAAAATAGCTCATATTTTTTAGATAGATGTATATAAGATATCTATATTACTTTATTAAATTCCATTCTTAAACCTGTTACAAATGTACTCTAATTATTGTTTTAATATAAGAAAAAATATCATTAAATATTTAGATGGACTCTAGAATAATTCATCGCCACAAGTAATTCACCCCTATGAAAAATTAACCACCAAAAATTCATGCAATTAATTTTTTGCATGCTGAATTGTAATTGTCATGGCGGTGAATTTTCCCACGGATGACAAGAGAATTATCTTATCACTGTGAGAAAAAATAACATCTTGATAATAGATCATAAAGTGTGATTCAAAATATTGATGAGAAAAATTAGTACACAATTTAATAAAAAAAACTATCTTACAATTTAATAAAAAAAACTATCTTACAATATTCTAAATTATAGAAATTTTATCTCTTCAACTAATCATTATTTCAAGAACAATCTAATTAAAAAAAATCTAAATAAAACATAAAATATATAATTTTGATGATTACAATGATAAACTTATTATTTTAATAAAACTTATTGAAAAAAAATCTAAATAAAACATAAAATATATAATTTATATGATTAAAACGATCAACTTATTATTTTAATAAAACTTATTTGAGAAAAATCAAACCCATCATTTCCCTCTTTTTCTCTTTAACCATATTCTTGAGAAAGAACCAAACTTTTTTTGGTATGTAGAAATATGCTTTTGTCTAGATTATACGTGTTGAAAGCACGATTTTAACATTTTATTGACTAGTAATACCTACTTGCTACATTTTATTTGATAGATGCTGCCAAACAATGTACTATAACCTTGTATGATGATTAAAGTAATTATATTTGTGTTAGTAAATTTCTCGTTTATTGTTTTGGTTGATTTTTATGTTTTTTAGATAGATGTATTTTAGATGTCTATATTAATTTAGTAACTTTTACATTAAAAATAATACAAATATACACTAATCAATATGATAATGTAATAATTTTTAATCAATATTTTGGATCACAATTTATGATAGAAAGAGCATGAGAATTATATTTTTTTTTATTTTTATGAGGTAGGGGTGTCCCCACGAGCGGCCCAACAACCCATACCTTGGGTGCCTGGGACAATGAGAAAAAAATAACATCCTAATGATAAATAATGAAGTGTGATTCAAAAAATTGATGAGAAAAAATATTACACAATTTAATTTGAAAAACTATCTTACAATATTTTTTTTTCTTTACAACAAGAATGTCAACTATCTTACAATGTTATAAACTATGAAAATTTGACATCTTCAACTTATTCTTATATTAAAAATAAACTAATCAAAATAATCCCAAATCAAATAAATAAAATATATAATATATAATTTTCACGATTGTAATTATCAACAACAAAATATTATTATTTTACCTTAAAACTTATTTAGAAAACTCAAACCCTCTTTCATAGGAAAACTTTTCTTACACGTTTGATCCATGCTATTTTAAATTTATGTGATTGCAATTATACTTCTCTCATTCTCTCTATTCTTATTCTTGTTTTGTACCTAGGAAAGAACCAAACTTATTTTTGAAATGTTCAAATATGCTTTTTCCTTTTGTCTAAACTATAGATATTGAAAGCACGATTTTAGCATTTTATTGACTGCTAATACTTAGTTGAAATGACATGCCATTGAAGGACTATTCAAAGGCATCATTAGATCTAAATATGGGACCCACAATTTATTCCATTTGTATCCCATAATTATAGTCCATTTCCACAATTTATGCCCTTTTCTATGGGCCCCTCAACTCATCTCCCCTTAAACTTCGTTGAATTAGATTGTGTTTTCTTTTACTAGGCAGATATTTTCTCGCCTAAGGGAAGACAAGTCACCTAACTATACATCAAGCTACCTTTCATTCGGTGGAAACGAGGTATGTACACATTAGCCTTTTATTATTTATGTGGAAAATACAAAAGATTCCTTTTAGTTTGAATTTTTTTGGTTGAGGTTATAGATGTTAGAATTGCAGCTCATAACATGAACAAAATGGAATTGTTTGAGATCAAATATGAAATAAGAATAATCCTTTATAGTAAGGTTAATCCTTTATAGTAAGGTTAATATTGATTTGAAAATTTTGATTTTTAAAGTTATAAATAAAGTTAATACATCAAAAGTATTATTGGTTATAGGACAAGACCTAACATAGTTGCATTTGGGCTACCGTGATCATTTATAATATATTATATGGTTTTGGTTCAATCTATGCCCCCAACACTCTCTCAGAAAGGACTCTTTTTTGGGAATGGATGTGATTTCATCTCCCTAATGTGGATTGGGTGTTAGGGGGTGACTTCAATATGGTGGAGCACCCAACTGATCGAAGTTGGGACAACCCTGTTCGCTTGTCTTAATTGGAAAATTGATGCTTGGACTATTACTCATAATGCATTGGGTGTGCATGATCTATTGTTGGGTAAAAAAAAATCTACACATGCCTCATTTGTACACTTGGTCAAATTGTCAAAATGGTCCTTTGAGAAAGATGAGTCATCTTGATAGATTTTATATTTCCCCCAATTGTTGTATTGTTCCCTCAAAGTTTGGACACTTTATCCATCTTGACCTTGTTGCCACTCTCTTAGATCACTTTCTCGTCTTTACCACCCTCTCATTCTACAAGTCTCCTCTTCCTAATGACCTCCCCTTCAAACTTAATGTCACTCACTTAAAACAACAAGAGTGCATTGTTGGCCTCCTCACTACTTGGAACGTTGAACCTAAACCCCAAGAGGATAGATGGATTAGTTGGTGGGAACGAATTATTGCTCATTGCACCTCTTTCCTTCTTGTTTATGGTCAGAAAGTTGCTGCTAAGCGTAGGAGACTTGAGAAATCTCTAAATGGATAGCTGTTGTGTGGTCGCTCTCTTCTTGCTATCAATCCCCACGACCTTTCCCTTCACCAAACTGTCGCATCTTCTGAAAATCAGCTTAGGAAATTAATTGTTTATAAGGGTAAAGGTGCACAAATTTGGGCTCGTCTTCAATGGATTAAGGATGGTGATCGAGGCTTCAAATTCTTTTTCCAATACTTGAATCATAAACACATAAAAGAGCATATTTCAGTCATCAAATCTGTTGATGGTAACCCACAAACCAGCCACTCAAACATCTCTTCATTGATGAGGTTGTAGATGACCCCTTGATTCCCATTGTTGAAGAAAGTGTGTTAGGGTGTATTCCTTGTAAAATTGATGCTAACTATAGTAAGTTTCTTGATAGACCTCTCTCTCTAGAGGAAATTGATGATGCTTTTTTTAACATGGCTACTGAAAAAACCCTGAAATGGATGGTCTCCTTGTTGAATTTTACCATACGCTATGGCCTTACATTCATGAAAACTTTTACTATGTTTATCTTGAAGGAGTAGAAACTGGTACTTTAGGGCCTACCATTAACCAAGGTCTCATAAAACTCATTTCTAAAGGAAAGGATGAAGAAACTTTGTTTGGCTAGAGACCTATTACCTTGCTAAATACCTTATACAAAATTATAGCTAAAGCTTTGGCCCACAGAATCAAACCTATTACTCAAATGATTGTGCGTCCAGAACAAAATGGTTTCTTGGGAAGAATATTTATCCTCAATAATCTTGTGTTAGATTGGGAAACAATTGAGTGGGCTCAAAAAACTACCCAAAATGCCCTTATTGTCAAACTAGATTTCAACAAAGCCTATGATCTCATTTGTTGGCCCTTCATCCTTAACATGATGTAATGGCTAGGGTTTGGCCCTAAAATTTGTGAACACATTAAAATGCTTTTCATGGATGCTAGCATTGGAATAAATGTTAATGGATCCCTTTCACCTCAATTCCCTCTACAAAGATCTATCCACCAAGGCTTTCCCCTTGCCCCTTTTCTATATGTACTTGCAGTTGATGCCCTTGGCTATTTATTTCAGCATGCTAAAGCCAATCAACTTATCTATGACATTTCCTTGCCTAATAATGCCACTGCTCTCAATTCTCACTTTCCTGATGATAGTATGCTTTTTATCCAAAACATTGTTGAATAGGGAACTAACACCTTGGATACTCTGGATCTATTTTGCTCCATTTCTAGTTCCAAATTGGCTATGCACAATACATAATTTATTATATCTCACCCCAACCCTCGACAAACATAGATTTTTCCTAAGTGGAAAGAAATAAAATAGGGTTCAATCACTAGATATCTAGGAATCCCCTTTGGGGTTGGAGTTTCTCTTAAAGATATGCAGAATTGGTTCTTGAGCAAGATCAAAATCAAACTCTTGAATTGGACTAATAGATTCCTATCTATGGCTAGTCATATCCAAGTGGCTAATAAAATACTGCTTGCTATTCATGTTTATATTTCTTCATGTTGGTTGCCTTCCAAGAGCTGTTACAGTCAACTAACTCAATTGATTAGGAATTTTTATGGGCCAAGTGGGGGAATAAAAAAAGGGTTACCTACTTCCTAGAAACATTGTATCCAACCAAAAGATAAGGGGGGATTGGGAATTATTGATCTGTACATTCAAGGAGTTTGTCTAACCACTAAATGGATAATCAGAGCCTTGGAGGGAGATGCTCCTTAGAAGGAACTAGTCAAACTTCACATCCAAACTACCTCAACTGGTAAATCTTTGGGTAATGTCAACTGGAAAGATAAAATTATTCTAGCTCAATTTTTTAAAACCCATGGATTTTCCCCTTTCAACTCTATCTAGAAAGTTTGGTAGATCACTTCTACTAAGTTGATTTGGTTCGATCAATCTCTCAACCATGACACAAGTTTTCCTTGGTCCTTATTTGGTGGAATAGACTGGTGCAACAAAGTGAAACACCTTTAGGTGCCATTAGTAGATTCAAAGGTAAGTGTCTATTTAAAAAAGGTATTCAAGTGTTTTGATACCTATGGGACTCCACCACATTCCATTAGAAATCATGGCCTAGCCTTAAATTATAGTATCATCTTTCTTCCAATGATAAACAACCAATCCTTGAAATACAACTTGTTTCTCCTGAACTTTGTAGCCCATTGTCCTTGGATTGTCATGATAACTTTTTGAATTATTGGAGATGGCCTAACGCTCACACAATCTACTCCTTTCACCTACAATCCATCTATAAACAACTCCTTCCTCCTATTACCATCACACCTCGTCTTAATAAGAAGTGCCATAGTCATTTTCTTTGATCCAAGTGGAATAAACTCAACCACCAAATTTGGAAGTCCAAAGCAAATGCTTAGTCTCAGCTCCTTGCATGGAAACTTCTTCATGTGAAGCTCCCTATTGTAAACCTCCTTAAATTTGTTTACCCTTAGCCCACCATCCCTTTTTGTAATGAAAAAGAATCCACGAAGCATGCTTTTTTGCTTTGCACTCATGCTCATAAGTTATGGCACCTATTTTTTACCTCTTTACCTCCTTTGTTTCCCTAAATGTGGACTTGGAAATCGGCTCTTCTAGGTTCTTTCCCTTCCTTTGAAATCATATCCCACTCTTGTACACAAGTGATTATCAAACACCTCTAGAAATTTCATTGTCTTGTTGTGTTCTCTAACACCATCCTCCCTCCCCAAATAGAATTGCTAATGATTTCTTCTAATTTGTCCCTTCTAATTGTGAATTTATGAAATTTTTAGTCACCCTTTGTTCCTAAGAACACTTTACATAGCCTCCTTCTACAATTGCACATAGTTACTAATGGTAACGGAGGATCGAATTTCTGAGTGTTCATCCTTCACCTATCTACAAAGGTTTGGTGATTGGTATTAGTAAATAATTTCATCATTGGCTTAAATTAATTCATAGAAGACATCCTCAAACTCGGGTTTCTATAAGGTGGATAGAGGGTTATTGGATTATTGGTGCTCTAGAGAGATTTCTTCAGAACCTTAGAAGTTTTTCCAGTTTATGCATTCTCCTTTGGTGTCAAATGTGTTTTCTCATAAAATATTGTTGATAAGCATGCTTCTATGGTAGTTGTATGAATTCACTATGTGGTGATTGACAACTTCTTGTTGCTATTATTTTCATTTTATTTTATAACAGCCTTGTTATTGTTTCTTTGGGACTTTGTTGTTTACATTTGGCAATAGCTATGTTGTTGATTTATTGATGTAATATTATTTCTTTTATCTAATAAAAAAAGGTATTCTTGAAAAATATTCATAGAAAAATTATTATTAAGTTGTCATATGGAATTAAACTTTTAACAATATAAAATAGAGCATATTAATGTCAAAGAACCTACATCAAAAAATGATAGCATATTTTGGAAACTTTTGTTGTCTAAGAAATATTAGAGTTGAAATCATCATGCTTCTTCCCAACCCTTATAGCTATGATTGCAAATTATTTTTTTACTTAGGATAATCTTTGTTGACCTTCAAGTGCTCTTTAATCATTGTGGCTAGGTCAGTCATATCTAGAGGCAAGTTAGAGAATATGATTTGAATTTCAACCTCCAAAGGAAGAAAATATTGGGGAAAAGAATTTTTTTAGTATTTAAACTTCCATACATGCTTGGTAATAGCATTGTTATAGGTGCTAGTTACCACATTATGTCTAATGGATGAACAGAGAAGATTTTCTCTCCGTGACCATGAAAATTTTAAAGGTTGGGTATTGATGTCCTCAAGGAGGACCAAAGAATATGAGCATGTAGACAAAATTAGAAACATTCATTAAAGATCTTAGTCTCAGCATAAAAGGGCCATGAAGGAGGCATGCAAATGAAATATGAGGTGGTTTCCACAAGAATTTTTTCATATTGAAGTTTTCATGCAATGAATTGAAGCTATGCATTTTCTTTAGAATGTTAAATTTGAAGATTGATCTTGTTCCACTTAGTTGGATTGAAGTTGCACTTCAAAATAACATTAATGTGATGCATGAGAGGTAGAGAAGGTAGAAGATTCTTGTAGATTGGTTTAAGGGCAAAGAATTGGATGTTGAATCTATTAGGCCAATTCAATTCTTAGAGGTAGTTGGAATGTCAATAAATGAAAAGAAAGATCAAAAGCTTATGGGGAGAAGCTTCTAGAGTTCAAGCATAGGCAATTTTTCTTTATAGTTGAGTTAATGAAAATATTGAGTTGGATGATTTCTAATTAAAGCTTGTTATCCCATAAATGTTGAAATACTTGGAAGCCCTTTTTTAATAGGGATTTACATTTGATTCTAGGAATGACACCTATTTTCTTGTCATTTTGATAGACTATTGTTTTCCACTAGATATAGGAAGTGGAAAACCTAAGATTGTGATTAAAAGACTAGTCAAATAAAGATAGTGTGGGTAGGATAAACTACCAATATTTCTAAATGATATTAAGTATGGGTCTTAAAATGGGAGCTAGAGGGGCCTTATAATTTGTCCCATGAGTTGGTAAATTATAGTGTATATGGAAATAAATGAAATGTTTGCAAGGAGTGTCCCCCTCTAGAATCTTTATAAATCATTTGAGAGTTAGATGGACCCCCAAGTATAAGGATTAATGATACCCAAGACTTATTTATCCTTTTCAAGAATGAAATGAAACCAATACATGGTGGGTATGCCCTTCTTGTTATACCATTTGGCTCACAAAAATATTAAAATAAGTTATGTTAGTTGGTTATAACAAATTTTAGAAGGTATTTAGCAATACGAGATTTAAAAATGGCTCAATAAGAGAATTGTATTTCGTGCACATAATATCTAGATTTTGTTGGATGCACATAGGTGAAAAAGGGACATCACCATTGAGTCAGAAGGCCCTAAAAACCCCATTTCGATATAAAATACTTCATATTTTTGCATCTAGAAGTTTTAAGCCATTTCTTTTAGGTTTTAGTAGAGTCTCGACAAAATATAATATGTATAGTTGTACGATATTCGTACAATACATATCTATATACCATCACACTATTCATCGTTAAATATAGGAATTCTATGGAATATTATATGGTGTATTTAGCTACTAGTGTCTATATATGACCATGTTCAAGTGTTGTGTCAACTCTTGTGTCTGTTGGCAAATTACATTACGCGAGTATGGAAATTTATTTTAGATATTTTAGATTCAATGTTTTTAATTAAAAAATTTAATTGTTGGTTAATTAGCACCTATTTTGGTTTTGGTGGTGCTCTTGTTCATGGGTTTTTGGTCTCAAATCTTAAACAAGTGATGTGCGAGGATTTGCAACCCCTAAATGCCACCTTGGCCTGCTAGCCACCAATGGTGGCGACAATTTTTTTTTTTAATTGTAGCAAAGGAAATGATTCACATGGGCACCTAAGTACTAAGCAACTAGGGACCTAAATTTTACACCCCAAGCCTTAATTGGACAACTTTTCTCAAATTGCCATAACTTTCTACTAAGGTGTTAAAATTTTGCAAACAAGATATCAATGTAAAGCTAGTTCTAAGAACTCACAATGAAGCAAGACATTTTTATTAGATTTTTCTTTAGGTGAATATTATTCCTGATTAAATTCAAATCTTCCTTTTTATACCTCCGAGTAGATAAAATTTTTCCTATTGATCAATTTTTATGATTTTTACAATGTTAGAAAGGTATTGAGGAGCTCTGTAATTCTATAATTCACTTTTTCTAGATACAATCTCAAGTATCTTTTATTTATTATTTTGCATATTTGCATTATGGTTGATAACTTGGACATATCGACACCTAGAGAAGTTTTATCCTTTTGGGAAGGCTTCATTTTTCAATCTAGATCATATTGAGAAATAATAATTTTAGTTTGAAGATCCCATTCTAAGATAGTATTATATTTTTCTATTATTGATCCATCTTGACATTGTAAACTCTGGGAAGGAAATAATGGAATTATAATCTCACTACATATAAAGTGCCAACATTATATACTATTGGGGAGTCTCGTGATTGAATAATTATGGGGCAATCTTATGCTTTATGTTGGTTTTAATCAAGTCTCCTAATCTGTGATAAATTAAATGTGATTACTATAGGAGAAAAGACATACAATATGAATACATGTCAAAGGAACTTGATGAGTTGAAATTTTTTTATGATATTCATGAGTTTAGGAAACTTTGTATTTCCAATGGTATTAGTTTTCCAAATTATTCCAAACCAACATCAATAGATTCATTTGATGTTCACACTCAAGAATTTTGTGTGATCACATCATTTGGGGATGAAAAATATAGTCCAATGGAATACATTGAGATATCATAGATCCTCTATTTACTATTTATTATTTATGATACTTGTGTTTGTACATCTATGGCTACTTGTGACTTAGTGCAATAGGATATATCATCTTCCAAAGATGACTACTTGGGATGAGTACTTAACAAACATTGAATTTTCTTTTCTAGAGTCCCACATTTTATATTTTGGAGACACCATTGATTGCATACATATTATCTTTTATGGAGATGATTCTTCTTTAGTTGTTGTGAGGGAATACTCTAACCCTCTTGTTTATTCTCCACATGATCATTCATCATAGTTTGACATGAGTGTGGAAACCTTTGAACAATATTTGAAGTATATAATTCTTCATAAGAGGTAATTTTTATTTGGATGCTATTCTCCATTCACCTATACTATATTTTGGATTGATTGTCATATACATCAGTGTGTCCTAAAATACCTAACTTGGTAGTGACATTGGCACAGCCACGGGAGGAGGGTCCTCAAAGAGAACAATATGGATTGTGTAGCAAGAGTAACAAAACAAAAGCAACACAAAATATGGAGGAAAATGCAAATGCAAATATTCTCATTAACATAAATGTTAGTTAGAATTGGCTAACAACATCTAGGCTTACAGATTTGGCTCACAAGCTTCATACAACATGTTAAAAAATACAATATTCCAGTATGCTCCTACATGCGAGCAAAATATTACAGTTGTAATCTATATTATTCTCCTGGATCAAATTCTACTCTTCTAATAATCTATTAGAGTCTTTATATCATATCCACAATTCTAGAAACATTCGCGTCAGCCAAAGATAATCACATTATCCAAGGAAAGAAAATGTAACGTGCGTATGAACAAGTCGGCCCCAAATTTGAATTACTCTTCAACAGGTGCATAAGATCAAGTGTGGACCTATAATGAAGGTTGGGGACACTCCAAAAAATAGTTAAAATTGCACCGTTCAAATCTACAAGTCACAGGAATGATCCATAATGATCGAACTAGCCAAAAAATTTGAAATTAGTTGAGTGTCAGTTCAAGAAACTGCCACTAAATCTGAAAGCGGTAACTTGCTGGAAAAAGATCCAATCACATTCAAATCTTTGAATAAGGAAAATAACATGTCCACGATGTAAACCAAGATCCACAGGGTTTGGTGAGAAAATATGACGAATCCACCAACATGAACTGAGCAAGGAAAAAACCAGAACAAAAACTGAAAGAAAATATTTTTGGTTGATGCAATATTGCTAAGAACCAAGGATGCTCCTGCATCAAACATCTGGGGTTATTGAAAAGTGAGTCCCTCACTTTGTTGGGGCCAAAGGAAAACCAAAATGGTCTACCTCAGCCTGAGAAATCCAAGAAGAATCCTCCACTAGTCTACCCTTCCACTTCACAAGTTATTCTTTGTACTGTCTTCCATGAATCTTCCTTCCATATCTGACATCCAAAATATCTTCAATCTCATCTGACAGCTATTTAGGAAACTGGTTCTCTAATTTTACTTCACTGTCTTCACTGAATTATGATTCATGGTATTGATGTAGATCTGCAATGTTGAATATAGGTGATATACCCATTTCATCTAGTAACTACATTTCATATGCATTTCCTGAATCAAATTGAACTTCAAGATCGTACAAGGTCCAAACTTCCTCATCTTCAGTTTATTATATGTACCAACTGGAAATATTTCCTTCCTCAAATATACCATCACTTCATCTCCAATTTTGAATTACTTATGTCTCATCTTTTCATTTTCTTTCACCTTGTACTTTTGGTTCATGTCTTCCAATTTTTGTTTCACTTAAGTATGCACTTTCTTCATGTGTTATGAAAATTCTTCTGCTTCTGCACTCCTTTTATCTTCCATACTGATGTCTCTCAACTCTGATATACCTCTAGGATGAACTCCAGTAACAACTCAAAAGGTGTGTTTCCTATACTCATGTTTACTGAATTATTGTTGGCAAAATCTGCTTGTGCAAGGACTAAATTCCAACTTCCAGTCTTCTCTCCAACCAAACATCTCAGAAAATTCCCCAAAGTTCTGTTCACTACCTCTTTTTGTCCATCTGTCTATGGGTGAAAATTAGAACTAAAATTTAGATCTGTCTTCAACTTATTCCAAAGTGTTCTCCAAAAATAACCAAAAAACTTTACATCTCTGTCTGAAACAATACTCCTAGGTAACCCATGCCATCTGACCACTTCTTTGAAAAAAAAATCTAATACATGTATTGCATCTATTGTCTTCTTACAAGGTATGAAATGTTCCATTTTAGAAAATCTATCTACCACCACAAATAAAAAATCATTACCTCTTTGTGTCTTCGGTAAACCAAGTATGAAATCCATACTAATATCCTCCAAAGGTCTCTCTGAAACTGTTAAAGGCTTATACAATCCAACATTTTGACTACTTCCTTTTGCAACTTGAAAAACTTTGCAACTCTGCACAAATCTCCTAACATCCTAATGAATTTGGGGCCAAAAGTAATTCTCACTTACCAATGCTACTATCTTATCAACTCTAAAGTTTCCTGACAATCCTTCACTATGCTTTTCTTTCACCAAGTTATCTCTCATTGAAATTTAGGGCATACATAACTAATTACCTTTGAACAACATATCCTCCTCAATGAAATAATCCAACCACTAACTTCTATCCTCTGAAACTGGTTCTTTACAAGCTCTCCAAGGTTCTGCAAAATCTGGGTTTTCCTCATACAAGTTCTTCAACTTATCAAATCCTAATACCTCCACTCTCATCTCTATCAGTAAATTCCTTCTCCTACTCAAAGCATCAACAACTCTATTTGACTTTCCACTTCTATGCTTCAAAACAAAAGTATAGCTCTGCAAGAATTCTACCCATCTCATGTGTCTTTGATTCAACTTACCCTGATTGTTCAAATATTGCAATGCTTGATGATCCATATACAACACAAACTCCTTAGGAAACAAATAATGTCTCCAGTTCTTGAAGGCTTGAAATATATCATAAAACTCTTGATCATACACTAAATATCTTCTTCTAGCATCATTCAACTTCTCACTGAAATAAGCTACAGGTCTCCCTTCTTGACTCAACACTGCTCCAATTGTATTTCCACTTGCATCACAATCTACTTGAAATGCCTTATTGAAATTGGTAAAGCCAACATAGGCTGCTTAGTCACCTTCTTCTTCAACAAATCAAAATTTTGATCTACTCTAGACGTCCACCTGAAATCTTTCCTATCTCCTCTCATTATTTTTGTCATAGGACTCCAAATAGAACTGAAATTCCTAATGAACATCTGGTAGAAGCTAGCCAATCCATGAAATCATCTTGCCTCTCCAATGATATCTAGTGTAGGCCACTCAACAATTGCTCTTACCTTCTTAGGGTCCATCTTCAATCCATCCACAGATATCACAAATCCTGAATATACCAATTCTTCCTTCATGAAACTACACTTCTTAATGTTTATCAGCAATTGCTCTTCTCTCAGCCTCTGCATAACTTGTCTTATATGCAACAAATGTTCTTTTCTACTCTTACTGAAAATCAAGATGTCATCCAAATACACAATCACAAACTTACCCAAGAATTTCTTCAATACCTCATTCATTAGCGTCATGAAATTACTCAGTGCATTTGTTAATCCAAAAGCTAACAACTCATACAATCCTTCATTTTCCTTGAATTCTATCTTCCACTCATCTCCTCTGATTCTGATTTGATGATATCCACTCTTCAAATCTATCTTTGTAAAGTATCTAGCTCCACTCAAACAATCCATAATGTCATCCATCTAGGGCAAAGGAAATCTATACTTCACCATGATCTTGTTTATGGCTCTAGAGTCTGTACACATTCTCCATTCTCCATCCTTCTTAGGTGCTAACACATCAAGTAATGCACAAGGACTTAAGCTTTCTCTGATCAAAACTTTCCTCAACAATTCTTGCACTTGTCTATTCAACTCCTCATTTTTTGTCGGTGTCATCCAGTGTGATGCTTTATTAGGAAAACTAGCTCTAGGAATCAGATCCATACAGTGACTAATACTCCACACAGGTGGTAGTCCATTAGGTACATTATCTAAAATGATCTCCTCATACTCTATCAACAAATCCTTTATCTCTTCTAGGTGTTCTTCTGCATGCTTCAAGTCTTCATCCTTCTTAGGAACCAAGGCATAACACACATTCTCATGTCTCAATCCATCAAGGATTCTCCTTCCACCAACCATACAAACCCTAGCATTCATACAAACCTCAACTTTAGGGACATCTTCCAAGGGAAACAAAGTTTGCTTCACCCCATTAGCAACATTGGTATATACATTCTTCTTTCTATCATGAATAGCCTATCTATCATACTTCCAAGGCCTTCCCAACAAGACATGGCATATATCCATAGGCATGACATCACACAAAACTTTATCATGGTAATTTCCTATCTTCAATTTCACCAAAAATTGTTCACTTACCAGAATATTATGCTTGTCTTGAATCCAAGATATATGATATGGCTTCAGATGTTTCAACTTCTCTAGATTCAATTTGGTCACCATCTCTTTAGAAAATAGGTTCTCAGAACTTCCACTGTCAACAATCACTTTGCAACATTTTCCAGCTACCTTGCATCTAGTCTGAAACAAATTCTTTCTCTGTAATGGCTCCTTCTCCATCTCACTTTGACATAATACTCTCCTATTCACCAACACTTCTTCTAATTCATTAGATGATCTGGCATGATCCTCCTCAACAAAGGTTGTTCTTCTATTGTTTTATGTATTTCTATTTGTCTCTCCTTGATTGCATTCAAATGCTCTATGTCCTCCACCACATTTATAAAAAGTTCCTTTGAATGTTCTTTTCTCCTGTCCTCTATCATCTCTTCTATAACCTTAATTTTGGTAACCACCATATCCTCCTCTTCTGTAAGAGTTTCCATCACATCTATGGTACAAATTTTCATTCTTACTAACCTCCTTATCCTTGTTCTGGTCTAGAAAAGATCATCTTCCTCCTCCAGTAAAAGTTCCTCTTTGAAATCTTCCACCTCTTCCTCTCTATCTTTGCTCATGTCTCTTATTCAACTTCTCTTCTCCCTTTAGGGAACATTGATATGCCTCTTCCACACTTTACAACTTGATCAAACTAATCTCATCCTATATAGATGACTTCAATTCATTCACATATCTAGCTACTTGCTCAATCTCATCCTCTGAATGTCCAGATTTGATATTCAACTTATAGAACTCTTTAGAATACTTTATCACACTAGATTCCTTCTACTTCAAATTTTGCAACTTTCAGAACAAACTAATCTAGTAATCTGCAAGCATAAACTTTTTCTTCAACTTATTCACCATCTGATTCCATGATTTTATCTTTTCTTTTCCTCTTCTCTACCTATTTGTTTGCAAATGTTCGCACCAAAGGGATGCATGTCCTCTCAACTTTGTACAAGAAAATTTCACCTTCTTATCTTCAATGGTACCTTCAAATTCAAAATAATTTTCCATCTCTATAATCCAATAAAGCAATTCTTATGAATCCAACTTACCATTATAATCTGGTGGATTGAAATGGAGTTTTTTATTTGCTCTAGTTAGGGATCTTATGAACCTCTCTTCTCCCTGATCTAGGCCAAGTTGCACTTCTCTTTCTCTTTCTTCCTGTACTTCTACCTCTTCATCACTCACATCATCAACTATTCAACCTCTCCTCTGGGTCATTTCAACTACATCTAATCTGGTAGCAATTCCTCTTAACATCTCCATCATAGTTGGGTATGCATTTCCATGCACTCCATAAATCCTCTACCATTTCTTCTTCCTACCATCTTTACACAAGTCCTTTGTAGTTGCAAGTTGGATTCTCAATCTACCACCCCAGAACAAATCTTCAATAGGACTCCACGAATTCTGACGACCTCACACAAATCTAACATCGCTTTGATACCAATCTAGTGCAGTCACGGTAGGAGGGTCCTCAAAGAGAACAATTTGGACCATGCAGTAAGAGTAACACAACAAAAGCAACACAAAATATGGAGGAAAATGTAGATGCAAACATTCTCATTAATAGAAATCTCAGTTACAATCATCCAACAACATCTGGGCTTACAGATTTGGCTCACAGGCCTGATACAACATGTTAAAAAATGCAACATTCCAATATGCTCCTATATGTGAGCAAAATATTAGAGCTATAATCTATATTATTCTCCTAGATCGAATTCTACTCTTCTAATGGTCTATTACAGTCTTTATATCATATCCGCAATTCTGGAAACATCTATGTTGGCCAAAGATCATCACATTATCCAAGGAAAGAAAATGTAACATGTGTATGAATAGGTTGGCCTCAAATTTGAATTACTTTTCAACAACTACATAAGATGAAGTGTGGACCTATAATGAAGGTCAGGGACACTCCACGAAACAATTAAAATTGCACCATTTAGATCCGCAAGTCATGGGAATGATCCACAATGATCGAACTAGCTGAAAAAGTTTGAAATTATTCTGGTGCTAGTTCAAGAAACTGCCACTAAATCCAAAAGCGATAACTTGCTGGAAAATATCCAATCACAATCAAATCTTGGAATAAGGAAAAGGAACATGTCCATGATGTAAACCAAGATCCACAAGGTCTGGTGAGCAAAGATGATGAATCCACCAACATGAACTGGGCAAGGATAGAACAAGAACAAAAACTGAAAGAAAATATTTTTGGTTGATGCAAGATTGCCAAGAACCAAGGATGCTCCTATATCAGAAATATTTTGGCATCGACATGGAGACACTTGAGAAATTTTTAGAGACTTCCTACATCTTGCATCTTGTTCCTATAAATTCCTATCTATAATGGGAAGAACTATTGAATGTATACTTGTATTTTTTCTTCCCAAGGGGAGGAATCTTGTTAATAGGAATTCAATCATGGTTTTGAAATTTACCCACTTACCATCTCTATAAGGTATTATACATTATGGGGGGCCTTCATCATCTCTCTCCTTCTCTCTTGTGAGGAATTTATTTATCATAAAATTTAGTCCTCTTTCCTTCTTTCACTTCCTTAGGGGTGATATTTAGTCCTCCTTCCTTCTTTCACTTGTATTTATCTCTTTTGGAGAGGATTTTTGTCCCACTAATTTTTATCCATTTCTCCATTTA
>VDFB02271358.1:740361717-740408807 GCA_007258455.2 Sequoia sempervirens | reverse complement strand
GAGAGAGAAGAGCACAATCCAACTTAACTTGGATAAGAGCATCACCAAATCTTTGCTTTGACCGAGTTTATGAGGCCCCATTAATATCAACATAAAATAAATCATTATCATTAATGAAGCTCATCAAATCAAATCTACTTTCATTGACCATCAGGGCACAGTGGGGAATATTAAATTTTTTAACTTGAGAACCCCATTTCTTTTCCACATTATTTAAGGAAGTGTTAAATTCTCCCATGAACAACCACTTAGAAGCAAAATAATGAGACTTAAAAGAGTTTAAATTTCCCGAAAACATCTTTTTGGTGCATCTCAAATTAGGGGCATAAATATTAGATATGATCTAGGAGAAGTTATCTCGTACATGTTGAAAGGACGTAGCAATATGGTTTGGTTTCCCAAAAAATGCAACACCTTTCACCACCTTCGGATTCTAGAAAGTAGCAACACCCCCAGAAGCCCCATCAACATCAAAACCATGAAACCCACAATCTTTAAAAAATCTATTCTTAATTCTCTCCAGCTTATCGACAACCATTTTAGTCTCCTTAACAAGAATAATATCAGGTCTATGATCTCTCACCAAATTGGCAAGAAGATCTTGCTTATGAGGTTTGTTCAACACTCTGATATGTCATGATAGAATCTTCATGATGATTTTTGAGGTGTGCTTTTCAAGCACATCTCAAACAAGGTCTTTTGGGAACCCTCTACAATATCTAACTTACTTTACTTTTCCCTATGCTGTTGTAGCATGGGTCTACCTCTACCCCTAGGTTTCAACCCACAATCCATCCTTTGGTGATTTTTGGTGGAAACCCCAAAAGGGGAAACAAGCTTTCTCCTATTTTTGGTCTTGATCATGGTAAAGGGGGGATCCCCTCCCTCTCCAACCTCTGAATGGGAAAGGGAGCTTCTAATATCATCACCAATGATAGAAAAGGTGAGCACATCCTCCATGATGGGCTAAGAGGGAGCCATAACTTGAACAATTTTACTTTCACCATCTTTAGAATGATCATTCAGATCCAAAACAATATTCTCTTCATCAGATTGTTCAAACTTAAAAGGCCCATCCATCACAAGAGGGTAAAATCACAAAGTTGTGTCACACTTTATAAAGGAAACAACCAACACTGATCCAACTTTTAAACTTGAATCACTAAAAGTGGCATATATGTTTTGAATTTTGAAATGATGTAAACTAGTAAAATATGTATTTTTTAGTATATTTTATGTTTTATTTTTTTAATAAATAAAAAATTATTTTAAACTAGTTTTTAATAAATTAACACTATAATTTAGTTGCTGATAAAATGTTGAAAAATGAAGTTGCATGAGATGTCAAACTTTTTATAGTAAACTTAATTTTTTTTCTTTCAAATTTTTTTGTGTGTATTTATAACTTGAAATTTTAGTGCATGGATGTATTTTTTTCCAATTTTGATAAATATATATTTTTAAATAAATATTAAAATGTGTGTGAATCAAAATAGTTGTTTCCATCGGACGTAACTTTCATATTAAATATTTATCTAAAATGGAAAAAAATTATACCATCTTGAAATAGATTATTTTATCTAGTGCATCATATTTTTTTATTTTTTTAAAATAAGTTTTATTATTTTTCCTTGGCATGGTAATCAACCTAATATTTTGTGCTGATAACCTACTTTTAGTAAAAATAAAAAATAAAATATAAATAATAATTAAACTATTAAAATAAACAGATTTTTGAAAACTACACTTATGTATCTACAAAAGGGTATATTTATATTTAAAAAAAAAGTTATTTACATTAGTAGGAGTTATTGAAACTTCAAGTTTTTCAAATAATTTTATTTTTTTGGTAAATTGGACTCAAAGTGGTGCTCCATATATTTTTAGCCAACAATTTTAGTTGAAAAAGTTGTGGAAGTATCTAACTTAGCTAGAATGAATCTTACTAGATCATATGTTTGACCAAAATTGATTTTTAGTTAGAAATACTTAAATTCATTTGTGCTAATAAGTTGGCTGAAAGTATGACACAACTTTGTGCTTTTAACCAAGAAGCAACCTTGTCTCCTTTGTCCAAACTACCATTCAACTTGTCTAACACCACCAAAAGATCATTACCTAGAACAAACTCCTTCACCCTTTCAAGAGGCTCAACATGCCCACTAACGTAGTCTTTTCACCACTCTCAATTGCTAGAACTTCAACAGTGGGAGTATCTTCCTTCGACATCATTGGCACAACCTCCAGTATCTCACTTGATACTTCCACAATCATTTCAAAGGATTGAGATTTCCTCACTTGATTCCCAACCTCCTACTCTTTTGAAATCCTCTCCTTTTCCTTCCATTCCTTACGGGGAGGCTGAGGAGGAATATGAGAAGGTTTATGGGGTTTTAACAAATACTTCTTAGCTGAATGACCAACTTTCTTACAATGAAAGTAAGCAAATTGGATAGATTCATACTCCACTACTTGGTTCCACACACCTAGTTTAGAGTTAATCTTGACCACCTCTAAAAAAATCCATAGATTGATCAAAAATCACACAAAAACAAGCGTAGACCAAATTTTTCCTAGAGGAAGTCATCTGGTCAATGGAAATAAACTTCCCAAAAGTACTAGAAATTCCTTTAAACACTTTCTCATACCAAAACTCTAAAGGGAGAGTAGGTAAGTGAACCCAAATTGGAGTAGAAGAGGACAAGCATGAGCTTGGGTTAAACCTCGATTCCAACTTTTTAAGGACTAGTGAAGATTTACCAATCATCCAAGGACCACTAGTTGAGAGACCCAACAAATATTCTTCATACATAAAATAAAAGGATAAAAACCCATTCACCATAGCAAAAACCACCACCTGACCCTTAAGCCTCCAACGTTTAAAAGCAAGATTGAGAACAAATTCAATATTTAGGTGCAAACCCAAAAACTTCACCATAAGAGACATATCCATTTTTTCCAAGATCTTTGCAATGATAAAATCAGGAATAGAGACAAAATACTCACCAAAACTAAGATTAGCAAAAAAACCAATTGGAGCCGAGGAACACTTACCTTTTAGTCTAGCACCAAAGAGACTAGACCACCAGGGGCTATCAGACAAGACTTCAACCTGCTTTTGACTAGCAACTATAAAACCATTAGTAGGAATCTCGAGCATGGAACTTGATGACAAGCCCCTAATGACAAGGTTTGTAGGGGCCGCCACTTGCATAGTACGAGAATTAACAACCATAGAGACCGAAGAGTCTAAAGCACCAACCAAGGAAAAGTTCCCACTTGTTATGCCTTGCATAACCACCCCATTTTGTTTTTGGTCAAAATGGGCCCCCCTTGTGTTTGTTTGTCCTTGGCATTTTTGTTTGGGTCTTAGGAGTTGTTATTTTTCCTCCTAAGTTCTTGTTCCTCTTTATTTGGCGGAAGCGGAGTGAAAATGGAAACTCGACTTAGAAATTTGTGAAGGTTCCAAGTTCGGATTCGGTTTCGGTCTCGACCCCACCTTTGCTTTTTTGGTTTTTTTTGTCTTTTTGGTTTGCCTTGCACTCTTGGGTCTATTTCTGTCTTGGGTTGTCTTTGGTTTTCTTGTGTTTCATTTTCTCCTTGGCGGACGAGGAACAAGAAATGAAACCGAACTTGGAACTTTGTGAAAATCTCTAAATCTTGTTTTGGTTCTGATTCTGCTCATGCTTGTTTGCTTTGTGTTTTTTCCCCATTTGCGTCTTGCTTGGGATGGGTTTTGTCCCAATCTCGTTTCCTTTTTTTTTCCTTTTCTTGTGTCGGTGTTTGTTCCTTTGTCAAGAGTGGAAAAAGAATCAGATCTAAACTCAGAACTTTGTAAAGGTTCCAGTTTTGGTTTTGGTTTTGATTCCACCCCTATTCCCTTTGTTGTCTTTTCCCTGCCGCGGGACTGAAACCAGATTCAGATTTAGATAAGAGACTTGGGTTAAGTTTCTTGTTCTGTTTCGACTTTACATTTTCCCTGCCTTTGATTTGCACATTGGTTGTATAATCGTTCCCGTCCTAATTCTGTGCTTGACCAACCACATTTATTGCATTAATTAGAACTTCCTCACACACGCGAAATGGCTTTTAAACTTTAATCAAGGTTATTTTAGCTCATAATCATTATCAAAAATATTTTTTATGAGCCAGAGCTTGAGTAACTTTGAGAGGAGCACAATTTGGTCTTGGGTGTGCATTGGTGAGCAGATTCTTATCAAGCTTCAACCTTTCTTGGTGGCATTTTGAGGTAGGTGGTTTTCCCATTCTATTCGCGTTTTCCTTTTTCTGTCATTTGTTGTGTTCTTCGCATGTTTGTGAGACTTTCTTTTGCGGATCTTTGTGTGTTTCTATTTTTGTTTTTCTTGTTTCTTGTTTTGGTTTTTTTTCCTCTCATTTTCCATTTTTCCTTTTCAGTTTTTTCTCGTTTGTTTTGTTGTTCTACTATCGTTTTTGTGGCGTGTCCATTCTACCATGCCCTAGTTTTAACTAGGGTTTCATTTTGAGGGATCTTCTGTGCTTTAAAAGTATTTGAATCTATTTGATGATCCCTTTGATCCTATTACCATGTCGATTCAATGCTTTTAATGTTAGGTTCTTGATTCCCTAATTTCTTGAATCGACGAGTTGCACAAACTAGGGTTTGTGCGTTAACCTTTACAATATCGTGTCCTAGAAAGTTCTAATTTGGTTTTGTCCTATTAAGGGTGAGGTTAAACCCCTTATTTAAAATTTCCTTATGGTTTCATGTAACCTAAGTCTGAAGTCGGTGTGACTGTGTGTTTAAAATGTGCTTCGATTGAATGATAAACTGGTAGAAGCGGATATGGGAATGAACTCATCCCATAAGTGTTTGCATAAGGATCGATTCCCAAAATGATCTCACTTCTGATGAGTGTTGATTATGGTCTACACCCTTATTCTTTTGGCGGAAGCGGAACCGGAGTGGGAAACCAACTTGGAACCATCCATTGGTTTTGGGTCTAGTTTCCATTCTGATCTCAGTTCCAGTCTCGTCCCGATTCCGATCCCAATCCCGCCTATGTTAAAAGGATTTCTATTCCTATTTCTCTTTTGGCTCCGCTTCTGGTAAATGAAAAATTTGATTATGTAGAGTTTCCTTGGGTGAATAGAAGATGATATGAAAGGTAATATCTATGTAATGGTTTCCAAGTCTTTGTTAATCTATCATAAGAGTATTTTGTAAGAGTGAAAAATGTCAGGAGCATTCGAATAAGCTTCTCAAAGGGGGAGCCAGGTTGCAGAAAGTTCAAGGCCAAAAAAGCCTAAGAAGATAAAGGTGGAGCAACTCCCTTACACCTTGAGATACAAGCATAAGAGTCCCACTCTTACAACCAGCAAGGTGGATTTTGATTGGGATAATATCACTGATATAGACTTAGGGCCATTCAACTATGAGGATTTGGTTGAAGAAACCTTCACAGAGGATGCGATAGGGAGAACATAAAGAATTTTTCAATCCGGATTGGCACATGTTTTCCTCTTTCCTCTATCAGTTCAATGTCTAGAGCTCATACTTACTGCAGCAGGAGCTTACAACTCGGAAACAAGGCAGTGTGTGGACTTGCAAGGGAATATAATAATTGATCTCACTCCATAGATAAAAAGGTTCATGTTTGATGCACCTACACCACAAAACCCCAAACAACTCAATGAAGTAGAGGCATTAAAATTATATAACAACCACAAGGAAGCTAACGGGATCCACATGAATAAGAAATGGATGAGGGTGGAAAATAAATCCTTGACAAAGCTTCCTGATCAGCCAAAGAGAGCAGATTTTAGTAAGGAGTTTGGTGACATAATCATGATGCTTTCCAGAGTGTTCAAAAAGAGATATTCTTCACACTTCAAGGAATGAATGTTTCCATTCATTCAAACCATTTTGGATGGTAAGTACCAATTTGATTGGCCAATGATTTTGTTAGAGAGCCTACATAATCAAATGCTTAGAATGGGGAAAACAAAGTGTTTCTTCATGAATTATTATGTAGTGTATGTAGCTACAAGGAGGGACATTTTCCATTGTTTGAATGCAGTTGGAGTACTGGGAGAAGCCCTTGGATAAAAGAAAGTGTGGGATCATTACGATCAGATAACTTTGCAAACATTAGAATTGCACTATAAAAGGGTTAATGATGCATTCTTGTATGTTATCATTAACAAATTGAAAGGTGATGAAGGGTATAGATTGAGCAGGGAAGCCATGGCGTTCATTGTAGAATGGTGACATTGGTACAAACAATACCCCAAGTTTACTTACTTTAGGTTGGTGGGTTTTGATGGCCATCCTCATCTGCTTCCAAGATGTTGTAGTAACAAAATTGTCCTTATGGAGTTCATCTATCAGGCCATAGGAGTCAATCTTAAATTTGCTAGCAAGAAAAAGACTAGTTGGTATAAATCTACCATGAAGTTGGGAGAGTATAGTTGTGCACATAGTGTGGCTGCTAAGGAAATTTGTGATGAATTGATTTATTTGAAATTGGGTTTATATACAGCTCAGAAGCATTTTGATCCTAAGCATAAGATGAATTCTTTGCCCCCTACTTTCTTTGAGAAGCATTTCAATTTTCTGGAAGATTTTTGGACTGATCTACAAGATGAATATGATGTTAGAAGGAGGAACTATGAAAGGTTTCCCATCCCATTAATGATTGAGTATGGGGTGAAGGAAGATATTCTTGATAAATTATCAGATGATGGTGTAACCTTGGATCCCCAATATGAGGCTAAAAACATAGGTACCAAGGACCTTGATCTAGTAAATTGGGATAAGGAAGAGTCCATTGATATTAAGAAAATTCCAAGGACAGTGATGGATCAAAGTATCCAGTGGCTGGTGATGAGGATCAAGGAGCCAGAGGCTCAAACTTGTAAGAAGAGGAAAGCTGTAGGTACCTAAGGGTAGAAAAGAATGAAGAGCAGGACAAATCCTAAGGAGGCAATGGAGTTTCTCCCTCATAACTCTAGGGAGGAGCCTAATCTGCCAGCACTAGCTCAGGATATCCCTGAATCACAAGGAGAAGAAACTACTATTTTTGGTGAAGGAACTTCATCTCAATCACTCCTTCTAGAAGAATCCACTAAAGAAGTATCTCAAGGAAGCCTTCGTGATCAGGCTCAAAAAGATAAACAGAAGGAAATGGAGGTTGAGATCCATGATATTAATTCTGATTCAGAGGCTACATAGTTAGATGATGAGCCTCCCAAAGCTGTGTCTGTAGAGAACATTGGAACTATTGAGGAAGAGTATGTTTTGACTGAGGAAGATCAATGGAAGTTGTTTGAAGATTCCAAGAGAGAAGTAAATTCCAAGGAACAAGCTGAGGCACTTGAAAAACAAAAAGAAATTGATGCCAAGGCACAAGTTGATGCATTGGCTAAACAAGAGGAATTAAAGGCTAAGGCCAAGGCTCAAGAACTTGCTAGGCAACAAGAATTTGAAGCTAAAGCTAAAGAAGAAGAGCTAGCAAGGAAACAAAATGAAAAGGAAGATTTGTTGTAGCAACAAAAAGAACAAGAATTGAAGATTAAAGAAGAAAGGGATAAGTTAGCTATGTTGCAGAAAATCCATGAGTTGGAAGAAGAAAAAAATCAACAAAGAAGAGAGAGAGAAGCTCTTGAGGCCAAGTTCAAGGCCATTGAGGAAGCTCGAAGAAAGAAGGATGAGGAGAAACTATTGCTTTATAAGTTGGAGGCAGAAGCACTTGCTAAACATGAGCAAGAATCTAAGAAAGCATGGGATAAGGTAAAAAAATTAGAGAAGCAAAGGGATGATATGTTGAAAGAGAGAGAGGACTTATTAGAGCAGAGGAGATTAGAGGAGGAAAGGGAGAGGACTGAAACTGAAAGGTTTGCACAAGAATATGCAGAAAGGGAGCAACAACAAGCATAAGAGGTTGATTCTCAACCTAAGACCACCATTCTGCAACCTTTTTCCTATACCACTACTACTTCTTCTTCCACACAAGTGATAAATCCAACTGCTCCAACATGGTTGAAACTCAACCTTGAAAGGAAACAAGTAGTCCAACCCAAGCCCTTGAATTGGGAAGATATGATGAAAGAAATAGAGAAAGAGAGACCCAAGAAAAAGGCTAGGGTCCTTCATTCCATAAAGCTAACAGATGCAAGTGAAATCATAGCTGAATGTGCCAATCCAATGATGGAAAAGGATAAGAAATATATGCAATTGACTAATTATCAGTTGGGTACGATTAATTTGGGGAAACCAACAAGAAATCAACAGATGAACCTTATTGATATAGTGGCATCCTCCACCAAATCGAGGATGATAAAGGACAAACAAAGAAAAGACAAGCTTAAGGCTCAATTAGACCAATTGCATAGGTTCTTGAAGGATGTATCTACCCCTGTATCCTCTCAATTTGTTTCTCTAGAAACACCAATTTTGTTGAGTAAGAAGGAGGCCGATGATCTTGTGCAAATGAGGAGTAAGGTTGGAATGCTTGATAGATGGATAGATCTGTTGAACCAAGAGGTGGATGAGCTACTTGTTGACATTTATAGGGAACATGAGGGTGCATTGGAGTTGGTTGAGGACATGAAATCACATGTTGAAGTCTTGGGGAAACAAGAGGATGAGTATAGAGAGCACACAAAGAAGCTGAAAGACATCATCAAGTTGCCAAAGAAAAATCTCTTGAAATAGTCTATCCTCGATGAGGATAATATGGACCTCATTGAAAAGATAATCAACATTATCAGGTTCAAATCCACATTCATTTATCAATATAGAAATGAAGTTCAAGAAGCTAGTAGAGATTTGAATGAGCAGATTGATGAATTGGAAGATGTGATTTCCGTTTTGGTTGATCTAAATATCCCTGTGATGGAAGGTATTTCTCTTGAAAAATTAAAGGAAAAGTGGAATAATAGGTTTGAGGAGGTGATGTAGAAAGAGGATTATGGTGATGACTTATTTCTTGATAGACTCATGGATATCAAGGATGAAGTGAAGGCTGCTAGGAGGGATTTAATTAAATTGAAAGATATGCAAGAATTCACCTTTGTAGAATTGAAAATAATCAAATTTGAAGATGATTGGGTAGATGGGCCTGATGCAGACATACTCCAACAAGTGTTCACCAGCTATGATGAGTACATTCTTGAGAAAAATATGCAGGAATGAGGCGGCAGTGGAAGATGTTGTTCCTGATGGACACCTAATGACATGGTTGGTTGGACAACTTCCTCTCTTCTCTCTTATTTGTAGGATCTTGACCTCACTTCAATTGGAGGTCCTCAACAGATCTACATTCCCTCTTGGTGCATTAGATTTTAGTAAAAAATTCATCAACCCTTGAACTAAAGATCAGCCAACGCAATCACTTCATGCAGTTCCAGTTATTCCTTAATTGGTGGATCTAAATTTTTGATTGAGAGGAATTGATGCAAAGCTTGTCTATATGTAATTGGGATTTCCATTTTGTAGAGGTCGAATGATTGAAGAAATGATTAGTCACCTAAGAGAGATAGAATATAGGATTGTCATAGTTTTATGATTTTATAAGTTTTCAAGCAAGATACTTTGAGATACTCTTTACAGTTTATACAGTTTTATGTTATTTTCAAGTTTTATTTTTAGTGATAATGTTAGTGAATCATAGTCATTCATATGCCAGTGAATGTTGTGCATAATTTTTCTTATTTGATGCAAATCAATAAAAGAATCTGGATCTAAGAGTATTTCATTGAGTTATATGTGAATGGAATTTACTTATATCTATTGATCTGTTAATTTTAGCAATGAGTTGGTGATATGTTTTGATTTTGAAATGAAGCTTTGATGAATGATTATGGTTATTGAATTTTTCACTATGAATGTATGCTATGGATTGCATCATGTTTGTAGTTTTGGTTACTTTAAGAAACACTCATTGTTAAGATACATGTCCAGATGTAAAGAAATTTATATTCATATTTTCCTATTCTAAAGGCTTGTTCTATCTTTTTCTGTTTATTTACCCCACCCAAAATGTAGGTTAATTTGTATGATACATTTTGTATTCCTTTTTTACCAGCAAACCCCTTGAACATTATAGTTGCATTGGCCATTGAATCACACTAGTACAATTGAGAACCAACTACAAAGACCTTGGAAGATAGGTGGTTTTAGATCATTTATCTTTTTTAGGAGAAATAAAGTAGAAATATTATGTTTAACGTTGTTGTGCTACTTTGACCACCAACAGATCTGGAACTAGAAGGAGGGCCTGAATGAACAAACTAGTTCGAATTGGGTCATTCTCACCAAAAAGGTTTGAAAGAGTTCTTAGATCTGCTAAAAATCCAAAACCATTTGTTGAACTTCAAACCCTTGTTAGACCCAAAGCCCGTAGAGTTTTGATCCCATCATTGTGAACACCACTTACTCCACTTGGGTTTCCACCAGTACCACAGGTGGCACAACCAAATCCACTACCACCACCAACACCAATGGCATTCTTTTCCAACAATCCCTCACCATTGGGAGTCATTCCTAGTGGCACACACGAAATGCCAAAGAACCCAGAGAAATTCTATGCTAGGTACGCTCATGGTGAATCAAGAAGTGTTGAAGAGCACATACACTTATTCAAAGATGCCTATACCCACACTCAAATTTCCCACCATGATGTTGCATGCAGGTTGTTTCGTTATTCATTAGGAGACATGGCTTATAACTAGTATTTGAATCTGCCTACTAGATCCATCCTTAGTTGGAAAAACTTAGAGGATGCATTCATTAACTAATTTAGGGTCTATGTAGATCCTACAATATTATATCACTAATTTTCTACTATCAGGAAAGAGCCACATGAACCGTTACTGTTGTTTAATACTAGATTTCAAAGGATGTACAGGAGGTTGCAAGATTCATACCTAGTGGCTGAAAACATTGCTATCCAAGCTTACCTGAAGGCCATAGATCCCTTGATTGGCTTGTTTTTGCAAAGAACATACAATGAAAATAACATTAATTCTCTTTCCAAAGTTTACCACCTTGCTATTAAATTGCAACAACATATTTGTTCGCAATTAGGAGGTCTAGGAGGAGTTTTCCCTCCTCTAGGGTACTCCCAAGTACCTAATCCTACCTCACTGTTTAATAAAATCCCAAGGATGTCTCATTCTTCATATGGAACCTTATATGAGTTAAAATCCCCATCTCAGTAATTATTCTTTAGTGGCCCAACTCTTGACCCCTTGCAACAAGTTCAAAACTCTCATAATCAAGCTGGAGGATCTAATCCCATGACACATATGTCAACTGCAACCACTACAGAAAGTAAGCGTACTGATCACCTAAAAATAGAGTTGGAGACCCTTAAGAAAACATTGTCTTAGGTCACCAATGAGATGGCACAACTCAAATTCAACCCCCCTTATAACCAAAATTAGAATTACCAAAATTAAGGAGGGCATTCCAATCAGGTTGGTTACTCCAACTAGAATTCCAATTAGAACTAGAGGAACTTCCAAAACTAGAATTCCCCTAATCAAAATTACTAGAATCAAAATAGGGGATACAACCAGAGATCCAATAACAACAGAAAATGGAATACTGGGCCAAACAATGGGGGAGTTTCCCATAATTATCAGGCTGGTGATGACAAACCACACACTACAAATGTTGCAAATCTGAATTTTATGACAAATTGGTGTAGGTTGCATGACACTGCAACACATTCTGAGGTTAACTGCCCAGAAATAAAGAAGATGGTCAAGATTGCACAGGATGATGCTCCTTTGCAAGGTGCTCCCAACAAGTCTGGTGGATCCACAAATACTGCCATGGATTATGACATCTTTGATGAGGATCTTCCATTCCCTAGCCAAGAAGACATTGAACCAGTAGAAGATGTATATGATGCTCAAGCCTTCCAATCCAAAGGAGGTCATTTCCTAAGGAATAATAATAAATGCCCATTCACCATGTCTGCTCTTCCAAACACCATGGTTCCACCCAATCAGAATGTAGACAACAATTTGCCTCCACCAAAAGGCCCACCCAAATCTCAAAATAAAGGTAACTCATCTTTTTTTCCCAAATATCAGGTCAAAAATGACATGGAGTTTGATTTTATTGCAGTGATGCAAAAGCAAAAGACTTCACTGTCATTCTTTGACATCTTGAAGTGGTGCCCTGCCCAACAAGGCATTGTGTTGAGAGCTTTGGAAGAATCACATCGATCAAATGGAAAGAATAAGGCAACTCTAACCAATGAAATGAATGTGGCCTTGTATAAAGGTAAGACATGAACCCCACCATTCCTTCTAAGCTTGAGAATCTTCAGAAAGAATTTGCACAATTGCCTCTTGGATTCTGGAGCATCAGGTAATGTCATGCCCTTCTTCATTTGTAGAAAGTTAGGTTTGAATCCACTTCAGAATAACAAGAAGGTGATTCAAGATAAACTAAGGTCAATATGGTAGGAGAACTAAAAAATATTCATGTGCATGTTGGATCTGACCCACGGATCCAAACGTATGGATATTCAGGTGGCCGATATCCCTGAAACATATGGCATGCTTCTAAGCCGAGACCTAATGAAAAGCATCGAGGGATATCTATCTTTGGACTTTTCACATATGTGGCTACCATGGAAAGGGGTAGCAACACAAATAAGGATTGAAAGTGAGCCCAGTCTCAAACACATGATTACGAATTATGACTTCCCTAATGAGGTAGCTTACTTTGAAACTAAGATAGGAGTATAAAAGAGGGAGGAAATCATGACCTTTTCAATGATCAATCTTGATAACCTACAACCTTTAGAGCATAGTGACCCCATGACCATTGTCAACCAACAAGTTCTAATTAGAAAATTGCAACAAGATAGGTTAGTTTTAGGAGAAGTTGATCTATGGAGCTTACTAATCCCTAATTGGTGCATAATTCATTACCAAATTCATTCTGAGTTGACATGTCAACCTTGTGTTGACATTTTAAACCATGTTTGTCTGAGGAAACCTATGAAAACTACCCTGAAACACCCACCAATCAATTTCCATTTGAAGCCAAGGATGCCATCATCTTGACAAGAACCAGTCACACTCAAGAGGAAAATCTTTCCCAACATGAGTAGACCCAGGTTCTATGTTCTGATCTCTAAAGCAAGACTGAGGAATCTCAGTCTTTATCTATCACACCTGCCCTAGATGACCTACCAATGCCTAAGGCATTGCTGAAAAACATACCAAATTGTGAAGTGATCCAAGAAGAAGTTCAGGAAATCATTTTTGAACAAGTTTTGAATCTAGGTGAATCTTTTGATAAACATTGTTTGCAACAACCTTTAAATCTAGATAGCCAAAATCTGTCCCAGCTGCCACCCCCTTCTAGCAAGAAATCACCTGTAGTCCCCAAAAAGAAAGAAGTCTCAGCCCCAGATCAACTGTGAAGTCTTAAATTTGATGGCTCTAAATCTAGATTAGGGAGTGGAGCTAGAGTTGAACTAACCAACCCGAAATGGAAAATGTATTTTGCTTCTTATAGGTTGTAGTTTGGTTGTACAAACAATGTGGCAGAATATGAAGCATTGGCTCAATGACTGATGTTTTCTCATCAAAAGAAGGTTACAACTCTCATGGTTTGGGAGATTCTGAGGTTATTGTCAAGCAAGTCTGCAGTCAATACACCTGGCACAATAAGAGGCTGGCTGCATATAGGAACTGAGTTTGGAACTTAACAAAAGATTTTGATGCTTTTGGCATCAAGTTGATCCCTAGAGAGGACAATCAGATTACAGATGCCCTTGTTGTTGCTGCTAGCACTTTGGAACCTATGCAAGACTCCAAGTTGAAGAGATTCTCAGTGGAGTTAGTCTTGATCCTAGTTGTCCCAGATAATGTCCAAATTTTTTAGGTCTTTGATGATGACCAACATATACTTTCCTTCTTCGCAAGCTTATACGTCTTTGAAGGGAAAATTATTGATGAATCAGAAAGAGACCACGGAGATTGGGATCTTGAGAATTGTGATACAAAAGGGATACTCAATTTGAAAAGCAACAACATTCCCAAGGGGATGGTAGCCTTGGAAAAGATCTTCGACTTTGACCCTCGGGCTTGTGAAAGGGTGCCAACAGAAAGCGATGGAGGGAAGTATGAATCTGTCAACTTGGCTGATTTAGGTCTAGAAAAGAATGTGTATATAGGAAAAACCGGCCCTGAGGAAATCAGAGACAAAATGATTAAAGTGTTGAAAGAAGAAATTGTAAAATTGCTTGGGGATATGAGGATTTGAAGACCTTTGATACTTCAGTGATCACACATACCATACCCTTGAAGCCAGAATCAAAGCCCTTTCCCCAAAAGTAGCACTCAGTCAATGCCTTAATCAAACCCTTAATTTTCAAAGAAGTACAAAAGCTACTATTCGCAACGATAATCTTTCTAGTACGACATTCCACTTGGCTTGCTAACTTGGTCCCTATTCACAAGAAAAATGGTGAGATTAGATTGTGTATTGATTTTAGAAGTCTAAATAAGGCCTCAGAGAAGGATAATTACCCACTTCCTTCTCTTTATGAGGTGTTGCAAACTGTTAATGAATCCCATATGATGTCATTTTTGGATGGCTATTCGAGATATAATCAAGTTCTTGTCAGTTATGAAGATAGAATGAAAACTGCCTTCACTACCAAGTGGGGAACATTTGCTTATCAGAAGATTCCATTTGGTCTTATTAACGTTGGAACAACCTTTTAGCGTGCAATGGATGTGGCATTCAAAGACCTAATAGGTAAATGTATCATTATCTATATGGATGACTTAACTGTGTTTTCTAAGAACAGAGATGACCATGTTGTGGATTTAGTGAAAGTTCTTAAAGATGCATAAGTTATGATGTGTCTCTTAACCCCAAAAACTGTGTGTTCAGAGTTTTTGAAGGGAAACTCTTGGGTCACATAGTATCAAAAAAGGGGATATCCATAGATCCTGACAGAGTTGAGTCCATACTAAAGCTGACAATGCCGGGAAGCAAGAAGGAAATGAGATGTTTCTTTGGAAAGATCAATTTTCTAAGGAAATTTATAATTGGGTTTGCGGAGATCATCAAACCTATAAATGAAATGATGAAAAAGGATGCAAATATAGAATAGATTAATGAAGCTAAATCTTCTTTTTCACAGATTAAACAGTCAATTTCAGAGGCACCGGTTCTAACCAGCCCTGACTACTTAAAGCCTTTTTATATCTATTCTTTTGCATCTGATCATTCATGTGTTGCTGTTTTAACACAATGAAAAGGCGAGGGAGATGAAAGGCCTATTGCTTTTATGAGTTCCCCATTTAAGAACGTAGAAGTTAGATATCCACCTCTTGAAAAGCAAGCCTTCGCGCTTGTACGAGCAGTCAAAAAATTTAGGCACTACATCCTTTGTAGTCAGGTCATTGCCATAGTTCCTGATCTTGTTGTGAAGTCCCTCCTCATGCAGAGCAAACTGGGGGAGAGGCGAGGAAAATGGATGGCCTTTCTATAGGAGTATGATCTTGAGATTCATCCAATGAAGATAGTCTGAGGCCAAGGTTTATCCAAAGCAATGGCAGACGTTGATACTAAGATCACCTGTCAACAATACACAATACAGTCATTTATAGGCAATCCTTGGTACTTAGATTTGATTTTTCTATTGTTGAATAACAAATCCCCAGACAGAATGAACACCAGTCAGAGGAGAGCACTGAGGCTAAATTTTTTACATTACATACTTAAAGGAGGAGCTCTATACCAAAGAAATTTTGAGGGTGTTTATCTACGCTTCCTTGATCAACAACAAGAAAAACATGCCATTACAAAGTTCCATGGCAAAAACGGTACCAGACATGGATCAAATGATTCCATGGTGCATCAAATTCTGAGATTGAGCTACTATTGGCCTCATGTGTTTTGAGATGCACGCCAACATGTGAGGACATGCCATACATGTTAGACTTCTGCATCTAGAGAATGCAATCCAACGATGCCCCTATAGCTAGTGTATTTGGTAAAACCATTTGCCCAATGGCATTAGATTTCATAGGATTCATTAATCCAAATTTTTTTGCAGGGCATAAGTTTATTTTGATAGTGACAGATTATTGCATGTGCTGGATTGAGGCTCAGCCCTATAAAAATAGCACCATTGACGTGGTCATCAAATTTCTCAATGAATGCATCATTACCAAGTTTGGAGTACCATTTTCCTTGGTATGTGGCAATGGCCCTAATTTTTCTTCCATAGATTTCATTCAATGGGCCTATGAACATAAGATAGTATTAAAATATTCTTCTAATTACTACCCATAGGGAAATGGAGTAGCTGAGTCTACTAATAAAAATCTGTTGGAAGTGATTAAGAAGTTGTTAGAAAGCAACCCTAGGGATTGACATACCTAACTGAGATTTTCCTTATGGGCAAATAGAGCTCGCATTAAAGCCGCCTTAGGGAATTCACCATTCAAGCTAGCCTATGGCCAAGATCCAGTCTTTCCTTTACATCTACATATACTTGTCCTTAGGTTCATGCAAGAATTCTATTCAAAAGATGATAGAATAGAAGTTAGGCTGACCAATTTATTAAATATGTAAGAACAAAGAGATGCTGCTTTACAATAGTTCTCTAAACATCAAGCTATTGTCAAACGTTGGTTTGACAAAAGAGCGAAAATTAAAGCCTTTAGAATATTAGACATTGTACTGTTATGGGATAAGGCTAGAGAAAATAAAGGGGACCACCAGAAGTTTGACCGACTTTGGTTGGGTCCATATCAGATAGTTGAAATCCTAGGTGAGAATGCATTTCATTTGAGCACTTTAATAGGAGAACCTATTCCATTTCCTATCAATGGTCAGTTTCTCAAACATTATTTTGGTTTGTGAAGGTCTAATTTTCTGTTGGTTGTATATATGTAATTAGTTGTCTTTTTGTTTTGGTGTGTTGTTTGTTTGTTTTCCCTTTGCTTTCTTTCTGTTGTTCTATTTTGTTTTGTCTTGGTTTCTGGGGACCTTCATTTTCCTCCATTTCATAATGAAGTAGTTGTTATTCAAAGTTTACTACAGGCACTAGGAGAGAAATTGGTTTAGTTATTTTCAGGTATGTCTGTTGAAAGATTTCTTTCTAAACTCGTGTCTTATGATCGTTTTAAACAATGGTTTGAAAAGTTTTTACAAATAAGGTATATTGTAAAACATCTCATGAACCATGATTGAAATCTATCACAAAATAGATAAAAACACCTGTCTATGTAAGATGCCTATTTGCCTCAGGGTGGCTGTATCTTAGATTCAAGTGAAAAATTTGATTCCCAACACTGTCATGAGGTCCACTGTAGTTCTCAACCCACATTTTAGATTAATTATATCTGAGTATTGAGAAAAGTTAATAAAGAATTCCTACAAGTGAAGCCTATAAAAAAAAGGAAGAGAAAAGAGAACCATTGAAAGAAGGAAAACTCAATATTAAATGGGTTATTCAAGTATCTCTATTGGGGCTATGGACGCTTGACTGACAGTAGAGCAATGCTTTGAGAGAACTAGAGGTATCTCCGTTGAGGCTATGGATGCTTGGCTGGTAGTGGAGAAATGACCATGATATCATTGCACGACACTTAAAGGACTCAACTTATGTAGCTTGAATCTTAGGTATAGTTGTTCAGGGGTAAAGAAAGTTTTTATGGAGAAAGATGCGCCATACATACACACACTCAGATTCAGATTAGTTCATGTGTATTTACATATGAGATTCCAACTCAACCTTGTTCAATATATCTGAACCTAAAAGAGTTAGAATATTCATAAACCAGAGGTTCTAGGTGACTAAATTCTTCAGTGTCTTGAAAATGGGTAAACCATTTTCCCAGCTGAGTCACCATTTGTTATTCCTTGCATAACCACTCCATTTTGTTTTTGGTCAAAATGGGCCCCCCTTGTGTTTTTTTGTCCTTGGAGTTTTTGTTTGGGTCTTAGGAGTTTTTCTTTTTCCTCCTAAGTCCTTGTTCCTTTTTGTTTGGTGGAAGCAGAGTCAGAATGGAAACTAGACTTAGAACTTTGTGAAGGTTCCAAGTCCGGATTCGGTTTCGGTCTTGGCCCCGCCCTTGCCTTTTTGGTTTTCTTTATCTTTTTGGTTTTCCTTGCACTCTTGGGTTTGTTTCTCCCCTAGGTTGTCTTCGGTTTGCTAATGTTTCATTTTCTCCCTGGTGGATGCAAAACTGGAAATGAAACCAAATTTGGAACTTTGCGAAAAGTTTCGAATCTTGTTTTGGTTCCGATTCCGCTCCCGGCTGTTTGCTTTGTGTTTTTTTCCCCTTTTGTGTCTTGCTTGGGATGGGTTTTGTCCCAATAACATTTCCTTTTGTTTTCCTTTTCTCATGTCGGTGTTTGTTCCTTTGTCAGGAGTGGAACCGGAATTGGATCCGAACTTGAAACTTTGTAAAGGTTCCAATTCCAGTTTTGGTTCTGATTCCGCCCCCGTTCCCTTTGTTGTCTTTTCCCTATTGCGGGACCAAAATTGGATTTGGATTTAGATAAGAGACTTGGGTAAAGTTTCTTGTTTTGTTTTGACTCTGCGTCTACCCTGCCTTCAATTTTCACATTGGTCGTATACTCATTCCTGTCCCGATTCAACCCCTGACCAACCACATTTATTGCATTAATTATAGCTTCCTCACACATGCAAAATGGATTTTAAACTTTAATCAAGGTTATTTCAGCTCATAATCATTATCTAAAACATTTTTTACGAGTCAGAGCCTGAGTAACTTTGAGAGGAGCACGATTTGGTCATGGGCGCACGCTAGTGAGTGGATTCTTGTCAAGTTTCAACCTTTCTTGGTGGCATTTTGAGGTAGGCAGCTTTCCCGTTCCATTCAGGTTTTCCTTTTTCTATCGTTTGCTGTGTTCTTCCCACATTCGTGAGAATTTATTTCACAAATCTTCGTGTGTTTCTATTTTTGTTTCGCTTGTTTCTGGTTTTGGTTTTTGTTTTCCTCCCGTTTTCTATTTTTCCTTTTCGGTTTTTTCTCATTTGTTTTGTCATTCTGCTGTCGTTTTCGTGGTGTGTCTATAATGTTGTGCCATAGTTTTAACTAGGGTTTCATTTTGAGGAATATTTTGTGCTTTAAATTTTTTTGAATCTATTTGACAATCCCTTTGATCCTATTCCCATGTCGACTCAATGCTTTTCATGTCGGTTTCTTGATGCCCTAATTTCCTGAATCAATGAGTTGCACAAACTAGGGTTTGTGCATTGACCTTTACAATATCATGTCCTAGAAAGTTCAAATTTGGTTTTTTCCTATTAAGGGTGAGGTTAAACCCCTTATTTAAAGTTTCCTTATTGTTTCATGTGACCTAAGTCCGAAGTAGGTGTGACCGCGTGTTTAAAATGTGCTTCGCTTGAATGATAAATTGGCAGCAGTGGATTCAAGAATGAACTCGTCCCATAAGTGTTTGCATAATAATCGATTCCCAAAATGATCTTGCTTCTGATGAGTGTTGATTCTGGTCTACATCCTTATTATTTTGGCAGAAGCAAAATCGGAGTGGGAAATGAACTTGGAACCATCTATTGGTTCTAGTTCTGATTTTTGTTCCGATCTTGTCCCGGTTCTGATCCCAATCCCACCTATGTTAAAAGGCTTTTTGTTCATGTTTATGTTTTGGCTCCACTTTCAGTAAATGCAAGATTTTACTAAGTATGTAGAGTTTCCTTTGGTGAATAGAAGATGATATGAAAGATAATATTGATGTAATGGTTTCCAAGTCTTTGTTGATCTATCATAAGACTATTTTGCAAGAGTGAAAAATGTTAGGAGCATCCAAAGAAGCTTCTCCAAGGGGGATCTAGGTTGCAGAAAGTTCAAGTCCAACAAAGCATAAGAAGATAAAGGTGGAGAAAATCATTTACACCTTGAGACACAAGCATAAGAATCCAATCTTATAGCCAACAAGGTGGATTTTGAATGGGTTGATATCACTGATACAAACTTAGGGCCATTCAACTATGAGGATTTGGTTGAAGAAACCTTCACAGAGGATGCGACAGGGAGAAAAGAAAGAATTGTTCAATCTAGATTGGAAAATGTTTCCCTCTTTCCTCTCTCAATTCAATGTCTAGAGCTCATACTTATTGCAGCAGGAGCTTACAACCCGACAACAAGGTAGTGTGTGGATTTGCAAGGGAATATCAACATTGATCTCACTCCATAGATGATAAGGTTCATGTTTGATGCACCTACACCATAGAACCCCAAACAACTCAATGAAGCAGAGGAATTACAATTATATAGAAACCACAAGGAAGCTAACATGACCCACATGAATAAGAAATGGACGAGGGTGGAAAATAAATCCTTGAAAAAGATTCCTGATCAACCAAAGAGAGCAGATTTTAGTAAGGATATTGGTGACATAATCATGACGCTTTCCATAGTGTTCAAAAAGAGAGATTCTTCACACTTCAAGGAATGGATGTTTCCATTCATTCAAACCATTTTGGATGGATAGTACCAATTTGTTTGGCCAATGATTTTGTTAGAGAGCCTATATAATCAGATGCTTAGAGTGGGGCAAACAAAGAGTTCCTTCATGACTTCTTATGTAGTGTATGTAGCTACAAGGAAGGGAATTTTACCTGGTTTGAGTGCAGTTGGAGTATTGGGAGAAGCCCTTGGATAGAAGAAAGTGTGGGATCATTATGCTCAACTAAATTTACAAACATAAGAATTGCACTATAGAAGGGTTAATGATGCATTCTTGTATGTTATCATTAACCGGTTGATACGTGATGCAGGGTATAGATTGAGCAAGGAAGCCATGGCATTCATTACATAATGGGGACATTAGTACATACAATACCCCAAGTTTACTTACTTTAGGTTAGAAAGTTTTGATGGCCATCCTCATTTGCTTCCAAGATGATGCGGTAATAGAATTGTCCTTATGGAGTTCATCTATTAGGCCATAGGAGTCACTCTTAAATTTGCTAGCAAGCACAAGACTGGTTGTCATAAATTTTCCATGAAGTTGGGAGAGTATAGTTGTGCATATAATGTGGCTGCTAAGGCAATTTGTGATGAATTTATTTATTTGAAATTGGGTTTATATATAGCTCAGAAGCATTTTGATCCTAAGCATAAGATGAATGCTTTGCTCCCTACTGTCTTTGAGATGCATTTCAATTTGCTAGAGGATTTTTGGATTGATCTACAAGATGAATATGATGTCAGAAGGAGGAACTATGAAAGGTTTCCCATCCCATTAATGATTGAGTATGGGGTGAAGGAATATATTCCTAATAATTTATTAGATGATGGTGTAACCTTGGATCCCTAGTATGAGGTTGTAAACATAGGTACAAAGGAATTGGATCCAGTAAACTGGGATAAGGAAGAGTCCATTGATATTAAGCAAATTCCAAGGACAGTGATGGATCAAAGTATCCAGTGGGTGGTGATGAGGATCAATGATCCAAAGGCTCAAACTTGTAAGAAGAAGAAAGTTGCAAGTACCCAAGGGTACATAAGAATGAAGAGGAGGACAACTCCTAAGGAGGCAATAGAGTTTCTCCCTCCTAACTTTGGGGAGGAGCCTAATCTAGTAGCACCAGCTTAGGATATCCCTGAATCACAAGGAGAAGAAACTACTACTGCTGGTGAAGTAACTTCATCTCAACCGCTCCTTCTAGAAGAATCCACTAAAGAAGTACCTCAAGGAAGCCTTCATGATCAGGCTCAAAAAGATAAATAAAAGGAAATGGAGGTTGAGATCCATGATATCAATTCTGATTCAGAGGCTACACAGTCAGATGATGAGCCTCCCAACATTGTGTCTGCAGAGAACGTTGTAACTATTGAGGAAGAGTATGTTTTGACTAAGGAAGATCAATGGAAGTTGTTTGAAGATTCCAAGAGAGAAGTAAATTCCAAGGAACAAGTTGAGGCACTTGCAAAACAAAAAGAAATTGATGCCAAGGCACAAGCTGATGCATTGGCTAAACAAGAGGAATTAAAGGCTAAGGACAAGGCTCAAGAACTTGCTAGGCAACAAGAATTTGAAGCTAAAGCTAAAGAAGAAGAGCTAGAAAGGAAACAAAATGAAAAGGAAGATTTGTTGTAGCAACAAAAAGAACAAGAATTGAAGATTAAAGAAGAAAGGGATAAGTTAGCTATGTTGCAGAAAATCCATGAGTTGGAAGAAGAAAAATCTCAAAAAAGAAGAGAGAGAGAAGCTCTTGAAGCTAAGTTCAAGGCTATTGAGGAAGCTCAAAGAAAGAAGGATGAGGAGGAACTATTGCTTAAGAAGTTGGAGGCAGAAGCACTTGCTAAACATGAGCAAGAATCTAAGAAAGCATGGGATAAGGTCAAAAAATTAGAGAAGCAAAGGGATAATATGTTGAAAGAGAGAGAGGACCTATTAGAGCAGAGGAGATTAGAGGAGGAAAGGGAGAGGGATGAAACTGAAAGGCTTGGACGAGAAGCTATAGAAAGGGAGCAACAATAAGCACAAGAGGTCGATTCTTAACATAAGACCACCATTCTGCAACCTCTTTCATCTACCACATCTACTTCTTCTTCTACACAAGTGATAAATCCTATTGCTACTCCAACATGGTTGAAACTCAACCTTGAAAGGAAACAAGTAGTCCAACCTCAGTCCTTGAATTGGGTAGATATGATGAAAGAAATAGAGAAAGAGAGGCCCAAGAAAAAGGCTAGGGTCCTTCATTCCACAAAGCTAACAGATGTAGGTGAAATCATACTTTAATGCACCATTCCAATGATGGAAAAGAATAAGCAGGATATGAAATTGACTAATTATCAGTTGGGTAAGGTTAATTTGGGGAAACCAACAAGAAATCAACAGATGAACCTTATTGATATAGTGGCATCCTCCACCAAATTAAGGATGATAAAGGACAAACAAAGAAAAGATGAGCTTAAGGCTCAATTAGACCAATTGCATAGGTTCCTGAAGGATGTATCTACCCTTGTATCCTCTCAATTTGTTGCTCTAGAAACACCAATTTTGTTGAGTAAGAAGGAGGCCGATGATCTTGTGCAAATGAGGAGTAAGGTTGGAATGCTTGATAGATGGATAGATCTGTTGAACCAAGAGGTGGATGAGCTGCTTGTTGATAGTTATAGGGAACATGAGGGTGCATTGGATTTGGTTGAGGAGATGAACTCACATGCTGAAGTCTTGGGAAAACAAGTGGATGAGTATAGAGAGCACACAAAGAAGCTGAAAGACATCATCAAGTTGCCAAAGCAAGATCTCTTGGAATAGTCTATCCTCGATGAGGATAATATGGAACTCATTGAAAAGATAATCAACATTATCAGGTTCAAATCCACATTCATTTATCAACATAGAAATGAATTTCAAGAAGCTTGTAAAGATCCGAATGAGCAAATTGATGAATTGGAAGTAGTGATTGCGATTTTGGTTAATCTAAATATCCCTGTGAAGGAAGGTCTTCCTCTTGAAAAATTAAAGGAAAAGTGGAATAATAGGTTTGAGGAGGTGATGCAAAAAGAGGAGGATGGTGAGGACTTGTTGCTTGATAGACTCATGGATATTAAGGATGAAGTGAAGGCTGCTAGGAGGGATTTAATTAAATTGAAAGATATGCAAGAATTCGCCTTTGTAGAATTGAAAAGAATAAAATTTGAAGATGATTGGGTAGATGGGCCTGATGCAGACATACTCCAACAAGTGTTCACCAGCTATGATGAGTACATTCTTGAGAAAAATACACAAGAATGAGGTGGAAGTTGAATATGTTGTTCCTGATGGACACCTAATGGCATGGTCGGCTGGACAACTCCCTCTCTTCTCTCCTATTTTGTAGAATCTTGACCTCACTTCAACTAGAGATCCTCAGTAGATCTACATTCCCTCTTGGTGCGTTAGATTTTGGTAACAAAGTCATCAACCCTTGAACTAAAGATCAACCAACACAGTCACTTCATGCAGTTCCAGTTATTCCTTAATTGGTGGATCTCAATTTTTGATTGAGAGGAATTGATGCAAAGCTTGTCTATATGTAATTAGGCTCTCCATTTTGTAAAGGTCGACTAATTGAAGAAAGGATTAGTCACCTAAGAGGGATAGCAAATAGGATTGTCATAATTTTAAGATTTTATAAGTTTTCAAGCAAGATACTTTGAGATACTCTTTATAGTTTATACAGTTTTATGTCATTTTCATGTTTTAGTTTTAGTGATAATGTTAATGAATCATAGTCATTCATAGGCCAATGAATGTTGTGCATAATTGTTTCTTATTTGATGCAAATCAATAGAAGAATCTGGATCTGAGACTATTTCATTGAGTTATCTGTGAATGGAATTTACTTATATCTATTGATCTGTTAATTTTAGCAATGAGTTGGTGATATGTTTTGATTTTGAAATGAAGCTTTGATGAATGGTTATGGTTATTGAATTTTGCACTATGAATGTATGCAATAGTATAGGTCATGCTATGGATTGCATCATGTTTGTAGTTTTGGTTACTTGAGGAAACACTCATTGTTAAGATACATGTCTGGATGTAAAGAAATTTATATTCATATTTTGCTGTTCTAAAGCCTTGTTCTATATTTTTCTATTTATTTACCCCCCCCCCCCAAACGTAGGTTAATTTGTATGATGCAGTTTGTATTCCTTTTTTACTAGCAAGCCCCTTGAATATTACAGTTGCATTGGCCACTGAATCACACTTGTACAATTGAGAAACAACTACAGAGACCTTGGAAGATAGGTGGTTTTAGATCAGTTATTTTTTTCAGGAGAAATAGAGTAGAAATATTCTATTTAACATTGTTGTGCTACTTTGACCATCAACACCACCAACCCTTCCATCAGCCAGATAAGCAGCTGACACATCCACACCAAGAAAAACACCATCATCTTACTACCATTACTGCAAGCCTGAGAACCAAGAATTCCCACCTTCAAAAAATTTGAAAAAGCAACATCACCTCTCGAAGAGAGCTCCATACTACTTTTCTTTGTTTCGTGTTCATAAGAATCATGACAAAACTATGTTCAACATAATGATATCCCATGAAATGTCTAGGTGATTAGACCAGAATAAGACCAAAAATTATGGGACAAGCACATTTCAGACTGACCAACAAGTGTCAAGAATACAAAATTATGAAACACATATACAATAAAAGACAAGACACCATATGTATAAGACATAATTACTTAAAAAAATGCTAATACAAGGAATCATGGATCAAAAATCTCAACTCCTTGGCTAATATTTTTTAGGTAGAATGTAGTGTATCCACACCACTTAGCAAGTTTATAATACCATAAGAGAGGCCACATGCTTCTCCAAAGGGAACCTCATGTAACAACCCATTCTAATTTTATTCTAACATTGTCATATCTCTCTCAAGTTGTATTCTATGCTCTTCAAGCTAATTTTTATTCCTTCCAATGATGTAATCCATATTTCTAAGGCAAGATAATAATCCTTATACTTTAAATTAGCAATAAGATGACAAAATATAGATGTAATTTCAAAATCTACCTTACTAGCCTCTATTTCATTTGGGGTTTCAATCTTTCCATTGGGGACTTGTTAATCACATACTAATATATGTATTGGAGAAATTAATATTATTGATATGTTGTAATGAAATAACTAGCACAAGAATATAATTTGATATATGCTACAAATACTTGATAATAATATGCCACTTTGAGGGGGAAACCTCCTAATCCATTTCGAGAGGGAAACCTCCAAATATCTCCAAAGAGAACACAATTCATAATATGATGATGAAATAAGACTCACAACCTCCTATATATACCTATTTATCCCTAGGATATCACCCAAAATGACTTAGATAACCCTATATAAGCCCTAGGACAACCTAACTGACTAAATAATAATTTAATAATGATAACATGACTTAATTAGGAGTTAAGATAGCCACACGTCGACTATTCATAACCCAATGTACACTAATATTAAGGGTGTAGCATGCACCCTCGCTTCAAAGATGCATTGTCCTCAATGGTAATAAAGTGTAGATTCTTTTGAATGAACTCCTCATTCTCCCATGTGGCATCTACAAATGGTAAATTCTTCAAATTATACATAAATAGTATGGTTGTAATGAAAACCTTTTGTTATTTACATAGTAGGAATGTAATGAAAGGCACCTTGAAAGTGTATAACAACTCTTAGAGTAAATATGGCATTTCAATTTCTTCATATGATTACTAAATAATTGTAGGTTGGAAAACACAATGTGGTTTGTCAGTTATTTCATTTTGCATGTTCAGAGATAAAGGGTGGAGAACATGGGGAGGAGTTGCAGGTGGGGGATACACAAAACTAACCAAATTGAGCTAAGGGGTGACTAACCAGTTGGGTTGTTACGTGTAGAGGGTTTTACAACAGTTTGTAGGTCGCAAGTTTCATAAATCCTAGTGTTTGCCAACCTCCAATTATACATAGAAAATATGATTGTAATGAAAACCTTACAAATCAAATAAAAAAATTAAATGAAACTATTTTTGGTTGATTCAATATTTATCTTACACTCTACGATTCTCATTCATGAACCTTATAAAGTGTTGAATTTTTTATATAAAGTATAAAAACCTTATAATTATTTTTATGTAACTTGTTTAAAATTGTATCATTATATGCACTTTATTTTTTAAATAGGCCTCCTTAATCATATAAAATAGGTATTGAGGCTTCTTATGGTGATTATTTATTTGTGCTTTGTTGTATGAAATTTGATGATAATAAATCTTGTTGATAAATTGATTAAATGAAGGATGCTTAATTTATATATATCAATAGTAATTTGTATTAATAACTTTAGTATCTATTTTTTACTAATAGGTGTTAGTTAATATTTTTTAGTTGGAATATATGAAAATTTTATAGTCAATTGGAATTATCATATCTTGTAGGATCTCGAGGAACACATGCTAGTTCTCAAAGTTGTAGGTTTCAAAATCCTTCAATCCAATATTTTTTCTAAGAACGAAAGGTTTTAAAGTCATAAGAACACCCCTCTATCTTATGATTAAGTAGGGAAATAATGGTCCAATTATTGGGAATGGGTAATATCTCTTTCACTTCAGTCCCAACTAGATGACAGGTGGGATTCCTTAAAGGCATATTTAATAGTATTATGAAAAAATAAAGGTAAATGAGTTGAAAGTTTTGTAATATTACTGAACATACATTTGATATCGAAGACTATCAGTAAAAGAAAGAGCTACCCACAAGACATAAGACATCTTATTAAGTTGACATGGAGATCATTGCACAACTATAAAATGTGTGTATATCAAACTTGACTCTAGCATACAATCTCCTTAAATAAAGAACACCATCAACTCTTATAAAATTCTTTTGGTTGAACAATAATTTAATATAAATATTAATATTAATAATAAATTATGTATATATATCATTCTGTAATTCGTTGAAAAAAAACAAGTATCAAATCAATTAAATATTTGTTATCATAAATAGAGTGTGTTATTGATTTGTTATCATAAACATAGTGTGCTATTTTTTTCTTATCATAAACACACTATGATATCTGTTTATTTATAGAATTAGTGGATGAAGCAGTGCTTGGAGAAAAACTTGGAAACATTGTGATTTGTAAGGAAACACAATCCCAATCATTGGAGGTTTTCATTATGCTTTCAATTTGTTTTTTTCTATATGCCCACATAATTTTCTATCGTCCAAATTTTTTCCTTTTTGAGAGTAGAAGGAGAAGTTTAAAGCATCTTATGTGAACTGGAAGGTCAACCATTTTGGTCCTCTAGAATAGAAACAACAAAATCGTGTAGCCTATTTGAGGGGAGCCTACGCTATGAGTCAACAAGTTCTTCTACGCTATGAGTCAACAAGTTCTTCAACGTTATCTACCTGTTTCAATGATTATCTCACAAAAAAGATGTTAAACTCAAGGTGCCTGGAATTTGATGGTCTATTTGACCGTTTTTTATATTTTGGACCGTATATTACAACCTAAAAATTTATTAGACCGCATCATTTGACTTGCTATATTTTTATATAACCATAAATATGACACTTTAAATTATTATTAAACCATAAAAAATTATTGTAGGCATATATATATATATATATATATAATAATGTTTATGATAAAAATATAAATTAGTTTATAATTGAAAATTGAAATAATTCTTTCTAATTTCACTTTATATTAATATATATGATTTATTATAAATATATTTATTAATTCAAAATCTGTCGAGAATAGAATCTTTTCAAGATTAAATATAGTTCTTTCTAATTTTTTTAAAGATTTTGACTTTTTTACTAATAATTATCATTGATTTATATTAATATATATGATTTATAATGTTTATTATAAAAATATATATTAATTCAAAATCTTTTCAAAATAGAATATAATTGATTTTTAACTTTTTGGATATTTTAACAAGATTTATTTTCTACATAATTTAGAAACTTCTTGTTACAATTAAGATTTATTTCTAATTATCAATATTTTCTAATTTTACAGTTTTTTAATATATATATAGGATATTCTTATGAATAACAACATAGCACAAATTTTCATTGTATTTTCAAAGCATTTATTTTAGAGCATTTTATTTTCAACAAGATTTATTTTATAGCATTTTGTGTACAGTGATTCTTAGCTTTGTTTTTCTTCAATAGAGCATTTGGTTTTATTGGTGAGATGTTGAAATTTTGTTTTCCTTTTACAAATAATTTATGGTTTTAGATAAATGAATTTAAGATTAAACTATAAAAAAAATTGAACAATAGAGCTAATTTCACTTTATAGCATTGTTTTTTCAACAACATTTATTTTACATGATTTTTTTTCAAGTAGTTGTGTTTTATTGGTGAGCATTTTGAAATTTTGGATAATGAGTTGAATAAGGATTAAACTATTTTTAATTTTATATAATTATTTCTGGATAGGTTTGAAATTGATATTTAAATATGATTTTAGATAGATCAATTTGTGGATTGAACTATTTTTAATTTTATATAATCATTTCTTGCTAGATTTGATTTGAAATTGATATTTAAATGTGTTTTTAGATAGACCAATTCAAGCATTAAATTAATTTTAATTTTATTTAACAATTTCTTGGTAGGTTTGAAATTGATATTTAAATGTGTTTTTATGATATTTACACATGAAATCAATAAATTAATTTATAGTCAAAATAGTAATACAATTTTACAAATTAGAGAATAAATATATGGAAAAAACAATCATATTGTGCAATATAATTATTCTTAATCTAATACTCTATGCATTGTCAAAATGTAAATTACATATATACAATTATTTAATTATCAATAAAATTTATTATATGCAATTGGATTTTACTAATTGAGTGCATGCATAGTTTCTAAAATTTGTAAATTTTCTAACATAATTATTTTACAAAATAATATTTCATAGATTACTAATATATTGAATTTTTTTAGGTACCTCAAATATTTTTTTTGACAATTAAATTTTTTCATAAAACGTAAAATGACAGATATTTAAATGAACAAACCGTCACAAAATTTTCATATGATAGGCAAGGGTGGCCATCAAATTCCAGGCCTGCTCAAGGATTTGCGTTAGCCAGCTTCCCAGCCAGTTGGAGTAAACGAATGGTGGTTTGTTCACAACAAAGAGGTTGCTAATGGATCCTAAATGCTACTATTTCGAGTGTGAGATAGCTTTTGCTTTTTTTCCAATTGTATGGACCCCTTGAGAAGCCAATCAAATGCAGCTGGTCGAAGCACTCAAAAGGTATGATGTTGCAGAGGGTTTATACCCCTTGGTTGGTCTGCTTTATAGTTTTTCCATTTGATGTTTGCTTATACTAATGTTGAGATGAAGAGGAGAACATCTCAGAGTCATATGTATTAGTGATTTGTATTCATGAGGTTGTCCCCTCGAAGAGGCTTTTGATACTTGTACGAATATTTTTGAATATAAGCATATTTGTAACTATATCAAAGTGTTCTACTATTTTTGTCGTGTTACTGTTTTTGTTATTATGATTGATTCTATATATTTTAAGTGATATTAATTATTTTAAGTGATATTAATTATATTCATATAGTAATTAGACAAGTTTTCAAACTATAACATTCATTATCATGAAAACATAATTATTTTGTTCAATGTTTTCCTTTCAGTTTAGTTTCCTCCCTTATCTTTTTTTCTGCCCAATTCTTTAAAAACAACCCTATAATAATTTATTGAAGGGAAAGATTTTTAATAAGCACTTGAAATGAAAAAATAGGATAGTGGAGATCACAAGCCACATATCACATTAGAAGACATTACAATATTTCTTTAGCTACATTTAGAAACACCTTTATTTCCATTATCACACAATTCTCATAGCAATGAACACTATTATAAATTTATGAAATCTCTATGGGGTTTGATCATCATTAAGTAAACTATTTTTCAACTATTTCAAGATAAAGCCCCCAAGGTGCCTACAACACCAACCACTCCAAATCAAGTTTTTGTTGCAAGTGATAAATTTATGATGCCTCTACAACAAAATGATGGTATCATTGATTATATGAACACCCTATGCCAAAAAAGGACATAATCAGATGTGTGGTCCAAGTCTTAATCCACCATAATCCAAAAAATAAACAAAGAACCTCAACCTTCAAAGAGACTATGCATTCTCAAACCTTTTTCTCTAGATAATCTTTCTCTAAGAATAATTGTTTTTCTTTGGTTTGAAATAATTGTATGTTACATTATTTTATCATAATTTTTTTTTGTGTATAAATAATAATAGAAAAGAAATATCGACAAGAATTATATTTTCTATTTGATTGGTTTTATGAAAAAAGTTAATAACAGTGTGTTTTGTAACACAACTATTTTTCCAACCTCCTATTTCTCATAACATACTGATGCATCTATATATGTAGGTGTGCATTTTAAATTACAAGATCATTTCACTAAACTATGTTTGTGTATGGAAAATTGCAATTTTCAAGACAAAAGATGATTTTTAATAGTCACTTCAAATGGTACATAAAGCACACTACATTTTTTAACATGTACATTGCAAAATTATATGTTCCTTTTATTAATTTAAAAAAACTATTACATTGAATGGTGGGAATTCAGCTATGTAGCCATGGTTTCCAATACATGAGAGTATATACACCTTTAGAAAGTTCCATCTCTCTCACAATCTGAATAGGAGACAAAAGATCCTTGTTAAGGCTTACAAATTTGAGAAATTCGTTCATGTTCTTCATATTCAATCCTAACCTAAAAAGACATAGGAAAATATATGTTTTAGAGTCCTCGTTACTTGTTGATTCAACATCAAACAACCTGGAAATCAATCCCTCCATGTGCGGGCAAGGGAGGTGGGTGATTAGTTCTTGTGCATGGGCAAGACTCAGTATCACATAGTTACATTCGAGAAATATGCATATTTTCATTCCAGTGTATGTAATCTTGCTTGAATATATTTATGCATATAATTTTAAGGGAAAACATTGACTAAATTGACAACATAGACAAATGATAAATCATCTTATAAAAGTTGTGCATGGGTATTATACACCATTAAGTATTAAGGTATTAGATCTACTTTTAAATCATCATGGTATGAAAAATTATTGGAAAGACACCAAAGAAAAAACATCATGTATAGGTGCTTGAAATGAATGTATTATATTTCAACACATAGTAATAAAAAATTGTGAATGAAATAAAACAAAGAAATAAATATTTAAGAATATATAGGAGTTGCATGGTAAAGTCTCCTTTATAATTTTCATTGCTTCTTCACGAGTTGCATGTGAAAGGGAAAAAATACTAGAGTCAATATTCACTTATATTAAAGATAGAAAAATAAGCATCAGTTAATCGCTTATGAAAAATTTGGCATAGGATGCATAATTAATCACATTGTGTTTTCTAGCAGAACTTTAAACCTCCTATTTCTCATAACCAATATGAAAGCATAACTATTTATGCTTTGTTTAATCCCCACATCTACAACAAATCAGAAAAAAAAAAAGATTTTTGTTATGAGCATTGTATGAGATGCTACTAAAAAAATAAGAGGACAAAAAGGAAAATAAAATATAATAGTAAACCAATAATGTTATTGATTCTACACAAGCATATGTGATGTGTATATTTATTCTTCTATTAAATAAAACTGAGTAAAAAAATAAGATAATATTTAATAGAAAATATGAAATACATATGCATACATCTAGATTGTAATCATTATTCAAAATATGGTGTCTCTGCATACACTAATCATTATTTTATATCCATCATAATATCCTATGGAACCTTTCTCATTGTCCCTGACCATTCAATGTTGTAAATAGGTCAATATAGTCCATCACCAATCAATTCATAAGAAAATGACTTGTGACAAAATCTATGACTTCATCTACAATTGGGAGAGCTATTTCCTTCCCATAAACTTTTATGTCAAGTATGCAATCTATGAGAATGTGTTGGTATCCATGGGGACAATACAAAATAAAAAGATTAACATAATCAACTTGGTTGTCATCATCAAAGATGGTGGAGAACTAGTGGGCAACATCGAATCTCAATGTCGATTCTTTTGTGGGGCAAAAATTGTCTTGCTGCACTCAATCTCCACCCATACCAAAAGCTTCTCTCCTCAATGAAATGGAGGAAAAACAGTTCCTGGAGGGGAATTGGAAAGTTGAGAAAAGAAGTGATCTCTTCAATTTCATTTCCTACCATTGAGTAGTCTAGAAAAATTAGAGAGGGGAAGAGTGACTTTCCAAACAACAAACATTAGTGCATTATATCTGAAACTGAGGTGTTACTATCTAAATGAAAAGAACTAAAATAAATGAACTTGCCTTTGCCACTTAGCTGTCATGATGGAAACCATTTGTGCCTTTGCCTTCCTAGTTACGTGCACTACTAAAAGAGTCTATTGAAAACAAGAGAGCACAACGAACATATCATATAACACTTAGTAGTTTATAGATAGTGTACGAAATGTTTTGCACCCACAAACAAAAATTATCAATGAATATAATATTTGAAGCTTACCGTAAATGTACCCACACACACAAGATGGAGGCTATCTCCCACAAATGTAGGATACAAACTTGTAGAGCTACAAAGAAAAATTGCACTTGAAAATATGATTACTGATAGGGCTACAAATATCTTACAAAAGTAATCTATAAGACATTACAAAACACATCATTTAAAGGAAATTTGCATTTTAGTACATAGATGTACACTATCACACCACAATTATACTTAACCACAATATAATAATGACACGGTTAAAAAAAAAAGTTACAAGGAGGTTGCCAAATTTTGCTTAGAAAATAATAAGTGATAAATTGAATCATGTTACACATCAAAGATGAAACAAATCCTACAAACAATGATGTAAGATAATGTAGGTTGGAAATCACAGTGTGTAGTTCAACGTGCAAGTGGACATAAACAATGACAACCCAATCACAAGCCTATGCAGACATTCAATGGAGAGTTCAATTTAGGTGTGCCACACAAATCTATTTTACATGAGGAGGAAGGTTGTGAAAACAAACCATCCATTTGGTGTAAGTTGATATGAGTAGGAAATGCGTATCTTATAGAACATGAACTATAGTTTTGGAGGTTATGCAACACAATATGTAGTTCAACCTGCAACTTTCTATGTTGCCTAAAAGTGTAATGTGGAAATTGATATGCAATTGATTCTACAAATGCATATTAAAGCCACAAAAATTGGAATACAGGTGGGTTGTGGTGCATGTGTGTGTATCTATTATGTGATAAGAAAGGTTAAGAAGTCCACCGAAATGATTTTTAAAACCTCCAATGTCATAAAATGTGATGTCATTGTTGCCGGATACACCAATAAAATAGGACATTATTTACATATGTTGATAAAAATAATAAATCAGTAATGGAGTCAATCAAGATAGGCATAAATGTGAAAAAATTCCTACAAACCATGACATAATTCAATGCAAGTTGGAAAACACGGTGTGTAGTTCAACCTACAAGTGGACATACAACTAAAATTAAAATCGGAGCCCTGCATGAAGATGAAGGGAGTTTGGATTATTTGGATTGCACATACCTCTTTCACCTGAGTAGGAAAGTTGGTATATCGAACCTTCCCTTTGGGATGACTTAAAAAGAGTAACAAAATAATACATGAACTAAAGTTGTGCAAGTTGAACAACACAATGGGTAGATCAACCTACAACTTTCTATATAGCCTACAATTGTAATGTGCATGATAATATGTAATTACCTCTACAATTGCAAGAAAAAAAGAATAATAGGAGAAGATACGTTGGTTGTTGTGCATGTGTATCTATTAATTGAGATGAAAGGTTAGAGGTCAACCAAAACCTTTTATGATAACCACCAACATCAAGAATTTTTTTTGTATTACTGCCACCAAGGCAAAAGAAAAAGGAGGTTGCTTGCATCTGTTGAGAAAAATAATGAGTGAGTGATTGATCGAATCAATATAGGCATAAAAGGTGAAACAAATCATACGAAAGATGATGTAAGCCAATGCAGGTCGTAAATCATAGTGTGCAAATCACATGTAGTTCAACATGCAAGTGGACATAGACAATGCCAACATAATCACAAACCTATGTGGACATTCAATGAAGAGTTCAATCTATGTGTGGCACAAAAACCTTTTTTACCTGAGGAGCAAGGTTGTGAAAACCAACCACCCATTTTTTGTAAGTTTCAATGACCATGAAATGCGCATCTCATAGAGCATGAAATAAATTTGTGCAAGTTGAGCAACATGGTGTCTAGTTCAACCTGAAACTATCTATGTAGCCCAAAACTATAATGTGAATATTCATATGTATTGCTTGTACACATGCATCTAAAAGTTGGAGAAATTGGAATACAAGTAGGTTGTGGTGCATGTGTGTGTATTTTTCATGTGAGAAGAAAGGTGAAGAAGTCCACTGAAACCTTTGTAGAAACCTCAAATGTCACAAAATGTGCTTCCATTGTTGCCAAGAATGCCAAAAGAATAACATGTTTTTTGCATCTATTGACAGAATAATGAATCACTAATGGAGTGAATCAAGAAAGGTATAAAGGTGAAAATTTTCCTATCAACCATGACATAAGCCAATGCAGGTTGAAAAACATAGTGTGTAGTTCAACCTACAATTGGACATACAGACTACAAGTAAAATCATAGCCTTGCATAAAAATAAAATGAAGAGTTCAAAGTATTTTGGGTGTACAAACCTCTTTTACCTGAGTAGGTAGGTTGTGATATCCAACCTTCCATTTGAGGTGACTTAACATGAGAAACAAAAGTGCATCTAACAATGCATTCAAACTATAAAAGTGCAGGTTGAACAACACAATGAGTAGTTCAACCTGCAACTTTGTATGTAGCCTATAAGTGTAACGTGCATAATAATATATAATTACTTCTATAGTTGCAATAAAAAATGTAATAATTTAGGAAGATACGTTGGGTGTGGAAAAATGTATCAGTTAATTGAGATGAAAGGTTAAAAAGTCAACCAAAACCTTTTATAGTAAACTCCAATGTCAGAAAATGTTCTTGCATTGCTGCCACCAATGAGAAAGGAATAAGAGGTTGGTTTCATCTGTTGGGAAAATAATCATTAACTAATTGATTGAATCAAGATAGGCATAAATTTGAAACAAATCCTAGGAACAATGATGTAAGACAATGCAAGTTGGAAATCATAGTGTCAATAACAAAAGGTTTTGATCACATTCATACTATTTTGTAAAATTATAGGTTACAAAACATTGGGAGTTATAAAACCCGCAACCCACATATTGTTGTAAAACCCTCTACACGTAACAACCCAATTTTTTAGTCACTCGTAAGCTCAATTTGGATATTTTTATGCATCCCCCAACTACAACTACTCCCCTTCTCTCCACCACTTAGCTTTAAATGTACAAAAACAAATAACCCAAAACCCATTATTTTTTCCTACCTATAATTATTTTGAGCATTTTTTCCTCAATCGTATGAACAAATTGAAATACAATTTTACTCTGACTAAGAGTTGTTATAAAATTTGAAGGTTCCTTAAATTATGTTACCCAGGTTGTGGGAGGGAGAAATAAGTAGTAGATCAATAACCACTTTGCACAACCCTTGCCTGTACAAAACCTTTCTCATTTGGTGTAGTTGAATGTCAACAACCCACATTTTCTCATTATGCAAGGCCACATCACTCAATTTTTTAACATGAAGCCTCCTAAGATCTTTTCAATGCTTGAGGAGGTAGCATGTACTAATGAATGAAATGAAAAAGGAATATGCTCTAAAAACACTTGAAAAGAAGCAAACCAATGTGAATGAGATAGATAATGTATTGATTGAAGACATTATTCCTACTCTTGACAAGTTGAGGAAGGAGCCTGTGCAATATGTGCAATGGGAAAATGATAATACAAAATTGGATGCAATAGGTTGTAAAAAGTATGCAATGGAAAAGGATTCTTCTCTAAAAACACTTGAAAAGAAGTAGACCACAGTAAATGAGATGGATAATGTATTGACTGAAGAGATGCTTCTTGCTCTTGCAAAGTTGAGGAAGGTGCGTGTGTACTAAGTGCAATGGGAAAATGGCAATGCTGAATTTGAGCAATAGGTATTATAAAGTGTAATAAAAAAGGAATTATCTCTAAAAATAATTGAAAAGAAGAAAACCAAAGTGAATGAGATAGATAATGTATTTACTGAAGATATTATTCATGCTCTTGACAAGTAGAGGAAGGAGCCTGTGCATTATGTGCAATGGGAAAATTACAATGGAAAACTAGAGGCAGTAGGTTGTAGAATGTATGAAATGAAAAAGGAATATCCTCTAAAAATACTTGAAAAAAATCAGATGAAAGTGAATGAGACAGATAATGTATTGAATGAAGAGATTCTTCCTGCTCTTGAGAAGTTGAGGAAGGTGCTTGTCCAGTATGTGCAATGCGAAAATGACAATGTAAAACTCAAGCAATAGGTACTAGAAGGTATGTAATGAAAATTAATATTCTCTAAAAACACTTGAAAAGAAGCAAACCAAAGTCAGTGAGATAGATGATGTATTGATTGAAGAGATTACTCCTGCTCTTGACAAGTTGAGAAAGGAGTATGTACAGTATGTGCAATGGGAAAATGGAAATGGAAAAATGAACTCAATAGGTACTAGAATGTATGGAATGAAAAAAGAATCTACTCTAAAAACACTTAAAAAGAAGTAGACCAAAGTGAGTGAGATAGATAATGTATTGATTGAAGAGATCCTTTGTGCTCTTGATAAGTTGAGGAAGATTCGTGTGCAATATGTGCAATGGGAAAATGTCAATGCAAAACTCAAGCAACAAGTACTATAAAGTATGTAATGAAAAATGAATTTTCTCTAAAAAACACTTCAAAAGAAGCAAACCAAAGTGAATAGATAGATAATGTTTTGGATGAAGAGATTATTCTTGCTCTTAACAAGTTGAGGAAGGAGCGTGTGCAATGGGAAAATGGAAATGCAAAACTAAAGGCAATAGGTACTAGAATGTATGAAATGAAAAAGGAATCTACTATAAAAAATCTTAAAAAGAAGCAAACTAGAGTGATTGAGATAGATAATGTATTGATTGAAGATATTCTTCATGCTCTTGAGAAGTTGAGGAAGGTACATGTGCAATATGTGCAATTGGAAAATGTCAATGCATAACTCAAGGAACAAGTACTAGAACGACTACCGCCTAACATAGTCTTGCTCTGGCTCAGAGAAGAGGGTATAGAAAGATTTGGTTGGAAGGTGATTCCTTGAACATTATTGATAATTTAAAGAATTTATCTCCTCTGTCTTGGACAATTGAGGCCTTGATCAAGGATTATATTGAAATTATTAAATCCTTTGATAATGTTTATATTTCCCATATTTTGAGAGAGGGAAATAAGTTAGCTGATTTCTTCGCTAACTTTTGTGTTAGAGATAGGAAGGTTTGGGATTTAAATGATCCCCTCCCTTATGAGGCCACGCCTATTGTTATAAATGAAAGTTAATTTATTCTACAATTTGTGCATGTCCTTGCTCATGTGGTGGCATATCATTAGGAAGGAGGGTATGGTTATGATTTTGAGGAAAGGCTATCATATGGTGTGGGGTTCAAATTCATTATGGTTTATTTGTTTTGTGGTTTCCTTCGCACAAATTGTGGGTGTTAGCTGCAGAAGCTTCCAGAGTCTTCTGTGGGTTTTTTCAATTATGTGTGTTGTCTACTACTTCCTTCTGAGTTCCCTATTGTGTTCTTGGTTTTTACTTTCCATCGTCATGGGTGGGGACAAAAACCACACTGAGCCTAAATCTTGTGACACTACGAAGTAGAGAAAGGAAGTGTGGGAGATATTAGAGAAGGGTGGCCTAACTCCCTTCATGGAGAAACTGCATGGAAATAATACTCAGGTTACTACCCTGGTCGAGAAAGGATGGAAAGGGAGAACCCTGGAGTTGGGTGGTAGGGAAATTGAGGTGGACGAGGAGTTTATAACTTAGATTACTGGCCTTCTGATTAAGGGCATGAAGGTGTACAGGGATAAAAAAGAGTCGCTGGCTACGATGTCTGTTTTCTTCAAGCAGAATGAGAGTGATGACTTGAAGCCTGCGAAGAGTGGAGGGTATCTTAGGACTTCCTTGAAAGCTCTTTGGCGGGATGTTGTCAAAGAAATCATGAGGTATGTTACCCTAGAAGGAAGGTATATGACCATTAACAATTACCATTTTCTATTGCTTAATCATTTTAGGCACAAAAAATGGGTGTCTTTTCCCTATTATTTGCTGGTGTCGATGGACTGTGGGATTAAAGAGCACAAGAAGAACCCCAAAAACCCTTTTTGGCATGCAGGGTTGATTCTTGTAATATATGAACATGTTAAAGCACATGATGTCCAAAAGATTCTGGTTACTCTGAAAACTAAAGCTAGGGAGGCTTATGATACTAAGTCAGGTGAGGAAAGGGCTTCTAAGAAACCGAGGAAGAGGAGGCTGATGTTAAATAAAGATTCTGAGTCAGATAGGGATGATGTTGATTATGTCCCTGATTCATATGCTTCTTTGGAGGAGGGCCCCATATCCCCTGTGCAGGGTAAATCTGGGAAAAGGAATTTGATTGAGGAAGTGGGCTATATGACTTGCAGTGATGATGTGGAGGTGGTTGTTCCTTTAAAGGGGAACAAAGACAAAAATGAGCTTTATGGGGAAGCTTCCTCTCCTCCCCCTGCATCTAGACTCGTGTAGGATCTTAAAGAGGGAAGTCAGAAGAGAAGGGTTTTGAAGAATTCCTCTTTCTCTGTGGTTGGTGGCTTCCATGGTGGGGATGTTTCAAGTGCTATCATTGGGTTGCCTAAGTAGAAGGATAGAGTTGTGGGTGGTGATCAAGTTGCACACGGGAGCTAAGAAAGCAGACACATAGAGGATTTCGAAGAGGTTGGTTGCTGCAGAGAAAATTGTTGGCTCCATTTGTAGGATGAAGTCTCCTATGACTGCTACTAAAGGTAAGGCTGCCTCTAAGGAAAAGGTCCATGAGAGTTCCTCTGAAGAGGATGTTGCTATGGGAAATCGTATTGAAAACTTTGATAGGGAGGATCTTTTTGATGTGTTGGGTTCAGCCCGTGATAGTGCCAATGTTCTTTTTAAACTTTTTAAATGGTTTTTTCATGAAATTAATAGGACTAATGTTCACATTAGAAGCATTTATTGTAAGGCTAAGGATCCTATGATCCAAAGCCAAATTGATAACTTAATGGTTGGTCTCAATACTGTTGCTAATATTGTGACAGAGGAAACCATCAATCTAAAACAGAGTATGGAGGTTAGAATGTTCTCCCTTGAGGAGAAAATTGACAAAATTTGGAACATGGTTATGAAGAGTGGGGAAGATCCTAAAGTCCTGGGTAGGCCAGGCTCTGTGAAGGATTTTTCCCCTATTAATAGAGGAAATTTTGTCTGCTGATGATATGGTTGCTGAGGGTAAGCGGACTGGGGAGGATTATGTTGCTACTAAGGGTTCTATTTTGAGCTCTGAGGTAAATACTGGTGGGCCTAGGGTTAGGACTAGAAATAGACTAAAAAATTAGGCTGGGTCCTTGAGTTTGGAGGTTTCTGATATTGGGGTTAAGGGACAAAATCTTGTTGCTAGTGAAATGGAAGTTGTTGAAATTCTGAACAATATGTACTGCGGTGTGCCATTTTTTGGCTACTTTTTGGCTGGTGGTTTGCTGTCATTGGGCTGATGGTTGTTTCTTGATGTTTCATTTTTGTGTCAGTTGTTCCTTTTTGTAAAGGGTTCCACGCCCCTTCAAAACCCGTTTTTTACCTCTAATCAAAACAAGTACTAGAAACTATGTAATGAAAAAGGAATTTGTTGTAAAAAACACTTCAAAAGGAGTAGACCAAAGTGAATAGATAGATAATGTTTTGACTAAAGAGATTATTCCTACTCTTGAAAAGTTGAGGAAGGAGCATGTGCAATATATACAATAGGAAAATGACAATGCAAAAATGAATGCAACATTACTAGAATGTATGGAATGAAAAAGGAATCTGCTCTAAAAACACTTGAAAATAAGCAAACTAGAGTGAGTGAGATAGATAATGTATTGATTGAAGAGATTCTTCATGCTCTTGAGAATTTTAGGAAGGTGCATGTGCAATATGTGCAATGGGAAAATGACAATGCAAAAATTGAGTAACATGTACTAGAAAGCATGTAATGAAAAATGAATCTACTCTAAAAACGCTTGAAAATAAGTTCACCAAAGTGAATGAGATAGATAATGTATTGACTGAGGAGATTCTTCCCGCTCTTGAGAAGTTGAGGAAGGAGCATGTGCAATATGTGCAATGGGAAAATGGCAATGCAGAAGTGGATAAACTCAAAATATTTTGTATTACATAGATGATGCTATAAGTGGAGTTAAAGAAATGAAGTAAAACATTATTGAACTTAAGAATTCCATGGAACAAATACAATTGAAAATAGATGATAAGGAAAAGGAAAAATTAGATCTAAGTGCAGAAAAAGAGAATCAGATGGGTGGAGACACGAAATTCTTATCTAAAAATGTAGATAAATTTTGTAAAGAACTCTTAAAATAATTTTTTGCATTCTCTAATCATAAAGACACTCTCAAAAGTGGGTAAAATGTGGTTGTAAAGCTACATAAAACTATTCAAGACATTGAAAAATATATCCAAGAGAGGGATGATGTTGTCCTAAAGGTTGATGAGGGAGCAACTGATCTGAAGCTTAAAGGTTGGTTAGTCACCCCTCAGGTCAATTTGGTTAGTTTTATGTATCCCCCCACCTGCAACTCCTCCCCATGCTCTCCACTCTTTAACTTTGAACATGTAGAATGAAATAATTGACAACCTACATTGTATTTTCCAACTTGTAATTATTCGGTGCATTTATTTTATCATCATATAAGGAAATTGAAATGCAATTTTAGTCTACCTAAGACTTATGATAACTTTATATGGCACCTTTCATTACATTCGTACTCTCTAAATAACAATTTTTTTCATTACAATAATACTGTCTATGTATAATTGGAGATTGGAAAACACTAGTTGTTATTAAACCTACAACCCACATACTATTGTAAAACTCTCTAAATGTAACAACCCAATTGGTTGCTCACCCCTCAGCTCAATCTAGTTAGTTTTATGTATCCCCCACTTGCAACTCCTCCTTGAACTCTTCACCCTTGAGCTTTGAACAAACATAATAAAATAACTCACAACCCATCGTGTTTTCCAACTTTCCATTATTTTAATGATATGAGGAAATTGAAATGCAATTTTTAGTCTGCCTAAGACTTGTTATAAATTTTGAAGGTTCCTTTCATTAAATTCATACTTTCTAAATAGCAAAAGGTCTTCATTATAATCATACTATCTATGTATGATTGGAGATTGGAAAACATTGGGAATTATGAAATCTTCAACCCACAAACTATTGTAAAACCCTCTACATGTAGCAACCCAATTGGTTAGTCACCCCTCAACTCAATTTGGTTAGTTTTGTGTATCTCCCACCTGCATCTCCTCCCCATGCTCTCCACCCTTTAAATTTGAACATGTAGAATGAAATAATTGACAAATCACATTATGTTCTCCAACCTGCAATTATTCTCTACATTTATTTTACCATCACATGAGGAAATTGAAACACAATTTTACTCTAAGTAATAGTTCTTATAAATTTTGAAGGTTCCTTACATTACATTCCTACTGTCTAAATAACAAAAGATTTTAATTACATCCATATTGTTTTGTAAAATTGTAGGTTAGAATAAACTGGGCATTATGAAACCTTGCAACCCATGTATAGTTTTAAAACCCTAAACACGTAAAAACCTAATTGGTTAGTCACTCCTCATCTCAATTTGGCTAGTTTTATGTATCCCCCAGGTACATCTCCCCCCCTACTCTCCACCACTTAGCTTTGAACGTACAAAAAGAAATAACCCAAAACCCACTATTTTTCCTACCTACAATTATTTTGACCATTTTTTCCTCAATCATATGAAGAAATTGAAATACTATTTTTACTCTGGCTAATAGTTGTTATAAATTTTGAAGGTTCCTTACATTATGTTACCCAAATTGTTGTGGGAGGGAGAAATAAGTAGCAGATCAACAACCACTTTGCACAACCCTCATGTGTACAAAATCTTTCTCATTCTATGCAGTTGAATGTCAATAACCCACATTTTCTCATTATGTAAGGTTGCATCACTCAAGTTTTTAACATGAATCCTTCTTAGCTCTTGTTGATGCTTGAGGAGGCAGTGGGTACTAGAATGTATGAAATGAAAATAGAATTTTCTCTAAAAACACTTGAAAAGAAGCAAAACAAAGTGAATGAGATAGATAATGTATTGATATAATAGATTCTTCCTTCTCTTAACAAGTTGACTAAGGATATTGTGGAGTATGTGCAATGGGAAAATGACAATGCAAAACTAGAGTCAATAGGCTGTAGAATGCATGAAATGAAAAAATAATCTACTCTAAAAACACTTCAAAAGAAGCAGATAAAAGTGAATGAGATAGATAATGTATTCACTGAAGAGATTTTTCCTGCTCAAGTGTCAATGCAAAAACTGGAGGTAGCAAGTAATAAATTTATGAAATGGAAAAAAGAATCTGCTCTAAAAACACTTGAAAAGAAGCAGATCAAAGTGAATGAGATAGATAATGTTTTTACTCAAGAGATTCTTCCTATTCTTGAGAAGTTGAGGAAGATATATGTGTGTAGTATGTACAATGGGAAAATGGAAATACACAAGTAGATAAAATCAAGAGGTTTTGTATTGCACAAGAATTAATGCAGGTAAAGAAAGTGAAAGATGATGCTGTAATCGGAGTTGAACAAATGGATTCAAAGATTCTTGAACTTAAGAATTCCATGGAACAAATAAAACTAGAAATAGATGAGAAGGGAAAAGCAATATCAGATGTAGGTGTAGAAAAATAGATTCAGTTGGGTGGAGACATGGAATTCCTATGTAAAGGTAGACAAGTTTTGTAAAGTAGTTAAAAGAAACATCTACATTCTGTAATAAAAAAGACACTCCCAAAGTTGAGAAAAAAGTGGTTTGAAAGCTACATAAAAGTATTGAAGACATTCAAAACTATATCCAATAAAGGGATGCTCTTGTCCTAAGGGTTGATGAGGGAGTAGCTGATCTAAAGCTTAAAGTAAAAGATATGAAAAAGAAGTTAGAAGATCATGAAAAGGAATAGTAGGGGGTGCTAATAGGTAAGAGTAGTGGGGATGAGGGAAAACATCTCGATGATCAATTTGTAGATGCAAAAACAATAGTTGAAAGTGTTGAAAGTGAAGAAAACCAACAGAAGACTAAAATTAACCAATTAGAAAATGAATTAAAAGATAAGAAGAAGATTTCATCGTCAAAAGAAAAGGAGCTTAACACTATTCAGAGAGAGATCCAATCTAAAAGACAAGAATTTTAGAAAACAAAGACTGAATGGAAGGTGTTGCTTATGAAGAGGGGCACATGTAAACATTAGAAAATGAGTGTTTCCAAGAATTTGATGCAGTTTAGAAGTTGAAGGCTGATATCAGACTCCACGAGGCTTAATTAGGAAATGTTCAATTTACCTATAATGATCTTGTAAAGCATTTTGATAGATCAAAAGTCAAAGGTGTTGTTGCACAACTTAGAAAAGTTAAAGATGTCTTGATAATAATTGCATTGGAGGTTGTTGTAGGAGGGAAGTTGTGTAATGTGGTAGTGGATATAAAACAAATAGGGAAGCTACTACTTGAAATAGGACATATATAAAGAAGAGTAACGACTATCCCTTTAAACAAAATCCAAGCCCATACCAATTCGTCAAGAACTCAAGAATTAGTAGCCAAATTCACGAGAAATGGAAATGCAAGGCTAACACTATCTCTTGTTGTATATGAAGATGAAATTTTAGCAACTATGGCATTTGTATTTCGTAGTATATTTATTTCTAGCCATTCATATGTTGCAAAGGAGATTCCTTTTCATAGAGATATACGATCTCCAACTGTAACTCTTGAAGGGGACCATTTTCAGCCAAGTGGTCTTCTTACTGGTGGAAGTCACAAGGGAGGAGGTGAGTTGTTGAGGTGGATTCATGCATTGTCTAAGGAAAAGTCTTATCTTGTTATTCATCAAAACAAGCTATCAAGAATTGAAGCAAAAATTGCAACATTGTTGCCATTGGAAAAGAAGTTTTCACATTTGAAACCTCAACTAGAGTTGAAGTCCTAAGATCTTTCTCTTTTTCAAAATAGAGCTTAAGAGAATGAGCACCATATATTTATTGAATTCGTTGCTAGAATGAAAAAAGATCTAGAAATGTCCAAGATAGAAGTGTTAACAAAATATGTACTTCACAAGACCTACAACTTCACAAGTGTTTCTCGAGTTGCTGCCCTTCAAAAGGCAATGGAAGATTACAATTTCATTTTAATATTAATATTTGCAAAATGTTAGAATTAAAATATGAAAGGTAAAACTTTTCATATTGTACATAGAATTTGACGTTTCTTTAGTAATTGGTTTTCAATAATTAGTTATTCTTTCAGAATAAAGAATCTCTACAAAGCGAGGGGAATAGTCAATTTTAGGAAAAGAGTGGTAGCTAGGATTTTCAAGCATGTCCTTTGTACAGAGAGAAGGGAGAAGTATGTGAACTTCCATTGTATTGAATAAATGAGGAGATGTTTGTAATTTGTGTAGGTTTCATAAAATCATCTACTCATAACCCACATTGTGTTTTCCAACCTGCAATTATTTAGTGCATTTATTTTACCATCATCCGAGAAAATTGAAACACAATTTTTAGTCTAATTAAGACTTGTTTAGATTTTGAAAGTGCCTTTCATTACATTTGTATTGTCTAAATAACAAAAGGTTTTCATTACAACCATATTGTCTATGTATAATTACAAGTTGGAAAACAATGGGTTTTATAAAACTTGTAACCCACATACTTCTGTAAAACCCTCTACACATAACAACCCAATCAGTTGGTCACTCCTCAACTCAATTTGGTTAGTTTTATGTATCCCCCACCTGCAACTTCTCCTTGTGCTCTCCACCCTTTAACTTTGAACATGAAAAATGAAATAACTAACAACCCACATTTTGTTTTCCAACATGCAATTATCAGTGGGGTAAGTGCACCAAGATGGTTCCCAAAAAGGGGGCTTAAGTGGCCACTTTTTTTTCCTGAAATCAGGAAATACTGACCTTAGACATGAAATTGAGGATAGTTACACTCAAAATTTTGAGATGGAACAAAAACAAGGATCAAAGTGCTCCGAGTCTACTTTCTAAACTACTAATTTATTTTAAAAATGGTTGAGATTAAGGGGTTCAAAAGAGGGACATACACAAATTGGTTCTATTTTTGTTAGAAAAACATAACATAGCAACTCTTGTATGACCTGAGCACGGTGAAAATTTTTTTTAAGTATTTTTAAAATTGCTATGGTCAAAAGTTAGTTAATAGTATCTAGTTGATGCACGATTTTTCTGATAATTTTTTAATGAATTTTTGATTTTTTACTAATTTTCCAAGTGGGCACTTCCTGAAAAGTAGAATTTTGGCCTTGCTCCCCCTAAATTTTTTTGAAGGTAATTGATTTTTTTAAATTTGTAGAATGGAGTCTAGTTTCTAAAAATGTAATTTATTTGAAATTTCGATGAACGGTTAATTTATAACCAAAAAAACACCAAACATTTCTTTTTGGTGAAAAAGAGACATAGAAAGAAAAGAGATTATGGATGAAAGGCTTAACATTGTTAAAAAGTGAAAAAAATTACATTGTTGGATAGCTAAGAGAGAACCTAACATTACCCATGTGTTCAATTTTGTTGATATTGAACCAAATTCAATCCTGACGGTGAGCACAAACCCAATTATGTGAAAAAATTGTAGAATTTGCAAAAACACGTCTTTGGTCATTGGGAATGCCCTCCAAGCCTTTGGGTTGGTATTCCAAGGAAAATACCAATGCTAAGGCTCAAAGATTCCCAAAGCAAAATATAATACAAGCGTGTTATAATGTACTTGCATTATGTCCTAGTTTTGACATTTTTTGCTTATCTGGGATACATGTCAAGCAAGAAATAATGTGCTCACATTATGCCTTTGTTAATGTTAAATGCCACTCTATTGAATGTTTGTTGATATATTTGTATGTTTGTATGTACATGTATGCTGGTGTGTCATGTATGTATGTATGTATATATCCTTGTATGTATGTATGTATGTATGTAGGCATGCCTATATGTATTAGTGCATGTATATTGTATGGATGTAGGATTTTATGTACATATGTATTATGCTTGTAATATGTATTTAAAGGGAGGGAGAATTTTAAGAGAGAGAGAGAGAGAGAGAGAGAGAGAGAGAGAGAGAGAGAGAGAGAGAGAGAGAGAGAGAG
>VDFB02271358.1:740238115-740361617 GCA_007258455.2 Sequoia sempervirens | reverse complement strand
AAATTCAATGAACATGCTAACTTTTACCTGAGTATCAATTCCATACACATCATGCAAAATGTCAGCCACCCTCTCCATCTCCATAGCTGCATATGGATCCTCTGCAACATCCTCTTGAGTGCCGGTGGGGTCATATGAACAAGTCGCCCTACAAGACTGACACACATGGGTTCAAAGGACACCACTCGAAGACTCCCCTGCATGGCGTTGTAGAATAGGGCTAGTATGATGGATGACACTTTGGGTCAAAGTGTTGATCGCCTGCAATGTATCTACGTTGACACTCTCTTTCGCGATGGAAGGCATAACAATGTGCTCACGAGGCGGCCTAGCGAGAGCTTGTCTCCCTTGTTGCATAGGATCTGGCTCTGCACCAGGCCTATCTTGAGCCAACCCCCACCTCTCCCATGGAAGTCCCTCATGTCAAAATAATTTGGGATTTTGTTCAATATGAACTCACTATATAGTTTCCTAAGAAAATACTGGGGGACTTCACAATTGTTGCACGGTCGGTCATCAAGACCATGTACCACCTATCATAAAAACAGTTCCTAATCTCTTGGTGGTGACACCAATGAATAGGAAACCTCTTCGCATTGAGGGTAAGATTTTAATTTGTTCGTGGGTCAGTGAATAATGAACACAAATCACCTTTTGTAATTTTTAAATCCTTTACTTGTTTATATGATAGTTTATCTACATAATATGCACTAGCCGCCTGCCTCCTATCTTGCCATCCAGTTATTTGTTTGCTGATTGAATCCACATTTTTTAACGTATCTTTCAATGAATTTGCGAGAGTCATTCTTTCTGTGGTTGAACCATTTGGATCACTCAACCTATTAATAAAATCCTCAATTTGTTTTTTGTTGCACTCAATCTCACTCATTAAATTTTGTTAAGTGCCAGGAGGGTGTTGAGGGATTGGTGGAGGAGGTTGTTGTTGAGGTTTATTTTCTTGTTCAGGATTTGGTTACTCTTCTTGTTGAGGATTTTGTGGGTTTATGGGTTCATTTGCATCTCCTACAAATTCAAAAATTTATATATCAAATATAACCTTAAACTAACTTGAAATCAACCTAAAACTAAGAAATTCAAAACAAATAGCAAACAATACTTACCTCTCCCACCTCTTTATCATCGTAGCACCATCCTTGCAAAGAAATAGCAATCGTTGTTGAAGATTTTTGCTCAATCCATCCTCTTAGAACGCGAGTGCGAAAATGAGGGTTTTTGGCTGCGGGCAAAGCAGAAGAACATTCAACATAAAATGAATCACTTTCACTTTTTTTTTGCTTTTAAATTTCCATAACGTGAGCATGTTATAATGTGCTCATGTTATGAGTTTTCAAATTTTTTTTTGAAGTTGGTCACCAAATTGTAACCCAACTTCATGTACCCACCCAGTGCATTTATTTTACCATCAAATGAAGAAATTGAAATGCAATTTTTAGTCGACCTAAGACTTGTGATAAATTCTAAAGGAATCTTTCATTACATTCTACTCTCTAAATAACAAAAGTTTTTCACTACAATAATACAGTCTATGTATAATTACAAGTTGGAAAAAATTGGGTGTTATAAAACCTACAACCCACAAACTATCGTAAATCCCTCTACACGTGACAACCCAATTGGTTAGTCACCCATTAGGTCAATTTTCTTAGTTTTATGTATCCCCCACCTACAACTCCTCCCTATGCTCTCCTCACGTTAGATTTAAACATGTAGAATTAAATAACTGATAATCCACATTGTGTTTTCTATTCTATAATTATTTTGTGCATTTTTTCAATCATATGAAGAAATTAAAATATAATTTTTATTCTAACTACAACTTAATAATTTTAAAGGTTCCTTTCATTACATTCATATTGGGTAAATAACAAAAGGTTTTCGATACATTAATGTTGGACCCATAAAATTCTAGGTTGCAAAACACTAGGTGTTATGAAACCTACAACCCACATACTATTTTAAAACCATTTACAAGTAACAACTCGATTGGTTAGTCACCCCTCACCTCAATTCAGTCTATTTTATGTACCCCCCACCTAAAACTCTACCTTGTGCTCTCCAACATTTAGCTTTCAACACGTAGAATAAAAAACCCACAAAATAGAGTGTTTTCCAACCTACAATCATTTTTTGGATTATCAATTTAAATACATCTTGAAAAACAATACTTATTACAATTTAAAACACATATCTTACTCGCTCATGTCAGCATCTAATGCTAGTGGGTGCACAAACTTCAAACAAAAGGATAACTTCTTGCAAAAGCCACCATGCCGATGAATTTAATGGGAAACTCCACCCACAACACTAATAACTGATGAAAGGTGGGAAACATTTAATGATAGTGTTGTTATCTCCTCCTTTTTAATGATAGTGTTGTTATCTCCTCCTTTCTATCACCGTAACGTTTCCTCCTATTTTCCAGTTTCTTCACTTTTATCCCCCGTCTTGGTGGGCCTCGTACTACATTATCCCATCATGTTATGTATGTTTTTATACGTTTTTGGATGTTATCATGTCTATGGCATGCGGTTTTGTCGGTAGATTAGTTGTGTCCCACACACAAGGTATTTTAGCCTTAATTTTTAGGCCTTTGTCTCTCGTCTTAGTTTGTCTTCTTTTTTCATCTCCTAATTTCTTAAGTTTTTGCTTGAATTCTTTCTCTTTGATAAGTTTTCTCATTACCTTTCTCTTTTTTCCATTCTTCCTTTTTCTTGTTTTCATATACTGTTAGATGAATAAATATCTGTTTATGTTTAAATAGTATGCATGCATATGTGTGTGTGCACAAAAACATGCTCATGCCTATATATATATATAGAAAGGTATTTTGAACATAAATTTTAGGCCTTTGTCTCTTGTCTTAGTTTGTCTTCTTGTCTCATCCCTTAATTTCTTTTTTTTATTTGTATTATTTCTTTTTGATAAGCTTTCTCATTACCTTCCTTTTTTTTTTTCCTTTCTTCCCTTTTTTGTTTTCTATTTCCCCCTCATTCACTCATTTATTTAGTTTTCCCAAGTTTACAATCTATCTTCGTGTTACTATTTTCATCCAAGTGTTAGATCATGCATCGTGATTCAAAATGTTGATGCTAGAACATCATATAGTGTAACTGATAATCAAGTAGATTTGTACATATTTTAACTTGTGAAAACAATGAAAGAGAGCATAGGAATAAGAAATACTTCTATAACACATGCTTAAATGATAAACATGAATAGAGGAGAGGGGCCAAATTTATCTATGATTTTCTACATGACATTCATAAGTTATCATGTGCTCATGTATTGGTCCATCTTGACAAACATTTGGGTATTTGTTGATTTACATGTAGATTAATTATTGACAATATATAATATAAATATATTTCAAGACTAAAACTTATAACCACAAACACTATACCAATAATACAACCCTCTCCAACTATTGGACCTTCTCCCTTGTATGTGTTTTAATGAAATGTTATTAAATTTTTAGTGTTTACATATCATTCATAGATCATCATTTTATTGTCAAAGTTGACTACAATTAATATTATAGGTTTTTTTTAAGGAAAAAACAAAAAAAAACATCATTGAAATTTTCTATTAATTTGAGTAATTTCAATATATTTCTTTTTCTTTTTATTAATTAACCAAAGAAATTGGTAGTCAAATGACTTGTAGCCAACTTCAATAGGCAACTCTAACCATAAGGCAAGCCAAGCCCCATATAATTATGATGTACATGCTATAGGTAAATTAGAGTGAAACATATAATTGTTATCATTATCTTTCAACAATTTAACTATTTGATCTTTACTCAAACAACTTAGTATGATAAAGAAAAATCTACAAGACATAGCAAGTCATGTAGACAATTCTAATATTTGACCATTTTTTTAATCTATTAATTAACTAGCACTTGCATCTAAAGGAGGTTCAAGGATTACGCCAATAGAAAACTATATGTATGTTAATATGTTAGAGAGTACATGTTTGTGCATAGATGCTTATTGATGCCATGTGCTGCAAATTCTAGTTGTATGTGGCTGGATTAAACAATTAATAATAAGTGTTAAATAATGGAATGAAATAAATCTAGATTTTTTCCTTGTGAAATATTTGCGTACAATTTAAAACATAAAGCAATGCAAATGAAAAAGAGAGTTGCCATCAAATTGACAAAAAACATTACAAATGAAAATAGAATGTTCCCATCCAAATGGGAAATCAATATTTATTTGACTTTTATGTGATAAGTGAGATTTTGGAGGCTTCACCTATATTTTGGAGGCTTTTATCATTAAATGACAACTGGTTTACCATTAAACGACATCAAAAACTTGTTTTCCAATGACTCAACAGTGGTACTTGTTTCGGGCTCAAATCTCAATTATATTTAGCCTATCAACTAATTACACATATTTTGTGGTTATTTTTAGAACTAATATATTTATCTAAAACTATTAAATTATAAAATAATTCTTAAATAATTATAAAATGAAATAAAATAACGAAACAACTTTTAATTAAACAAAAAATAATAATTAATTAGTCTCTGCCGTAAGGCCGAGACTATTGTTTTCATGTTCCTTTTCCTCAATTAAAATGTATTTGCGATGCTGCGTTGACCAATCACATTCTCTAATTTAAACATATTCGCTCTAATTTAAACATATTCGTTTGTATTTCCATAGTTTGAATTTAAGACTTATTTTTATATTTAAAAATTAGCATTTATCTTTTTTTTCATTGGTAAGAGCGGCTCTATAATTCATTTTTGTTTAAGGAAATTAGGAAAATAGGATGACCGAACACCATTAAATGTGGACTGTGCTAGCGTGTTGGGGAGTGCAGAATCACTGAATGCATAGTTAATGCATTCAATGCCACCGCATTTTGAGGCGAAGTCGCTGGAAGTGTTGTTTTCATCTGAACTTTGAACTTTGAACTCTTGGCGCTCTGTGCATGGTAGGTGTTTTCTTATGGGCGTGGCTAAGGACAATTTCTTCGCAGTTCAAGGTTAGCACCACAGGCATTTGCTAGGTGTTTGCATCTCTACATTTTATATTCTATTGTTTGTCGTTTCTACATTTTATGGGTTAATATCTAGAAATTCCCAATTAGTTCAACAAAATCGCCTGGGTGCCGCCTCCATGGAGATTTCGCTACAAGCTGGGCTGTGATATAGAGTCTTTTTGGCTCATATTGCTCTCCCAAGTGAACTCGGTCGCAGGTTCGAATCGAAGGAAAGGTAGCAAGCGCACAGAAAGTTTTGTCTTATTTTCCTTACACCTTGTATTGTAAGGTTCTTTCATCGCATTATCAGTGGCTTTTTCATGGAATAATAATATTGCGTTTTTAAACTTTGGGTAAGAACAAGGTTACCCTTATTTTTCAGTGTAATAAATACTCATTGTAAAAATTAGTTAACTCTGTTTTCTTTGCGTGCTATTAAATATACTGTAAATAATCATTATTCTTAAAGGTAAAAAACCAGTGTTTGTTTAATGTAAATACTTATCATTACTTGTTGACATTCAGTGATGTTTTTAGATTCTTCTCTGGTAATTGTTTTATTAAAAATGATTCTGCCTAGCTTATAATTCTGGGTATGCCTATTGCATAAAAATAATCATTTGCATACATTAAGGCTTTATGTACCTTTTGTAGCTGAGTTAATATATATAATCACCTTTTTTAACTATTAAAATAAAAAAAATTCAATTACAGTGCATAGCTTCCTAAATTATTCAAACATAGCAAAACACTAGAGTTGATCCTTGAATTGAGATATAAGACGCTTGACGGTTCTGACTCTAAACCATACCAAGAAGAATAATCAATATGAAGACTCTTTGGATATTTGTATGAGAGTCAAATTGCAGTGAATGTTCTATTGAATGATTATAAATGAAATTAACATTACAGTTAATATTCTTGGCAAATTTGTATAGGAAAATTGCATTTACCATTATAAATTTTGAATAAGTATGTAAAATAAACTGGAGACTCCAAAATAGTAAGTCTACTTAGTACTTACCATTGAATTTTGGTCACACAGTTTGAAACTATGTGAGATGAGATGACTTAAGTATCCTTTAGACCAAATTGATCTATAGGACCCATTACAATGCATCTTCTTATTCATGTGATTGTTTCACTGGGTGTCAAGTTCTAAACTAAATTCTTCACACTTTGTTCAGTTGTCTTGATTTAAGATTCTCTGTACTGGGTTGTTGACTTTTAAAAAAATCTTCAATATTTGTTTATTGTCTTTATTTAAGATCTTATGCATAACAGGATTTATACATAATCACAACCTATATGAAAAATAAGAATAACAGTAAGTAGTTAGCTTATTAGATAACCCATAGCTTCACCTCATGTACACACGAATCCTAACTGTATATTACCTTGAACTTGTAGCCAGCTGCCTGCATTTTTTGCACTGCTAGTAGTTGTCTCCAAAATCTGGTTTATGGTGCCTCCGAATAGAATACACAGGGGACATTCCTTCCAACAAAGCTCCATTTACAAAGGTGTCCATTCCCACATTAGCGACGTGGAGGGCTAGTGGAAGAGGGGAGCAGAATATTGGCGCGTGGAAATTCACATGGAGGGCTAGTGGAAGAGGGGAGCAAACGCATGAAAAAAAACCCGATAGATGATGCATTCCTTCTAATATAATATAATCTTTTGTTACGCCGAAGGTGTTCCTTCTGTGAATAAATGCGAGATGACAATGACAGATCTACGGCTGTGAAAGCATCTGATGCAAGACGATTGGAATTACACGGTTCGTCCATCGCTTTTCGCAAAATTTTAAAACCGGCTTCGAAGTTCTACGTAATTAAAAAGCGTATTTCATGTGTGTCTGGTGTATTAAGCCTTTCCAACGGAGGAAATTTAGTGCATTTTCACCAAATAATTAAAAGAAAGCTTATTTCCAAAGGTAACAAGCGTCACATATTACGTCATAAATTTATTTAGAATTATATAATTTTTATATTATATTAATTTTTTTATAATAATTTAATATGGTACAAATTATTATTATATATAATTAATCAAATTGTTAACAATAGTTAATATAAATTTTATATTGATTTTTCATAATAAATAAATTAAAAGGTCTATTTTATAAGCAAAAATTTACAAATAATAATATAAAATATATAGTAATTATAATTAATTAATAAAGTTTATATTAATTTTTTATAATAAATAAGTTAAATGTCCTATTTTATAAACAATAATTTACAAATAATAATATAAAATATATAGTAATTATAATTAATAAAAATATTAATAAGATTTGATATACAATTAGGTTTTTTTTTATATCAAATTATATAATGTTTTATTGATATTAAGAGCATAAATTTTAAGTTAGCTTTTATTTTTAATTTTATAATTGATATTAATTATTATTTAAATTTTATTAAATATGATATACTAACATTTATGAGTAGCATACATCAAAACTAATCTACTTCTTCAAACTAATGGTTAAGAATTTTGAATATTTTGGAGCATGAGGATAGTTAGATAGTTCTCAGATTGATTCTTATCTATTAGGCAGATCGATTCTCAGTTAACATAAAGAAAAAAAATATAAAGTCACGAAAGCCTTGATCTAGATATAAAATCCATCACCATATAGGTATTGCACACAACCAAGCATGCTTAACAATCCAAAATTAAATTACATAAACCTATATATAAAGAACCAATATCTTGCAATGAATTATTCAATATATTTATGTTAGCAATTGTGACAAGAGAAAACCTTAATAGATATGAAGATTCCCTTGAAGATATATAAACATGGAGACACTTAGTGCATGGCACCCAACATAATTTATATCCTTTTGATTCCTTAAAACTTCACTTCCTTATTGCAATTGGACATTACATAGTTGGAGCCCTAAAATATCCCCATACTCGCAAGTGTCTTGAAAAAACAATTAAAAAATCCATAAATTAAAGCAAACAGTTAGGGTTTATAGTTAGACTTTGATAAAAAATTTAAGAATTTGTTTCTTGAAAAACAAGATAAACTAACTAGCTTTCATCTGTACATTTAAAAAATTTAATTAAAGTTTAGCATTTTTGAAATCCCCTGAAACTGATATTAATTTCCAAACAATGCAAACAACTGACAATTGGAACTTTGGAATTGCCTCATCCAAGACCTAAATCTAGTCGCTCATTTGTTTGTGATCCTATGTAGCCGGTCTATATTAAATCAAATAAACATCAATGCCAATGATCTAACGACAAATTCTTTTCAAAGCAACTCTGAACTGTGGTGGCAATTTCACCTGCCTTCCTAACTACAAACCAAGATTTCAATACACTCAGGGTAGCCCTTTACCAAATTTGTTAGTTCACCTTGCTCTTCTAATTCTTAAAGACTAGCAATATTTAAAATTGAGAATTTTTTATAATAAAATTATATCAATTGCAAATTTGTATAAGCATATGCATTTCCTTAGACAGGGACTCCAGCTCTTTCAGAACTCTTGTTAAATAAATAAAAATATATTTTTTAAATAAAAATAAAATAATAAAAATAATTTTTAAATAATTATAAAGTAAAGTAAAATAAATAGTATGATATTTAGTAATTAATTTGTCTGTTCTGTTCCAGATATGCCCGGAATGGATGCATAGATCAAGTGTGCTCAACCGGATTGATTCCTTCCTTGGGCGGGAAACATTTGCTTAGAACAGTAAGAGCGCATCCTATCAGATTTGGAAAGTGGCGGGATAAGTGTTCAAGCCATCAGAGATATTAATTCAAAGCGGATTTGTAGGGATTTTAATTCAGAATATCCTAATTATTGCAGAGTACAATCTATGAGCACTGATAAAAAAACTGTCCTTTAAAAATCCCCACTCACCCTTATAAATCAAAGTTCTCGGAGCTCACAGGTCATGTTATTAGTTTTAATTTTGGACGGCAGCTATGATTTAGCTCTTTCTTGAGAAACAAGAAACGAAATTGAGGAGATCTCGACGACATCGTAATTATTGCAGAGTACATTCTCTGGACAACGATGATGAAAAACCCTAATTTCCCTAGGAATATTAAAAAAACTCCTTTAAAAATTCTCACTTACCCTTATAAATCTCAGTTCTCATTGCTCACAGTTCATATTAAACGAATTTTCAGCTCTTTTTTCAGCTACAAAATCTTAAAAACAAATACAAACACAAGAGCTGTCTGTAATTTTTCTTCTTTTCGTCTTCCCTGCTGCTCTCTGCATCGCTTTCATTGCTTTTTGAAAGCAACCTAGATAGCAGAAGCAATGAAAGTAACCCAGAGAGCAGTAGGGAAGGCGAATAAGACGGATGGTGGGTTCGTATCCCTGAGGATGAAGTTGCTCTGCACAGTGGGTTTTGCACAACTTGTAAAGGAAGTAAGGTTCTTCCAATAGGTAAAGTGGCTTGAGTTAACATTTTAATGATTTAGGAAAATTAAATGCTAGGGTTTTCCTCAATATGGTACAGTTACTTTCTTACTTATCTTCTACTCGTTTTCCTTGCTTTTTCTTTTGTGTTTTAATGTTTGGTGACTTCCATGGCTCAAAGTCCTCTTACCCTAGTTCATCTCTAACTGTCTATGCATTGGAGTTACTTTGATCTGCTGTAGTCATTGTGGACTTTATTTAGTGTTATATATGTTGGACTATAATTTCTTCTATTGATTGTATGAAGAGAAATTGTAATTTCGCATAGATAGTATCTGTTGTCACTGACAATGAATTAGAGTTTAGATAGGTTTTTTTTGCTGTTTGTGTTTGTATGAGTTTCTGTTGCTGTTTAGCTGTTTTTAGTTAATCAACCTCTTGAGTTGTCTAAGACATCTATATAATGAGGCAGATGTAATTGATATAATTAAACAATAAAATTGTTCAGTGCAGTAGCACATTTGCAGGCATATATTTTCTGTTGATGTTTAGCTGTTTTTAGTTTATCAATCTCTCGAATTTTCTAAGACCTCTATATAATGAAGCAGATATAATTGATTTAATTAGACAATAAAATCTTTTAATGCAGTAGCACATTTGCAGGCATATATTGTCTCATCTGCTCACCTTCAATATATGTCTCCTGTATTTTTACTATAACTCTTAACTCGTCTCAGAATTTAAGCTAAGCAATACAAAGCAGCAGACATGCATGCTCTGATGAATTTATAGGTGAGCCTAACTTTTGTTTGTTGGGTTTTCTTTTAAAACACTGAGTTGGTCAATGGCAGCCACTTCAACCCTTTCTACACACACAAGGGTTGTTTCTCGAATGGTTGATCTATTTTAAACTTCAAAAACTTTTTGCCAGTTTAACCGAGTAATCTTTGCTGGTCTGTCTATTGCTGGAATTGGAAAAGCTTCAATGTAACAATGTTAAAGTTAATTCAATGTGTGACCTCCAATAGCTGCCATCGTTGTGCAGTGTAGTATCAGTAATTAATATTATGAATCCATATGGATAGAGAAAGAGGATGAGATAGGAATGGAATGGAATGGAATGTAATCATGGCATGGCTTATATTGAATTGGAATTTGCATACAAACTTATATTAGAATCAGTTGAGAGAGGATGTTAATTATTGAAAGCTTTTGGATGAGGTCAAATATCAATTTCTCCAAAATTTTATGACAAGGATATTTGTTGTTCTAGATAGCTCCAAAGTTTGTTTCAATTTCAAGTGTAACTTATGCTTCAGCTGCTGTTTTGTAATGTCTTTAGTTGGTTTAATCGGCTGGGTCATTTGTGTTGCTATAGACAGCTTATTTAGCATTGTATATTTATGATTCAACTGCTATTTTATGTTGTATGTAGCTGGTTCAATCAGCTGTGTCAGTTGAGTTGTGTATGGATGGTATAATTGTTGTTACTCTTACTAGCATGGTCACATGTTAATTGTTTAGATTTTAGTTGTTTCTGTTATGCTACAGTCTTTGCACTGGTTATTTTGTTATTCTTCTTCCTTCACAATCTCCTTTTGAACTGTTTATTCTTTTCATTGTAATTCAGCTTTATTCAATAAAAAAATTTTAATTGTAGCATGACTTATATTAAATTGGAATTTGCATACAAACTGACATTAGAACTGTTGGTGTTAGAAAATTTTCTTTCTTTCTTAATTATTGCATAAAAGTATTAAATTTCAACTATCAAGTAATGATTGAATTTCTTAGTTCACCTTAGAAATTTATAAAGACTTGCATTGCTTGAATGGTGTTCAAAGTTTCATAGTGGATAAGAATTTTCCTAATTGTCCACCATTAATTTATTTGTAACTTATGATAATCAAAATGTTGATTCATGTTTTTCTTTGACGGTATGGGGGCTGTACAAAGAGAAAAATGTAGCCCTGGTCCCAAAGGCTGCCTTCAACATATTGTCTCTATTGTAACTTCTTTTGGGTTTGTTCAACAAATATTTGATGTCATTGTTGATGGCATTAAAAAGAATATCAGGGAAGCCCATAATAATTTGTGCTCTCGGTGCATTTATATAAGCATAGGTATAGGAAGAAGGCAATTGCAATATTCATAAGACAATAATATTGCTCAAACTTGTTTGGTATGAATTTGATTATGTGCACATGCAAATGAAAATACTCTTCAAAGCATTAATGTATTTTTGTAACAAATTGACACAATCTTATAGGTAAGCTTACTTGATTGGCGATGAATACCTACCAACACAAATAGGACATGGACACTGTCCTATTACAAAAGGTGCAATTTTGATGAAAATCAACTAGTTCTAAGTCCATTTGTTTCTTATAGCAACCTCTAGATTATATGTGTATATATCAGATTACATTTTCTTCCTTGTCAGTAATTATATATTAATTTATATCAACTTTATTTTATTATCATAGTTTATTTCAAATGTGTGTTAGATTCTTTGAGAAGCAAGAATCGAGCTAGGATCCGATGTTGGTCATAGATCGCATGCAACTCCAATCAGCAAATGATCAAAAGATCAAAATAATAGAATAAAGAGAAAATTTGAAATGAGAGAACAATAGAGACAAAGCAAGAGAATTTTGAGAATACTCTCGTGACTCTTACTGAGCAATCACTAAACTAATGGAGGTGAGAGGAGAGTGTTCTCTTTATATTTGAATTAATATAGATAGCTGGGCATTTACATCCAAGAGTTGCATTAACTCCTACTACCCATTAAAGGTGGGAGGTTTTACCTACTTGGGAAATGTGAAAACATGTGGCATAACCTCCTCAAGTGAAGACAAGAGAGAGGTGGCACATAAAACCAAAAGAGGGTGAGAAACCCAACTACCTCATAAACTACTCAGGTAAATACAAAATAGTGGTTATGAGAGGTGGCACAACAAACCAAAAGAGAGTGTGTAACTCAACTACCCATGTGTGGGAGAGAGTGGCACATGTAGCTGTTGTATTTTGCCACATGTCCTCATATTACCACATCTAATAAACCTAAGCAAGCTTAAATAATAATGTATAGGAAAAAGAAATACCCCCTAACATAAGGAAAATAAAAAACTTACAGTAACACCCTCCCTTAAGCATAGCTTAGGTGGGTGAAAAGATGGGTCTCGACAAATGAGGCCATGTTAGATACCCATGTACATAGAGATCCCCCCCCCGCCTCCCCCCCCCGCAAAAGAAGAAGCCCCCCTATAAGAGGAATATCCCCCCCCAAAGTAGATAGAGTAGAATGAAAGACTAAGAAGCCCCTCATGAAGTAGACACCTATTGCACCTCTAACAAAGCTCGCAAATGAAGGAACTTGCTCTCTGTGAAGGGTTTGGTGAAGATGTCTGTAGTATGCTCTGATGTAGAACAATACTTAAGATCAATGATTCCTTCCTGAATCAGCTCCTGAATGTAATGCATATGTATCTCAATGTGTTTTGTCCTCTGGTGATGAATTAGATTCCTTGAGATCTGTATAACACTTTGATTATCACAAAAGATGATTGTAGGCTTTTTGAATGGAATGCCAAATTCAGTGAGAATATTCTAAAGCCAAATAGCCTCAGTGGTGGCATTAACTGCCCCTCGATACTCAGCCTCTGTAGATAAAAGAGTAATTGCATACTTCTTGCTCGATCAACAAATTGGACTGGAACCAAGTGAGAAGCAATACCTAGAAGTAGACTTGTGATCTCGAGAATCGCCTGCCCAATCTGAATCTGTATGTCCCACCAATTCAATATCCACATTTGCTGCATAGTGAATCCCATAATTGAGTACCCTAAATATAGTGGAGGATCCACTTAGCTGCCTTCCAATGCAACTCATCTGGCTCCTACATGAATCTAGAGACCATGCCCATAGCATATGAAATGTCGGGTCTCGTATGAGTCAAGTAGATGAGACTACCAACAAGCTATCGGTATAAAGTGCCATCAACTAAAGGTGAAGAACACTTAGCCTCAAGTTTGATCCCTAACAGAAATGGAGTCGGTGTAGGCTTACAGTCAGCCATGTGAAATCTAGAAAGCATGTCAAGTGCATACTTGGGTTGTCCAAGGAAGGTACCCAAAGATGACCGAGTAATATCAATCCCCAAGAAATAATGCAAAAGACCCAGTCTGACATCAAAAATCTATCATGTAGAGCATTTCTCACCACCTTGATGGTGGATGAGTGACTCCTCGTGATCAACAAGTCATCAACATATAGAACTAGAAATATGAGAGTGTCATCCTATTGCAAAATGTAGACATTTAGATTAGAATGGCATCGAGTGAACCCAACTGTCAGAAGGAAGGAATCCATCTTGGCATACCAAGCTCGAGGAGCTTGTTTAAGACCGTAGAGAGACTTCCAAAGATGACACACAAGTGAAGGATCTTGGACGAACCCCTATGGTTGCTCCATGTAGATTTCCTCCTGAAGGTCACCATGAAGAAAGGAACTCTTCATATCCATTTGATGAACTTCCCAATGATGGGCTGCAGCTATAGCAAAGACAAGCCAGATGGAATTCATCTTAGCAATTGGTGCAAAAGTCTCGAAGTAGTCAATCCCAAGAACCTGTGAGAATCCTTTTGCTACTAGGCGAGCCTTATGGTTGTCAACCGACCCATCTACTGCAAATTTTGTCCAATAGATCCACTTGCATCGAAAAAGTTTCCTTCCCTTAGGAAGAGGGACAAGATCCCATGCGTGATTCCTCTCTAAGGAATTAAACTCTTCTTGCATTGCAACATCCCACTTGGGAAATATCTAAAGCTTCTCAAAATGAATGTGGATCAGAAGTTGAAGCAACGAAGAGATGTGGAGCCTGCTGAAACTATGACCTTGTTCTTCTAGTAGCAGATGGATCACCAACCCAATCACTAGCTGACTCAAGTGTCTGACAAGCCCAAAGAGGAGTAGGGGTTGGAGAATTTGGAGGAGAATCATCAACCTTTGAATGATGACTAGGAGAATAATATGACTCCTCATCATCACTGTCGCCATCTGAAGTGGAGGAAGAAGACTCCTCATCAAGATTAGGAGGATCTTAAGATCCTCTGAAGAACTAGCATCATGATGCATGGGCTCCAATCTGATAGTGGATGGAGAAGTGGTAAGAGAAGAACTGGAAGGGCTCTCCTCAAAATGAACACTCCTCTCAATGAACAACTCATGAGTGGTAGGATGGAGAAGCCTATAACCTTTGACATCATCTGGATACCCAACAAGTGTGTAAGGCTTGCTCTGCGGGTCCATATCCTTGCGTTTCTCTATTGGAATGTGGGCCCATGCGAGAGAGCCAAACACTCTAAATTGATTAACTGTGGGTTTCTGACCATTCTAAGCTTGAAAAGGAGTTACCCCCTTGACAACTTTGTGAGGAACTCTGCTCTGGATGTAACACACATAGTTGATGGCCTGTGCCTAGTATTGAGATGCCAAAGATTTGGAGTGAATCATACAATTAGCCATCTCTTTTAAGGACCTATTCTTGCATTTTGCAACACCATTCTATTGAGGACTGTATGGAACTGTGTACTGCATGTTGATACCTTTTGAAGCACAAAACTATTCAAATTGATGATTAACATATTCACCCCATTATCTGTATGCAAAATCTTGATGAACTTCCTAGACTGTTTCTCTACAAAAGCTTTGAAATCCTAAAAATGCTCAAAGACCTCAGACTTCTATTTGAGAAAGTAAACTAAGTGTATCTAGAAAAGTCATTAATAAATGTCAAGACATATCTAGCCCTGTTGAAAGATGGTTGTGGAAATGGTCTAGCCAAGTCACTGTGTACCAAATCTAATAGTTGTGTAGCCGTCCATGCTTTTCCTTTATCATATTTCTCCTTAGGATGCTTACCAAGAATGCATCCTTGGAAAAAACCATCAAAAAATCGAATAGAAGGCAACCCTGTAACCATATCTTGTTGACTGAGTTGCTGCAAGTAGCAGTAGTTCAAGTGGCCAAATCGTTGATGCCACAAACAACTTACCTCATTTGTATGAGTAAGGCTGTCGAAGGAGAGTCAGGAACAAAGTGAGAAAACTGATATAGTCTGGACTGATGATCTGCTTTTCCCACGACAACTGTAGACCCATTATGTATTTCATTGATTACCACTGTATTTGGAGTGAACTCAACTCGCTTTCCAGTACCAATGTGAGTGATCTGATAAACAAATAGCATATTAGTTGACAAATATGGAACAAAAAGAACATCCTCAAATGTCCCTTCACCCACATCAACATACCCTCTCCCATGCACTTCAATAGGAGTGTCATCACCCATTAATATGGTAGGCATAGAACATGGCTCCAAAAGAGGTAAAATTATCCTCTATGCGGCCATGTGGTGTGAAGCACTCGAGTCAATGATCCAAGAATTTGGTTGTGAAACAACAACTAGGGCCTTGCCCTTTCCTTTCCCCTTACTTTTTTTTGTGTCCTTAGAAGACCCTTCTGATGAACTTTGTTTGATTGAATTAGGCACCTTCATATTGTTCTTTTCTAGAAGATGAGAAAGATGATCAATTTGCTTCTTTAAACACTTGTGTTCATCATGGCCATGCCTCTTATAGTAAGAACACTTGACCTTCTCCTTCTTAGGTTGATCACCTTTTGATGAAGAGGTCTGATTATCTGCTTTTGAAGCAACAGGTTTTTGATCTTTCTTCTTCTCTCCCTGGTTCTTTGGTTTCGTATCCTTCTTGCTAGGCCCTTTCTTTTCTTTTCTTTTGTACCCTAATTGACAACTAAGGCATGTGACTTAGAGGGCTTAATTGTACCCATGAGAACCAATTTGTCCTACTCCCTAGTGAGCTCCGCAACAGATTCATCTAGAGAAGGCATTTTGTAGGTTGAACCTAGGGAACATTTTGTAGCATAAAATGTAGAAACAAATATAGAATAGTTAGGACCAAGCTTAGAAAGAATACTCAAGATCAGTTTCTTATTATCCTTCTTGATTCCACACAGTTCTAACTACAATATGATGGCTTTCAACTTTGTGAAGAAGTCTTGTATGGTGTCAAAATTGCTCAGACTCAACCCTATGAGTTCATTCTCCAATTGATGACCTAACTCATTTTGCTTACCAAAGAGTTTTTCCAATGTAGTCCACACATCATTTGGTGTATTGGCAGATTCAATGTGAAAAAAAAGGTTAGGAGAGACTGACATACACAAAGTACCAAAGGCTTCATCACATTTATTAAACAATTTTATCTTTTCTGTAGCATCTTGAGGTTCTGTCTTAAGTCTCATTGTAACCTGATGACATCCATGTCTTTTAAAATATATTATCAACTTAGATTTCCATTCAAAATAGTTATATGGAGTTAAAACTGGAAGTGTAGATGCATCGATGAGTGCAAAAAAGAAGATTGCAAAGCAAAATAAAAAGTGCGAAAAAGAACACTAGACACCCCCGCTTTTTACTAGTTTCTGAAATGAAACCCCCCCAGAAATTACAATGTTGGCACTTTATAATTAGTGTGATTTATAATGAAAATCTTCAGATTTTTTAGATTCTTACAGGGCTCAAAATGGCCAAAACATTGAAACTACAACTAAAGTACAATGTGAGATCAAATTGAGAGCACCAATGTAGAGTACATAGAAAAATACAAACTTTGGAAAAAACGACACCAAAAATGGAGTCCGTTTGCACAAGTTATGGCTCCCGGAAGGTCTCAAAATGAGGACTATGCAACAAATTTTGGAAGAATCTTCAATTTTTGGGAATCTAGAGAATCAAATCAGAAAATTGACTTTGCCACAACGTAGATCATGAAATTCTACCCAAAATAAAAAAAAATTGCATCAAAAAAGGAGTTCGTATGCTAAGTTATAGCCGTTTGAAGTTGGACCACCAGATCAAAAATACAAATGGAGAGGGGTCTCCCTGCCGACGGTCATTTAGACGTCAAATTTAAGACAGTGACATTTGCAATAGCCGTTTGAATGCCAAATTTAACATAGTGAATTTGATGGGCAGACGAACGCCAAATTTAACATAATGTTTATGACGGGCAAATGAATGCCAAATTTAAGCCTGTGTTTTGTGACAGTCGTTTGACTGTCAAATTTAAGACTATCAAAAATTTTCTATAGAGCGGTACACAATCTGTACGACCCAGGGGTGGAAAAAAATTTGGCTCAGAAAAATTCTAGACTCGGATTTCGATGATTTTATAGTTGATCTTAGGTTTTTGGGCCTTTTGAGTGCGATGGGGATGTTTGTTTGGGTTGAAAGTGCTATGATTTGACGACTATCTCTAGGAACCACATTGAAACCCCTATTTTGCAACTAGCTCCTCCAATCTCTGATTTCAGTGAAACAAAAGCTAATATTGACTTTCTCAGGTCATCTGGACGCAATGGAAAAGCTGAAAACACCTCCAGGATTATCAGAAAGTTGCAATCACCCAAATCTCACAAGAACCAAATATGCAATCTAGAGTGTATATATACTTATTTTCCTTTAAACTGTTCTGATTCTCTAGGTCATACAAGGATGCAGGAGAAGAGCATACTAGGTTTTTGAGGAAAATACTAGCTCTGGATTAGTCTCAAATCTTTCTTAAAAATCAGATAATAAATGTGAACTAAACCAAACAAATAAGCTTTGATACCTTGTTAGATTCTTCGAGAAGCGAGAATCGAGCCAAGATTCGATGTTGGTTGTAGATCACATGCAACTCCAATCAGTAGATGATCAAAGATCAAAATAGCAGAATGAAGAGAAAATATGAAATGAGAGAAAAATAGAGACAAAGCAAGAGAATTTTGAGAATACTCTCATGACTCTCACCAAACAATCACCAAATTAATGGAGGTGAGAGGAGAGTGCTCAATATATAGAAAAATAGGGGCATGTACATCCAAGAGGTGCATTAACTCCTACTACCCATAAAAGGTGGGAGGTTTTACCTACTTGGGAAATGCCAAAACATGTGGCATAACCTCCTCAAGTGAAGACATGAGAGAGGTGGCACATAAAGCCAAAAGAGGGTGAGAAACCCAACTACCCCATAAACTACTCAAGTAAATACAAAATAGTGGTTATGAGAGGTGGCATAACAAGCCAAAAGAGAGTGTGTAATTCAACTACCCATGTGTGGGAGAGAGTGACACATGTAGCTGTTGTATTGTGCCACATGTCCTCATATTACCACATCTAATAAACCTAAGCAAGCTTAAATAATAATGTGTAGGAAAAAGAAATACCCCCTAACATAAGGAAAGTAAAAAACCTACACTAACAAAGTGATATGGCTCCTCTACCATCTTGTTTTGCTAAGACTTTTGATCATCTTAAGAGGCCAACATTTGAAGAATCACTTTTAGAACAAAACAAAAAGTTGAAATATATTTTATTTTAATTGACAGTTTAGAGATCTTATAATTGAATATAGTGATATAGATGTTAATTTCAAAGTTTTAAGTTGTAGGATATATGTTTTTATTTATTGGTCTAATTTATTTATTCACCATTAAACTAATTAATTAAATTTATGAATTTATTTATTATTGTAGTCAACTTTGCATCCCTGCAACGTGGCACCAAAAAGTCACTTTTTGAAGATCCAACATAGATTGAGGATTCACTAGAGACATAGGGTTGAGTGACACCAAGAAGCTACATTTCGAAGATCCACCATATGTTGAGGATTCTATAGAGATATATTTATGCATCTTAATGGTCTATATAAGAAACACATTACTTGTGTACCAAGAAGAAACACAAAGAACAAGTAAAAGAAACAAATGATTGAGTTTTGTGAGAAAAATCCATCTAGAAGCAAAATTAGTAGGATGTGGTGCACCCAATGCCTATTATTCCACTACAACCACAAATGAAGAAACAAAAAATGAGTAATAAAAGAGTTGCCTAATATTATACTTGTAAACATGTGCTCTCACATAGAATGAAAGAATATCAAGATGAAACATGTCATTGAAAATCCAAGTAAAGAACAAGCAAACAAAATAATTTGAAGAAAAATTGGATTATTTTATTTTAAAATATGATGATGATGAAATGGATGATCCACAACCTATGGTGCCAAAGCAAAAATAAGTATGTTAATTGATTCATGAGCACCACTATAGTGTATATTCACACACACACACATGTTTTATTTCCTCACATGCTTTACACACCCATTTCACCTTCTATATTTGGTTTACATGATTCCCATTGGGAGACATAATTGGATTCTATTTGTCATTTTATTTTTTCTATTACTTTCCCACTTGCGGGCACATTTTATTTATCCTTCATCTTTCATATTTTATTGTTCCTTCATCTCACACTTGGATGACCTATTTTTCTTATATCAGTGTGTTTAATTTTTCTCTTATTCACACCTTTTGTGATCTTTGACTCTCACCAATTTTATTTATCACTTTGTATTTTTTCATTTTATATTCACACCCCTCATTAGTGACTTATGTTGGCAGTTGTTGTCATTGATGTCAACACTTGAGGAGCTTTTGCTGGCAGTGGTTGTCATTGATGCCAACATTGATTGTTGGTTGTTTTTGATATCAACACTAATTAGTGGTTGTATTGTTGGCAGTAGTTGATGACAATACTTGGTGATTTGTTTGTGGTTGTCATGTTGTCAGCACTTAAGGAAGATTGTTGGCATTTGATGTCCCTTATGACAAGTACTTAGTGAGATTGTTGCAGTGATTGTTGTTTGGAATCGGTTATCATTTGGGTTGTCATTGTTCTATGGTCGTGTTGCTGGAGTTTATGGTTGGATGTTATGCTTTATCTAAGAAGTATTGAGTATAGTTGTTGTATGGTGGTGTTGTTGAAGTTTATGGTTGGAGTCATGCCTTATTGAGTATAGTTGGTGTCAACATAATTGATTTCATAGTGATATATTAAGATGAGAATTAAAAGTGTTGCTGATGGTGGAGAGATGTTTTTGAAAATATATAGTATGTATTATTCTCTCTCTTGATGTTCCTGATGAAGCATGTGTTGTTGAAAGAAAGTTCTGGCCTCCACAAGTTGTTGAAAGGTTTTGTTCCTGGAAGTTGCATTGAAGTCTGTTTGGGAGAATGCTCTGCATTCCTCCATTGTTGAAGATATGGTCTTGAGTTTTGGGATTCAAAGTTAGTGTTATGTGGATGTTGCACTCCTATCCTTTCAATTCACCAACATTGTTGAGGAGATTTATGTGAATCGCAGAAGGTTGGAAGTGTTGTTGGGTGTTTGGATTGGTCCAAAAAATGCTCTACATTTCTCCGCATTGATATCTTTGCTCCTATGGCTTGGTGAATGTGGTCTCAATGTTTATGCAGTGTCTCAATTTTAATTTCATGTGTTGAAGTGGTCCGCAAGTTGATATGTTAATGTTATATCTCTTGAATGATTTTTTTGTGCTTCTTGGATAAAGTATTATGTTATTGTTTGGTTTGTGGTGGATGTTAGTGGCATGCCAATATGAAAGAAGTGTTTGGAAGTGTTGTTGGATGTTCATGAAACATCCCCATGTGATCCACATGTTGTTGTTTGGCCTCTTTGGTTTTGTATTGTGTTTTGAGTTGGCTTTTTGGGTTAATTATGGATATATGACCGACATGGTTTGTTCCTTTGCTTGGACCATGTACTTGGGAGTTTGTGCCAACATTTGAAGATGTGATAGGTTAGATTTGGGTCCTAACCATTCTTGGTTAGAACCAGTTTGAGCAAATTTAATTGGAAATGTGTTTTTCGACTAACTGGTTATGTGCTTCACATTTCATCTACATGTTTCCTTGACATTGACTTAGATTGATGTGTATTTATGTGAGAATTATTTTGGATCACATTGAAAGATGTAATAAGTTTTTTTTTTGTCCTCTCTATCTTTTAGATAGGACCGTATCATGCCTTGATGGATGACTTGTTGAATTCATTATTTATCCTCTTCTTAACCGACCTAATCTATGTTTTGAAGAGTTGCGGTGGATATAAATACAAGAAAATTTCAAATGCAACAATATGGACAAGTGTACAAGTGCGAAGAAGTGTAATGTGGAATTTATTCAATATCCACCAGAGGTAGTACCAAAATGTGTGGAAGAAAAAGATCAAATGTGCTTCAATGCCTCAATCAACAAAGTGAATTGTTGATAAATATTGTAATTTCTTATAAACTTTTTATATCCTGCTTTGAGATAGTGAATCTCATTAGGTCCTCTCTATCTTTCCCTTGAAGTTGTATTTGATTTAGTTCTATAAGTCCTTTGTATCTTTTTCTAAGGTAGTGTGCCTTAGCATGCAAGTCCTTTTTTGCAATGAGCCTATATATTGTGAGTTAACTCTCACTGTGATTTTTGCACATAAATCTGGCGTTTCCTTGTGCACATGTGTTTTCTTTGTTTCTTTCTCATTGCCGTTGATCAAATTAAGGATATAATTGCTATATCTTTTATTGCTGAAGATTGCTGATCTTGCTGAAGGTTTAAATTGCTATATTTGTTTAAGGGTTTTGGTTGAGTTAAGAAGTTTGTATTGTGTTAAAGAGTTTCTAACTTTTGGAAAGGTTTAAGTTTTTGATAAGAGTGTTGTTCAACAATTGGTATCAGAGCCAAGTTCCTATGAAGAAGTTTAATAGCCAAAGATCTAGGATGACACATGATGGGTCATACAAGGGTCCTAGGTTTGATGGGACTAATTATGCTTTCTCAAAATTGAGAATGGAAGGAAATATAAACTCTATAGGGTTTGGTGTGTGACAATTAGTCAAGGATGGTTATTTTTCTCCTACTACTCCAACAGATCCAACTAAAATCAGATTATATGAGTGCAATGTCAAAGCTAAGAATGCTCTCTTGAGTGGATTGGATGATTTAGAGATTTTGAAGGTGATGAATTGTAGTTCTACTTGTTGACATCCAAATTTGACCACTCCCATATGGTCAAACTCGTCTCCTTACTCATCCCTTTACTCGTCTATTTCATCCTCTTCGTCGGTATTAATTAAATCACTCATTTAATTAATATTTCATCGTCTATATAAGGTTTCTAAAGTATTTAATTCAATAATGAAATACTTTTACCTTTTACTTCTTTCCTCTCTAAATTAAATAAATACATCACTTTATTTAATTTAGTCATGTGACCTCTTTGAATTTAAGCCATTTTTTAATTCCCTTTTTTCTCTCTCATTGTCACATCCTCCATAACCCTCTTCTAATACAGATTAATTTAATTAATTCTAGATTAGGATGTGCACAAATTAATTAAAAAATTAATGTCACATCCTCACATCTTCCAATTTCTTTCTAATCTTTCATTAATTATCCTAATCATGTATTTGCACAACCTTAAACAAAGTCATTTGAAATATTTAGCATGCTTTTTTAGTCAACCTTTTCATTTTCCTTTCTTAGCATTGACCCTTTTTCCCATGTGAATTGAAAATTCACATTTATTCCTCCTAGAATCCCCTTTTCCCATGCATCTTCTAGAATCTTTGACTTGTCACATCAAGTCACATGTGGACAAGTGTTTCCATTTTTGGAACCTTGTATTGTCCATGAGATTCTTCCAATCATGTGAACTTTTAATTAATTCACATTTATTTTCCAAACTACTTTCTCATTCTCCATGGAGATTTTTGAGGAATTTTAAACTTCTGTAAAGAACCAGACCAATTTTTTTCCGATTTTTGAATGCAATTACAACATACAGAAGGCACCCGTTAGGGTTAGATAAATCAAACCAGCAGTTACAATATAACTCTTTGCCAAGAATGCACACTCAATCTCAATAAGAGAGAGGCTGTCATATGGCAAGAGGATCGTCAGTACAATAAATCAGAACTGCAACTGAAAGTAACTCAACACCAAGTATGTGCTACCCAAACCATAATGGAATGAGGTGACCATATGATGGAGATTTAAAGAAATACAAATGCAACTTCGAAATTAACTCAACACCTAGAATGTGCTTTCAAACCCGAAGTGGGAATGGAGCTACCATAGGGCAGATATGTAAGATATTACAATGCAATTCAATTGTAGATAGGTGGCAAGCCAACCTCTTCCACTTATCCAGTGGGCATTACAAGCATGATAAAGCAAGACTAAGAAAATGCTGACAGTACTACTATGCAGCTTACAATGTATTGAAGAGTGCCTGCAAGATCAAGGATTAGAACTCCACAAAGTGCTGCAATAGTAAATATATCTTCCAATAGATCAAATATGAATTCCTAACACCCACCCTTCACTCATACACAATTTTCTCAAGTCTGATATGACAGACCAACAACATGAATATCAGAACCAACAACACAAAATCCTCTCAAAATGCTCATAGCTCACTCATTTCTAACCCAAACGACTTCAAATCTGATGCAATAGACCCTCAAAATGATGGCGCCTAGTTTAGTAATGAGAAAGGGTAGCTAAAAGTGGCTATTAATTAATGGCATGGATCCCAAAGCACTCTAGAAAGTACGGCTTTCAAGGAATGACAAATTTGCTTTATAAAATTAGAAACTTCATTAAAAATCCCACAAATTTGCAAGTAAGGTCACCCCAAGTAGAGAAGATGATATGACCAACACCCAGAACAATATCTTTTTTTATTTTTGATATATGAATGAAACTTCAAATCAGCTATGATATTCAACAACTCTAGAATATGACAAAAAATGCAAGTACTCAGCTACAAAATGCAAGATCATCAAAACAATGCAAAACCTCACTACAAATTCACTCAAAACAAGCAAACCTCTCTACTAGGTGCTATCTCTCAAGCACGAAGTCGAGCCCAAGCTAGGAGGCATTCATTCCTCGAAGCAATCCAGCAACCATTTCAACAGCATAACAATACTCAAGATATCAGATGCCCAAATGAAGACCCAAGCTCACCTTTTATAACTTTGTGAAAACTTTCTAGAAGCTTCTAGAAACCCTAATTTTCAAATTTGAAGTAACTCCTTTTCCCTCCAAAGTTGGCATCTCATTTCTCAAGGAAAATTAACTTTTAATTTGAATTAATCTTCTCCTCAAGATGGGCGTCCCTTTTCAAACATTGATTTTTGGACCTTAGAATATAATAAAATATCTCCATGAGGCGCCACCCCTCAAAATCCCCCTTTTATGAACACCTTAAAGTTGCCTCACTAGGCCAAGGGGTCTCAATAATAAAATATAACATTAAAGTATAACATTTTAAAATCAACTGGATGTCTCACCAAAAATACTTCCCAAGGTCAAGATTGATCAAACCAACTAAACATACTGAAGATGAGAACCAACCAAGCCGAAGTCAACAGGACCACTACCAGAAATAGAATTTACTAAAAATAGTAAATTCTTGAAAGTGCTCAGAATGCCGAACCGAAACCACCAACGTGAAGCTCTCAGAAAACCTAGAAAGAATCCGCGATCCAAGTTCAACATTTCCAAGTGCAAGCTCCGCAAAAGGATGAAAACATCCTCCAAGAAGTTTGGAAACCCTAATTTTGAGCTTCTGTTTAGCCTACGAGCTTCCAGAAATAGGCTAAATCCAAATGAAGAGCGTAGGGCTAAATTGGGTACATTACAAATTCCTCAAAAGTCATTTTCATTCTCACTTGGGGACAAGAAGTTCCTTTTTGAGAAAATATTCTCATCCCCCAAGGTACTTGTCCTTCCTCCACATCATCACTTCCTAAGCCACTTCACATTCCACATGTCAAGATGTGAGGGCTTGTGGGTCCTCAACTCACCATAGCCCTTCATCTTGGCCTTGTTGGCTTAATATCAACCATTGAATTCTTTAGAGAATTCAAATTCTTCTATAAATACCCCCTCTTTTCTTTCATTTAGGGACCTTATGCATTTGATACCAAACTCTTGCTATTTTTCCATTTGAAGCCATACTTAGCTAATTTTCTTTCATCATAGCACTTGAATCCATTAATCATCCATTTTCAACCATCTTGCATCCCATCTTGCATCTTTAATCTCATTTTCCATCCAAGGAGAATACACAACATCGAAGATCGAATGGCCAACCAAGGAACAACTTGACAAGGTATAATCGTTTCATTCCATCTTCTTTGTTCAAGTTCAACGTTTGCCCAATCTTGAGGTGTTTGGTGTTCTTCATTGTTTCTTGCATTTGTTGTTGTTACTTTTTCGGTTGTTTTGTTAGTCGTTCTTCATCATTTTCAGTCGTTCTCGCTCGTTCTTCTTAAGATAGGGGGACCTGCCCTTGAATAGGCAGACTTGCCCTTCCTTGGGCGGACCTGCCCCAGGATAGGCTTCCCGGACCCTAAAACGAGTGTTTTTGCTTATTTTTCAGTCGTTTTGTCAGTCGTTCTTCATCATTTTCAGTTGTTCTCACTTTTTATTCTTAGGATAGGCATAATTTCCCTTGAATAGGCAGATTTTACCTTCCTTGGGAAGATCTGCCCTATGATAGGCTTCTTGGACCCTAAAAAGGGCATATTTGCTTGCTTTTTCAGTCATTTTGTCAGTCATTCTTCGTCGTTTTCAGTCATTCTCACCTGTTATTCTTATGATAGGTGTATTTTCCCTTGAATAGGCAGACTTTCCCTTCCTTGGGTGGACCTGCCCCAGGATAGGATTCCCGGACCCTAAAACGGGTGTTTTTACTTGCTTTTTTGGTCGTTTTGTCATTTGTTCTTCATTGTTTTTAGTCATTCTCACCTGTTCTTCTTAGGATAGGTGGACCTTCCCTTGAATAGGTGGACTTTCTCTTCCTTGGGTAGACTTTCCCCAGGATAGGCTTCCCAGACCCTAAAACTGACATTTTTGCTTGCTTTTTTGGTCGTTTTGTCAGTCGTTCTTCATCATTTTCGGTCGTTCTTGCCCATTATTTTTAGGATAGGCGAAAATTCCCTTGAATAGGCAGAATTTCCCTTCCTTGGGTGGACTTTCCCCAGGATAGGCTTCCCGAACCCTAAAACAGGTGTTTTTGCTTGCTTTTTCGGTCATTTTGTTAGTCGTTCTTTGTCGATTTCTGTCATTCTCGCCCGTTCTTCTTAGGATAGGTGGACCTACCCTTGAATAGGTGGAATTTCCCTTCCTTGGGTGGACTTTCCCCAAGATAGGCTTTTCAGACCCTCAAACGGGTGTTTTTGCTTGCTTTTTTGGTCGTTCTTCGTCGTTTTTGGTCGTTCTCACTCGTTCTCCTTAGGATAGGAAAACCTACCCTAGGATAGGTTTCTCAGACCCTAAAACAAGCATTTTTGGTCATTTTTTTAGTCGTTCTTTGTCATTTTCAGTCATTCTCACCCGTTCTTCTTAGGATAGGAAAACTTGCTCTTGAATAGGCGGACTTTCCCTTCCTTGGGCAGACCTGCCCCAAGATAGGCTTCTTAGACCCTAAAACGGGCATTTTTGCTTGCTTTTTTGGTCATTCTTCATCATTTTTGGTTGTTCTAACCTGTTCTCCTTAGGATAGGCGGACCTGCCCAACAATAGGCAGACTTGCCCCAGGATAGGCTTCCTGAACCCTAAAAAAGGCATTTTTACTAGCTTTTTTGGTCGTTTTGTCAATCGTTCTCTATCATTTTCATTCGCTCTTGGTCATTCTCACCTATTACCACCTTGTTGAGTGAGTCCCCCATCAATTTGAGTGAATTTTCTTCTTGCATAGCCAATCTTGTCTTCCATTTAGTTAGTCCGTTGATTTGTTTAGTAGGTCTGGTTCCTCGAGCTTGATTGTCCATTCGTCAGGTTTGCTTCTCTGTGTGGAGAGTCTAATTGCCTAAGTCCACTTCCCCGCTCATTAGTTCATTAATCTGCATCCCTCTAAGATTTATTTACGAGGTTTTATCCAAGTTGGCATAGGTGTCTGATCTTGATCATCATCATCCGCAGCTGATTAGGTTTGTTATCCGCCCTACATCAGTCATCATCTTTGGCCCAATCAATCTGCTTCCATCTTGAGCTAGATTCGGTGTCGCAATCATCATTCGGTAGTTTAATCTGATCATTAGCACCTTATTTCATCTAAGTCAAATCTCTGAACTAGGTTTAGAATCCCTTTTATCATCCTATCTAATCCGTCACCCAATCAATGGTCTCATCAATCGATCATATTCTATCAATCCCATCACATCCTCCAATCATCCTAATTTGAGCCTCAATCCAATCCTAATTTGAGCTTTAGTCCATCTATAGCCAAGATCTTTAGGTATTGAAACGAATATTAAGATCCCTCCTATCTTCTTCAATTTTGTCCTATTTATCCTTTCATCCATTCCAAGAGTCAGTCTCCCCATCTGAGCATTCGTTCATCCATTCTGATCAATCGTTTACTCATTTCAAGCTTTTATTCATCCCTTCCGAACAATCATTTCCTTTTTCCAACCAACCGTTCATCCATTCCGAACCTCCTTCTCTTGTTTCTAGTGGTTGTTCACCCGTTTTGATCAATTGTTTACTCGTTCCTAGTAATCTTTCATCCAATCTGAGCTTTTGTCTCCTCATTCTGAGAGTTGTTCATCCAATCCAATCAATCATTTACTCATTTTTAGTATTCATTCATCCATTCCTATCATCCACTCCCCCAATTAGATCATCATTTTTCCCTTTCAAATCCTTTGAACTTCGTTTCAAGTTATTATCTGAATTGACCGAGGTGTCTGAATTGATCGTCATCCTCAACATCTGCTTAAGATTGTCATCAGTCCTAAGTTAATCATCATCGTCAACCCAATCAATCCGCTTTCAATCTCAAAGTGAATTCGGTGCTGCAATCATCTATTAATCCTTCAAACTGATCGATCAGTATCCTAAGTCACCTAGGGTAATCTTTGAATGGGGTTTTCCAATCCCTTTTTTCATCCAATCTGATCTATCATTATATCTTATCAATCACTGATTGATCTTATCCAATCCAATCCAATTGCATCCTTATCCAATCACCTTCAACCCAATCAATATACTTGCATCTCGAATCATATTCAGTGTCAAGATCATCCTTTGGTCACCAAATCCAATTATCAGAATCAATCCCATCACATCATCTAATCATCCTAATCTGAGCTTTAATCCAATCCCGATTTGAGCTTTAGTCTGTTTCCATTCAAAATATTTGATCCATCCTATTTATCCTTTTATCATCATGAATCCTTATCCTCCATCAATAGTAATCAAGGGAAACCCAAATTACGTCAATAACAATAACGAAAGTCTTGTTGATCAAGAAGAATATGACATAGATCCCCTTGAGGCTATCATCGCTAGTAAGCTCTCTCCATCCACTTCCTACAATCCAATCACCCCTTCAAGCTATCTCGTTATGTCTTCATCCATGTCTAATAATGTTCCTTATGCTACCTTTGACAAAGGATATCCATTATATTCCTCACCTACATGCCCATCATATCCTTCACTTGCATCATCTCCTTATCTAACATCCATGTCTTCCTATCCTAATCCACCATCACAGTACCCCTATCTTAACCCCCCGTTCACATCCTCCTATCTCAATCCTTCATCCGCATATGCCCATTACCTAATACTCCATACCAATTTGCCCATCTTAATCATACATTCACACCTTCCTATCCTAATCCAACATCCACATCAACCTATCCTAATATAACATCCACATCTTCTTATCCTAATCCATCATCCACATCTCCCTATCTCAATCTGCCATCTCAATCTTCCGGTCCTAATCCACCATCCCAATGCCTTTATTATAAGACACCACCCATATCCTTTTGTCCTAATCCGCCATCCCAATATCCCTATCTTAGTTCCCCATCTACTTCCTCTAGCATCAATCCACCATCCATGTCATCCAATCCTAATTCACCATATCAATATCCCTATCTTAACCCTTCATCTAATCTTAATCCCCCATCTACTCCTAGTCCTACATCCAACCCTAATCCTCCATCTACTCCTAGTCTCCCATCTACTACTAGTCTTCCATCCAATCCTATTCCTCAATATAATCCTAATTCACCAATCCATGATCCTTCATCCACTCCTACCTTGCCATCTTAGCCTAGAGTATGAAAGTTTCTCACTCCAGAAGTTCTCCAAGGACTTATGACAAAGAAGACACTCCCAAATCAACCACTTGAAATCATTGAACCTTGCCATCCCAATCCATCATCTATGGTCACTAATGATGAGACCCCTCTCCATCCCACACCTATCATTGATGCTACCACCCCTAGCACCAATCGAACCATCAAAACCATCACATTCTTTGAATCCACTGAGCCCCCATCTCCTACTCTAAGATCTTCCAAGCCCATCAAAGATAACCAAATCCAATCCACTCCTCCTACACCTAGATCCTCCCAATCCATCACAAATCCACCAATCCAATCCACTCCTTCCACTCCTAGTATCACTGTAATCCCTCCTCTTGAACTTCATGAATCCTCTATCCGTCCACCTCACCCACTTGGGGAGTCCATCCAACAGGCCTCCATTATCATATCTCCCACACATGATGAAGCTTTCCAAGAGCTTGATCTAGAGCATGCCAACATATCCCCTTCTCCATCTCAAGATCCTACTAACTCATCCATTTCACCTCATGCTCCCCTTGTCACTACAAATCCACTCCCTCCATCTCATGACCCCTTATCACCCTCTAATCCACCTCAAGATCATAGCACCCCATTCATCCCATCACATGATCCCCTTGTTACTCAAGATTCGATCGCTCCATTGTATGATCCCTTATCTCCCGCTGCCACAAATCCATATCTTATCATATTCCCTAATCCCTCTCCTGACACCACCCATCCAGATGCTGCTATCCCATCATCTCCATCTCATGATCCTCTATCATCGCCTAAACCTACTATCCCAACACCGCTTGTATATTCCCTTGGTACTCTCACATTCTTCCATGGTGGTCTCCTTGCAGAAGAAAAATAAATCATATATACCACCCCATCTTCCTCCGCTTAATAATGGACTCGCATCATTCTTCCTACATAACAAAAATCCTGTCATGGATCAAATGATTAAGAACATGAATTACCAAGGAAAAGGTTTAGGCCTTCATGAGCAAGGTATTCTAGAGCCCATCCAAGTCAAAGAGCATGATTACACATGTGGTCTTGGTTATGCTTCTCAAGACTCACAATCCCAAAATGTTGGTACAACCCCTATACATCCTCAACGAGCCTCTTCCAAAATAAATATAGGCTCTTCCCATCGCTCTACCAAATCATTCATTACCATCCCCCCTCCTCCATCATATCACCTCAAAACAACCGTCCATATTCCTCCTTCATCTACTCCATCCATTTTGGGTCCTTACATCCCTCCATCCACCATCCCCCATCCCCCATCTACTTCGTCCATGTCTCCTATAGGTCCTACGTCTATTTTGAGCCCCTATATCCTAAAATCACCTCCTCCATCTCGTCTTATTCATCATTTCATCCATCCAACACCTATCCATGTCACTCATCATAAACATCCCACTCTCATGTCCCCTAATCAAGATCAACAAAGGCATATACCTACACATCCTCCATCTACACATAATTCCCATAATCCTACCTCCATTGCTCCACATCATCCATCTCCTCACACCCATCCCATTGCTATTAAAAGCACTTTGGATGCTAAAGTAAAAATGCATAAATCTAAACATCCACATGAATCAAAAGCTCCTCATGATCAAATCCAGAATCCAAATCAAATCCATAGGCCACAAAGGCACACCAAAGCAAAGATCAAAACCATGTGGATCCCAAAGAAAAAAGATGCAATACCTTCAAATGAAAAATCTGTAACAACACCCAAAGTTGCTAATCCAAAAGCTAATCATACACCCCTTTCATCTCCTAAATCTGTTTTGGGTCCTTATGTCCCAAAATTCACCATCCCATCTCCTCCATTATCCCCACATTCTCCATCCATTAATATTCCTATCATTTCACATCCATCACCATATGTGCCAATGTTGGTCCTGAACTCACCAGCCAATCACTGATGTGTGCAAGAAGTTGAGTCCATTTTTTGGCCAAAAAGTGGAAGTGTTTTTCTTGATTTTCAGAATTTGACACATTTGACCTTAAAATTTGAAGCACTTAGAGATGAAATATTTAAAAAAGTCACTAATCATAAAATGTAGTGCTCAAAGTCTAGTTTCCAAATATGTAATTTATTTCAATACCCAGATTGTACAAATTGAGTTTCAATAGGCGTTTCTAAAAACCACTGTTTAAAAGTCACTTTTTTTTACCATACCATGCATGTGTATGGCATCCATATTTTGACTTAAATTATCGTATTTTTCTAAATCCTTTTAGGAAAATATTTGTGACTCACTGAAGCTTGTTCTTGATATATTTTTTTAATTTTCTTATTGAATTTTTTTTTTTGTTAAATTTTTATTAGGTAGATTTGTCGTTTTGAAAAATCGTCATGTACGACATGCATAAGATAACCTAAACTTATCATTTTTTGAATTTTTTTTTAAATTGAAAAGAATTGTCTGAAGTTTGTTCTCGTGCAATCCGTTTGTCAAAATGTTATGTTGATCAAAAGTTATTAAAATAGTAAAAAAACCTGATATTTAAAGTTTATGGACCAATTTGATTAGAAATTAATTGAAAATAGAAAAAATAGTCCAATTGCAAAAAAAATTACATATTTAGAATCTACATTGTCTCATCTAAAATGGGTTTTAATTTCATTAAAAAATTCTGCAAAAAAAGTCGTCAGCCATATGTCCAAAGCCGGTATTTTTCTTTGACATTGTTAGGACCTTCAACTTACAGGTCAAACCAGGTTGAAGCCCTAGGTTCAAATTTCCAATGCTTTTCTTGAACCAAAATCCTAGGCAAAAGCCTGACCACAAAGCAAATAAAAATTCAAATTTTAAAAAATGGGATCCCGTTTATTAATAAACGAGACCCCATTTTATAATCGAGATCTTGTTCCTTATTCTATAATATTCAGACTGTTGGGAGGGAAATGGGATCCCATTTCCCTTCCAATGGTTCCCACATTCAATGTCGGAGAACGAGATTTCGATTATAGAACGGGATCTCGGTTTTTATAAACAAGATCCCGTTTTAAATGGGATCCCGTTTCTTTTATTTAAATATACTGCAAAAAATTACTGTGAAGTCTGCAACTTCACATGTACAACTGAGAGTAGTAAAAGTAAACTATTTTTCATGAGCTATTGTATTTACAAGTGGTGAACTTGATTTTTAGTTGATTTTATCAAACAAGGCATCGTCTACACCATTTTTGAAGTGGAATTGTGTTATTTTTGTGCTTGTTTGTAGGAACAAAATGTCTTGAATTTGCAATATGGACTGAATTTTTCAAAGGAGGCATGAAGAAAACAATTTTTAAAGTGGAATTATGCTAGTTTTCTACTTGTTTTGAGGAACACAAGAGGAAGAATTTTGTCCTAATAGGTATTCAACTTCCAATTTGGATTGAATATTTTGAAGTATTTCACTATTAACATTCATTTGTGCTTGAGAATTTTATAATTATGGGAGATAAAGCTCTAATAAGAGAAGGAATACATTGAATTCCTCAAGAAGTGTAGAGAGAGAAGGAGAGACAAAGACAAAGAGAAAGAAGAATGAGAATGAAATCAATGAATGATGGTGGAGCAACCAATTCCACAACTATTGAAGATGAAAACATTGAGGATACCATGGTTGTAGATGAAGCTAATTTGCAAGGAGTCAATTTGGAGAAGAATATGATTATACAAACAAGTCCTACTATGTCTTCAAATCCCTCTTTGAATGCTATAAAGAATGTTTCAATATGCACAAATCTAGGTATGTCTTCAAATCCACATGTTAGTGAAATGGTAAATTTGTATGTAGAAGTTTTACAAGATGCTGGACTTAATGATGTTGACATTGAGGATATATTCAGAGAGATGAAACTTTTATAGAATTTGTTGAAAACAAAAAATAAAAATCTTTTGTTGCAAATGAAAATCAAAATGATCATTTTCTTGAAAATGAAAACAAAACTTTATTTTTGATGAAAATGAAAATGAAAACCATTTTGTTGATGAAAATGAAGATGAAAATGTAAATGAAAATGAAGATGAAGATGAAAATCTAGAATGTGATGTTGAATTTAATGAAAATACATTTTTAATAATCGGAAGTGGTGTTTTCGATAATCTTCCTGTCAAATTTCTTGGAGGCAAATAAGAACACATGCAAATAGAATATACACCAAATTCTTTTTATCGAAAAAATTGCATTTCAATGTCAACTAATGATGCAATTGATGAGAATGCAAAAAATGAGGAAAGTAATGAAAAGGTTAGGCTTTTATGTTAAACCAAAAGAAAAGATCAATCATTAAAACATGTTATGTCTATTGTTGCTAGTGCCATTCAATCTATTGGGAAAAATAGTCAATCTAAAGATAAAAATGCAACAAGAAGAGCTATAACAACTACTATAGTGAATAAAGAAAATTTGAATAAAAGAATGGTAAGCAATATTAGTGAAGTTTTAAAAATACATCCTAAAACATTACTAAGAGCGGCAAAAAGAAGAGGAAGTATAGAAAATGATCTTATGAATCAATGTTGGAGTTTCAGTGGACGACTACTAAGGTCTGATATAAAATTGAATGTTGAAATTAAATCTTTGATCAAAAAATATTGGCATGATAATACTAGGGTTTCATCTAGTGCTAGAGATGTTTTAAAATTAAGAGTGGGGTCCAAAGTTCGCGATCCTCACCCAAAACACCTATTAGATACAACACAAACTGAATTTTATAGAAAATTTTGTAGCGATTTAGTGTTAACTGGTAATATTAAAATAAGTCAAAGGTCTTTTGAAAAATGTAAACCCCGTATATAAAATTAATAAGCAACAAATACCTTATTGTTGTAAATACATGTTCAATTTCAAGTATTTTTATGATGTTTTTCGGGATATATAATGCTTGGTAAATCTTGCATACTAACATGATTATAGCCAGGATTGTGGTATCGGGATATACCACCAAGCACAAGAGAGAGTTTATTCTAGGTTTGTTTTGTGAAAAATCTAATGATAAATTATTTTATTTAAGTTCTTGTATTTTGGACAATGCATTAACTGTGGAAATCTTTCATTTTAAGAATTTGTTTGCATGAAAGTGTTGATCATGATTTTGGACAACAAATTAGTAGATGTCAAAAGATTTAGGAATATTCACTATTTTTAAAAGATGGAAAATAGGAAAGCGTGTGATTTAGTTACGTAAAAGTTAGTGTGTATGCATTTATGAGTGAATTTAAGAATAAATTGTACCAAAATATGTCATGCATCTAAACATGCTCGGATGGTTTGATGGCCAATTTCGCGCATGTAGAAACACATTCCAATTGGTACTATACTTTTAGTGGTTGATTTTATGGAGAATTATACCTTCCCTAAGAGGAAATTCAATCTCAATATTATAATTCAGTGCAAGTAGCTATGTTTGTCCATATTGTTTATAGACATGTAGATGATAGCACTGAGGATGATAGAAAAGTTTTGAGGGAGTATCATTTTTATTTGAGTGACAATCAGTTACACTCGTCAGAGTTTGTTCAATACTGTTTTAGTATATTTATAGAAATTTAAGACAAAGAGGAATCCAGATGAAAGAACACCTCATATGGTCAGATAATTGTACGGGGTAGTTCAAGAATGCTCAAATGTTCTATTGGTTAAGTAGGGTTCACAAGGAACTTAATGTCCAACATATATGGAGTTTTTTTGAAGTTGGGCATGGTAAAGAACATGATGGAGCTGGTGCATGTGTCAAAAGAATTATTGCTAGAGAACAATTAAAATTCAAGGATTTAGTAAAATTTAAAGATGCATGTGAGATTGTGGATTGGTGTAATAGAATATTATCTACACCTGGTTCGAGTGATTACTCTACAGTTCATCGATTCTTTTGGTTGGTGGAAGAAGAGAACATTGTACCTAGAGTTGATTGTGAGACAATAAGTGGAGCTACTAAATGGCATTCATTTAGGAGTGCGATAGCAAGCACATGGAATATTTGGACAAGGGAGCTTGCATGTTTTTTCCAGTTTTGTATCTCAGGAGATTGGGAAGCATGTGAAAATATAGAATGGGTTGAACAGTGGGAGCAAAGATCGTTGACACCTGCAGAAGCACATAATCAATATGAAAGAACTATTGAACAAAATGATCAACTATTTGCATCTAAAGATTATGACCGTGTTTTAGAATTTGTACAAGAAGGTAATTTTAATTCAATTTATTTCATTTTATTTCAATTTATTAAGTTATTTTGTAATACTAAATTATTTATATGGATATGCACAAGTTATTAAATCGAAATTTGTTGGCAGGACATGTGTATGTTGTTATTGCACTTGAGGGGAATGAAGATCAAACATAATATTGGTTGGCTCATTGTGTGGAAACTAAACATAAGTTAATAACACCTTGAGAAGATGATGATGGATTTCATTATCCAACAGGTATGGTGATCCCCTTAAGACACCCCCTTAAGCAAATTTTGATAACGAGTTTTAGATCCCCTTAAGCAATTTTTTAGAACAAGTCTTTGATCCCCTTAAGAAAATTTTGAGAACTTATTTGATGATGGTTTTTGAACATGTTTTCCAATAGGATCGGTGGTGGTTGTTGGCACTTGCTACGAAAATACTTGAGAAGAAAGAATGGTCTACTTGCATTTAAAGACTATGAAACACATAAAAAGATTATACATTATTCACATTTGGTGGTGGCAACAAATATAAAACTAGAGCGGTATCGTGGAAGACCTTCAAAAAAAGTGCTATGGTCAATTTCTATGGAAGAGCATGAGGCAATCATAGATGCATTGCAAAAAAGAGAGGATGCAGATGGTACAATAGAATAAGTAAATACAGGTAAATATAGTTTTAGTTTTATTTTGTCCTTTTTAATACATTAAATACATGTTTCAACATTGGTCAAGTTTGTTATTAGTTGAAATTGATTTAAATTGTCCTTTTATACATCCTTAAGGAATAATCACAAAAAGGATCTAGTCCATGCAGATTCAACCTAGACAACATAATACTTGGGAAAAATAGGTAATTATTAGTTAAATTATATTTAAATACATGTTTTGATTACATATTGATATTGCTTGGACATTAATAGTTAAAATTTATTTATTGTCATTTTTTGTATCCTTAAGCAATCATTGAATTGATCTCATACTTTGAAACAAAAAGGAGAGGATGCCTAGATTCAACCTACAAACATGTGTGGAATACTTTTAAATGCAGGTACTTTAGTTCTGTACATATAGATAGTTTTATATAAATTAAAATATGTATGTTTTGATGATTTCATTGATATTGCTTGTACCTTTTTGATATCAGGTGGTGTGATGACCTACTACATTCTAGCCACGAGTTTGAGATGTTCTTGAGATGGCATATCCAAATTTTGTAAAAATTGTTTTGAGATGACATATATGTACACACATACTTACATAATTAAACATACTCTATGTACTTCTATGTATCAAATCAATATTTTATATATTTTGTTTGTTAAATGTGCATGTTTTCCTACTTTGAAACTTTATGTCTTATTGTATAATCACTAAATATCATGCATACATTATTGTTAAATCAATTATATCCTTAAGATGTTGTATTATGACCCCTTAATACATCCCCTTAAGAAATTCTATTATGACCCCTTAAGACATCCCCTTAAGACCCCTTAAGACATCCCCCTTAGACGTATTATGACCCCTTAAGATGTTCTATTATGACCCTTTTAGACATCCCCTTAAGACCCCTTAAGATATCCCCTTAAGACGTTCTATTATGACCTCTTTAGACATCCCCTTAAGACATTCTATTATGACCCCTTTAGACATCCCCTTAAGACCCCTTAAGATATCCCCTTAATTAAGACGTTCTATTATGACCCCTTTAGACATCCCCTTAAGACCCCTTAAAACATCCCCTTAAGACGTTCTACTATGACCCCTTTAGACATCCCCTTAAGACCCCTTAAGTCATCCCCTTAAGACGTATTATAACCCCTTAAGACGTTCTATTATGACCCCTTTAGACATCCCCTTAAGACGTCATTATTTGTTTTGACAACTTATAAAATAGTGTTAGATGTTATTATTTATAGAATTTATTAATGCTTTTATTCTCTAATCTTCTATGGTATTGTTTATTTCTTAAAATTTTATCCTTTATGGTATGCAAATAGATTGCTTTTGTTTGTAAATTATGATTTATTGACTAATTATTGATTGACGTGAATTGAATAAGTTCATTGAGTAATTATTGCTATTTATTGAATGTACATATCATGTATATGATGTATGAAATCACTAAATTTGCAAAGTATAAATATTAAAATGTCCTTTATTAATATCATGTATGAGATCACTAAATTTCACATTAATGTCCTATATTAATGTCTTGACTATGAAAATAAAATGCATAAATGTAGATGTGTAAATTAAAATTTCAAACAATAATAAAGTCCATAATTTATGTAACATATTAAGTGCATGAAACCAATATATTAAGCGCATGAAATAAAGTCCAGCAGAGTACATGAGAAACAAGAAATATAGTCCATGAAATAAACAAATATAACACATAAAATCACATGTTTCTAGGTCATGTACTGTCTCTATAATCAAGAGACCTCTTCACACCATACAGACTATGTGGATGACCTGAAACACTCTATACAAGAGAAAGATGAAATCAGATGTAAGACAATGAAAAATGATTTAGTGACAATTTAATTTATAATCCATCATAAAATTAAATTACTGTCATTTCTGCGTCTGGATGCTCTGGTGCACCTGAAGCAACTTCTAAATTCTCTAAATCAATCTACATAAACAAGACAAAGAAATTCGAAATTAGATGTACAACTCTACAATTTTTTTTTTTAATTCAATTTAATTTATAATTTATCATATTTTAATTGTACCATATTCCAAGGTTGTGCACTAGGCTCTTCTCTAGGACCTGTCTGTACATGCTCAACTACAAGATGTGTCTCATCCTATAAAAGAAAAATAATATGTAAAAATATCATATTATGTATATATTCAATTTAAAATTTATAATTGACTTTAAATATAATAAAAAAATTAAATTACCATTTGATCTGGAGCCTGCTCTACATGTCCTCCTGGTGCTATAACTATGTTTGGGTCAGGGCTGAAAGTTGCACTAATAAAGTTCTACACGATCAAAATTAAAGCATGTACAATTGAATTAGGTTAATATATATTCAAGTTTTCACATTTTGTGTAGAAAGTTTTGTAAACAACGTGGAAATCAGTGGCCTCATGAGTAGCTGCAACATCAAATGTTTTCCCGATACCCATTCTTATTGTGGTATCAACCTAGACATACATGTACATAAAAATTTAACGCTTATACTATTTACAAGTGTACATGCATGCGTTTCATATATCTAATGAATTCAAAACTCATAAAATTGTAACTATACTAATGTAAACTTTAAACAAATTTACAATATGAATGTACTTTCCCCTGATCTATGATGCCCGATAGTGGAGGAGTGCTTGATGTAATCCCTCATGAGGAATCAGCGTGGATGCCGATTGAATCACCTAAACCAACATAAATATTTCAAACATATATGTGATTCAATTATAAATTTAAAACTCAAGTTAAATAATTTATGATTTCATATATAATTTTAAAAATTGAAATCAAAATATCCCATAAGGGTTTCCGAGTACAACCGGCGTCGATGTATGTACTCGTAGAATAGATGATTTCCCCATCATTAGTGTCATTTGTACACCAAAAAATTTGATTGTTAAAATGTATTGCCAACTTTTCTTTGATATATACAACCATCAAAATTCTTATAAAATGAACGTACATCTAGATGCATATTTATACTTGTATCGCAATGTCCTCAGGGTGATGGTCTGCTGTGAGAAACTCTACAAATGAACTGATGCAACCAGATGAACCATCAGAATCTCCCCGTCCACCTGAACTAGGTGTGGCCTGATTAGGTCCATAGCATACTTGATGACAACTAGTACATATATGGGTGACGACCTCGACACTCCTGGAGCGGTACTCAGACCAAATCCATTAAAAACTCCATCATCATCGTCTCTATGCTCCCCACCCACTATCACAGAAGCATGTTGATCAAGGTCTCCTGTGAGTGTACTAAGGGAACCTAATGTTGAGACCAAAGCTTGATGATGTACAGGTGCAAGAATGGGAGGAGCAGGAGCAATAACAAGGGGTTGCGCATGCGCAGGGCATCAAGGATCAACACTTGACCCTAATCTCTGTTGTGGCATGCCGCAACCAACACCCTGAAATGATCTAAAATCAAAATAATTGGGCTTTTGCCCCAAAATAAACTCTACATACAATTTTCTAAAAAAATACAATGGGCACTCCCAATTAGCATGTGGGGGCCTATCAAAAACCATATACCATCAATCCCAAAAATGTGCACTCATTTGTGGATGTATGCACCACCTCATGGATATTCTAGATTTGTTGGGTGGAATGGGTTGTCGAGTAACAGGGTCAAGAAAGTAGGGGGCTAGATGGGATTTCATTATTTTAAGGTCTAATATTTTTTTGTAAGAGATACCATTAGAATAAAATTGTCTCATTTGTTCTCTCTCTCGTCGATGCCTATTAAGATTATAATCGATCATCCTAATGGCATCAACAACGTTTTGCATCACATATGCAAAACATCTCACATGTGGAGGAATATATGCTTGACTCTACATAGCATTGATTTGATTTTGTAAGGATGCAACTTGATAATTTATACGTGCTCTCAAGTGAGCCTCGTCAGATGCGATAGGTGTTGGATGTGGCATATTAGGTGGAGGTGGAGGGGGAGGTGGAGGGGGAGGGAGAGGGGGAGGGGAGGTGGAGGTGGAGGTGGAGGGGGAGGTGGATGTGGTTGTGGCTGAGGTGGTGGATTGATGATATCATCAATGTTAAAATCATCCACGATATGCTCGATATAAATGTACACCTGCATTAAATCATACAAAATAGGATGTGCATACATATATTAAGATCATATATTTAATTGAAATAGGATGAGCAACATATATATGAAGATCATATATTTAATTGAAATGCACATATATATACATTGATTGTTCAACTCAAGAGCATGTCCATACAAAATTCAAAATTTAACATGTACATGTACATTTAAAATAAAAAATATGATTCATAATTTTCATGCGTACAAATCATTAAACTAAACTATGTACATACATACAAATTTCAAAATTTAAGAACTATATATGCAAATTTTTAATACATGCACATACATACTAAACAATAAACTTGAAACATTCACAAAAGCTCATTTTATGTCTAACACACACACACATATATATATTACAATTTTTCAGGGAGAAATCATGATCTAGTAGATAGTCATAAAATATATACTATTATATATTATTCATTATAAATTCATAAATTCCACCAAATTCATAAATCCATGTCACTAAAAATATCCATCTAGAACCAAAATCATAAATTCATGTCACTAAAAATATCCATCTGGAACCAAATTTATAAATTCATCACACAAAATATCCACCGTTCACCAAATTTATAAATTCATAACTATTTAAGATCATTGTCTTAATTTAGAAACTATTGTGGCTCTCTACTGCATCTCTTCATTTCTTTGTGTTTTCCTTTTCAGAATTGGAAGTTCTCCTCTCCTCTAGCCATTGTCAATGCTCATCTAAGATCCCATCCATAGCCCTGACAACATCAACAAGGGTTTGCATCCTAGATGCAAACATCCTCATAGGAGGTGCGACACATTCTTCATTTTGAATAATGTTGTTTTGATCTTGGATGTATCTAACATTGTCATTGATTTGTGCTTGCAAACGAGCATGTTCACTGATTTTAGGTGGTGGAGGTGGGGGGTTACAAGGTGGAGTGGGTGGAGGTGGAGGTGAAGGTGGTGGAGATGGATGGCGTGGAGGTGGATTGTGAATGTTATTGAATGGATCCTTCTGATCTTTAAGATATGAGTGAACTTGCATTAGATTTGTAATTTCAAGATGTAAGATACATGTTTAGGAAATACCTTTAAACCATTCAATATAAATGGCCTTAAATAATTGAATACAAATGATAAAATATATGTAAGCCTCATTTATGTCTAAGGCATATGTTACTTGAATGAAAATACAATTAACTATTAATATTATATAATCTTGCAGGATCTTATTATTGTTAAATTTGGTTGCCTTGGGCAACTTTGATCACCAAATTTTAAGAACTTCAAATCGAATTATGATTTAGGGTGACAGGATGGCTTAAGGGGATCTACGTCTAGTGAGGTCCTAGGATAAAATGACATGGCTCAAGTGAATAAAATTTGGTGAAGTTTCCCAAGGCAACCAAATTTCATTAAGAGCCTTTAAAGAAAAAATGATGGCTTTAGGGTTTAGGGTTTAGACTTTAGAGTTTAGAGTTTAGGGTAATAGGATAGCTTAAGGGGATCTACATGTAGTAAGATCCTAGGACAAAATTACATGGCATAAGGGAATGAAATTTGGTGGAGTTGCCTAAGGCAACCAAATTTCATTAAGAGCCTAAGAAAAAAAGATGGATTTAGGGTTTAGGGTTTAGAGTTTAGAGTTTAGGGTTTAGGGTAATAGGATAACTAAGGGGATATATGTAGTAAGATCCTATGATAAAATTACATGGCATAAGGGAATGAAATTTGGTGGATTTTCCTAAGACAAGCAAATTTCACTTTAAGGTCAGGTAGGACAAAATGAATGGTTTAGTGTTTAGGGTTTAGATTTTAGAGTTTAGGGTTTAGGGTTTACAGAACTTAGGGTGAAGTTTTGGTGCCCCTTGGAATATAATGAACTTGCATGTTAGTGAAGAACATTTTCTTGTGGAATAGTTGATTGAGATCTACTCCTGTTTCAACTGACCAACCTAGATCATGAAATCTCATTCATATTATAATCTTGCACGATCTTATTATTATTAAATTTGGTTTCCTTGGGCAACTTCACCAAATTTTAAGAACTTCTTTGATCCCCTTAAGAAATGTCATATTGGGACCCCTTAAGAAATCGAATTACGATTTAGGGTGATAGGATGGCTTAAGGGGATCTAGATTTCTAGTGAGGTCCAAATTTAGTCATACTATGGCCTCATTGGTTCCATCTAGCTCTGGGTCAAAAGTGTTTACCCCTCTAATAAAAAAAAGTATCATGTTAAAAATGAATCAATCTATACATATCACAAAAATAACATACATCTATCAAAACAAGTAAAAATTTACTCCTACATTAGAGGATATCAAAATAAATATGAAATGTTTTAATAATTATACTTGTAATCACTTATTAATAAGTTATATCATACATAATTTTAATCACATAATAAAGGAATAAATATACATATGTAGAAGATACAAAAATAAAAAGAGGCTACTCACATGGATCTTGATCCTTGTAGGAAGTGCCTAGATTGGTGTATTTCGTGTAGGACTCTATGTAGGTGTTGGGACCTTCACCTCTCTCCTTGTATATTTCCAACAATCCCACTCACTCCCTCTATAGAATTATTTCCTTTGTTATTATCTAGTTCTTTTAATCTTCTAAATTAACCTCTTATTTATAGGAGCATAATATGAATCCTCCTCCTATCTCTATTGTAATAATAACATAGTTCCTCCAAATTATCATCATGTACCTCCTCCCTTTCCCATGTAATAGGTGTACCTTAGGTGTTAAATGGTTCCATCTTGGTCTCCTTATTGATGCATTTCTATCCTTCCACATAAATCTATATAGTATCAAAATATAGGTAATTTTATGTTTATTGAATCTCTCTGAATTGCTAAAGAATCCATTATGATTGAGGATGGGTGGATTATTATCTAGGATCACATCTTAAAAATCCTATAGAGGTCATGGTATGTGTTTCTTAATACATATATTCCCATACAAACCTCTTTCCATGTATTATCAACTCTCCTATATAATAGACACCTTACTAGATTTAAATTTCATATGATATATACCCAAGTGTTTCCAATTGGAATTTCTATAATTATACTTTTATGGTATTCTAGATATTCATAATAGTTTTCATAAATCTACCAAATAGACCCATTCTTGACATTGAACCTACATAATTTTAGGTATGTCCAATGAAAGAAACTTTACCCATAGCACTCTTACTCGCACTCTCCTATCTTGTGGATATAATAGAATAAAGTTTCCTTCCAATGATTTAGATCCCTAATGATAATGTCTAAGTGTCATAGAGAGTGATCATCCACTCTTCATAAACTTGTAGAAACCAAAAGGTTTTATATTATGTGTTCAAATAAGTGAAAACATTATGAAAAGCTCTACTGAATGGTGACAACAGAAGGTTTCTTAAGGCAACCAAATTTCATTTTAAGGTCCTAAGACAAAATTCAAATGCTTTAATGTTGAGGGTTTAGATTTTACAGTTCAGGGTCTAGGGTTTAGCAAACTTAGGGTGAAGTTTGGGTGGCCCTTGGAATAATTTAGACTTGCAAGTTAGTGCCAATTGAAATCGATTGTACATGCTTAGATTTACGAATTGGCTAACTAAATTTGCAAACAAACATCAAGATAAACTTTATGAATTTTAACTATTCTTTAACATATTGTTTTCTAATCTAATTATAATTTAACATTGAAACTAAAGTTTAACATATCATTTTTTCCATACAATGCAAATAAATTTTTTTGAGCTTGAAATTACCTAGTTTTCAAAATCAAAATAATTTGTTTGATTTTAATTTAGGTTTTAATTTTTTTTTTGTTCCAATTCAATTTAGGGTTTCAATTTCTAAACAATTAGGGTTTTTAATACAATTTTTTCATTTCAGTTCAAACTAGGGTTTTCAAATTCAATTTTTTTTGTTCGATTTGAATTCAGGGTTTCAAAAAGTTTGATTAGGGTTTCTAAATGCAATTTTTTTATTTCATTTGAATTTCTAGGGTTTTGAAATGCAATTTTTTTGTTTTGTTTCAATTAGGGTTTTCAAATTCAAATTTTTTTCGTTTAATCGAACAATTTAGGTTTCAAAAGTTAAATTTTGTTTGTAAAACACAATTCAAGGTTCATTTTTTCATTTCTATTAAAAAATATTTAGATTTTATTGCATTTTTTCATCTATTTTTACAATTACTCATTTCTACTATAACAGGAAAAAAATGCTCAAAATGTGAAATAAATTAAAAAAATGCCAAATTCACTTATTTTCTTCACAATTTCAATAAAAAATAGAAAAATGCAAAAAAATAGGGCGTGGGCGGGTACCTGTAGCTGTTTGTGGGGGTTTTTGTCACCTGTACTTAGGTTCCTGTTCACTGTGAAATGAACTTTGTTTATTTTTTAAAAAATAAATAGCAATATAAAACGGGATCCCGATTTCTACAAAATGGGATCCCGACTTCTACAAATCGGGATCCCGTTTCATAGTAATCAGGATCTCGTTCCTTCTCCATCGGGTTGGGATCCTATGGGAAACAGGATCCCAATTTTTAAAAAGAGGGATCTCGTTTCGTGTTTAGGCTCGGGATCTCGAAGCTAAACGGGATCCCAATTTTTAAAAATCAGGATCCCATTTTATCAAAGCTGATTTCAATTTTTTGGCTAAGGCAAAAAATTCCACATTTCGTGGACTCAACTTTGTGCACTTACCCTCACACACCTACCCCATCATTCTATCCATACCCTTTCCAGCATCCCATCCATTATCCCACATATCTCTCCCATAAAATCCCTCTAATTCATCCTCTTGTATAATCCATTTATCCTAATAAGGTTGTACCAACATCCAACGGTCACTTCAAACATGGGCTCTTAACACCTTATATGGAACTTGATGCTTGAGTCCTTCATCCATCTCCTTATTGCATGTCTTCTAAATCCACTTATCTGTCTCCCTATGCTTATCCATCTCCTTCCGCATGCTATCCAAAATGTCAAAAAAACTCAGAAAAATAAAAAAAATAAATATTAAAGAGAAATAATTCATCCAATGTTGAAAACTTGGAAAACAAGCGCCTTGGATAAGTACCATGATGAAAAACTAGAAAACAAGTGTCATGTGTAATCCCCCCATCCAGCTTACGTCCACACTTGGGGGAAACTCCATTCCCCTTCACCGATCTCCTCCATCCAATCGATCTTACACATCCTACTTATCATATTCCATTTATCCCAATCCCTCTATCCTCCTTGTGATCTTGATATAGATAGGGGAAAACATACAAACATGCTTTCGAAACCTCTTGGCATACATTCCCTTCATCCGCACACTCTCCTCATCCTTATTTGCATTCATCTACCTTCCTTGTCCACCTGTCATGCTACCATTAATCTCCCTTCCTTATCCATGCATCCTATCCATATCCATCTCACTCCTTTATTAGCCTATCCTTCTACCTTCCATCCCTCATGCCTCATTATATATGACATATTTAGAGTGGGGGCATCTATCTTCCTTTGTGAAATAGTCCTTGGAGACATCCTTCATCTAGAAAACAATCCCTTGCATCTCCCCATCCTTATCCCTCTATCCATCCTTCACATAAATCCTTTCCATCACCTAAATTATTATCTATCCATTTATCTATCCAATAACCTTTTCCTCATCCAACTCCTTATCCCTCTATCCAATCCATCCAAACAATCCTTTTCCTCCCCCCATCCTTATCTCATTATCCATTTCCATCTATCCTCATCCCATCTCATAATCCCTTGTCATTGGAATCTAGCTATAGGCTACTCCCCACACAATCTGATGTCATCTATCTTATCACTTCTGCTTCTTTTACACATCTTTTCAATCTCCTATCCTTTCTCATCATTTATCTATCCATACTATCATCCTCCCACTTCATCTTTGTTGATTTGGATAACTATCCCATCCCTGAGCTTTATGTGATCGTCATCATCCTATCCAATCCAACAAGCTAGTCCTGTCTTATCATTTTGGTCCCATCATCGCCATCATCCTATATTATCCAATTGGACTATCCTTTTATCCACTTATTAGTGATCATCTCATCATCCCTTATCCGTCGTTTGTCTTTGGTCCTCTTGAACTACGTTACCCCTGTGCTTTCACGTAGGCAAGGTCGATCATTTGATTCGCCCCCCGGGGCTTTTGTCTGTATGGTCCTTATCATCCATCCATCATCGGTCTTCATTGTACTTTATCGAGCTATGAGGGCTCTACGCTTTCACGTAGGCAAGGCTAATCTTTGATTGGCCCTCGATCCCATAGGTCTAAGTTAGGGTGTATCAATCTTGTGTCTTGTATCTTGTGTCGTGTGTCATATCATCAAGTATGCTCTTATCTAGCTGGTCCTTCACAAATGAGATCCACTTGTATCATTAGATCCAATCAACTTTGAATATCCTGCATCATATTGATCTTTTAGTTTAGTATCCATCATCGGTCTCAACATGATGCATCCTTCCTAACATACCTCATCAATCCCATCCATCCCCTTGATCCTATGGCAAAGGAAATTTGAAATTGATTGTGATATTTTGATGCTTTTCAATTTGTTTATCATTTGAGCTCCCTATCATCACTTGTCATGGCCACCTTGATCCATCATATCATGGTGTGCTTTGACTAGTCAACATAGGGGCATATCTTGATCTTTTTTCTTTGTTGTTGTCTTCTCAGTTGTCCTGCGTATTACCCACCAAGACTCTTGCGGTTTTGTGTTATGCTAGGAATCCTCTTGTGCTTGTGGTTATTCCAATTCCTAGCCCGACCAAGGTCTTCATGAATTTGGGGTGTTGGAATAGCCTTCTTGTTTGTTATGTTTATTTTATGCATTAGACACTAATTCGCCTTGGTTCTTCATACCCTGGCATCTTGTGTCTTATGCTATAGTAAAAATCAGTTCTCTAAAGATGGAAAATTTGAAGTAGGATTGCATTTCATCTCCCATTCCATCCTCTAATCTATCAAAAACCCCCCCATCCATTCATCCTTCATCCATCTCCCCCCCTATCCATCCAATCTCTTATAATCATCTCTTCATTCTTCTTCGAATAATATAGATTGGTTATTCTAAGCATCTTTTCCCCCATCATTTTTATTCCTTTCATCCATATCGCATCCCAATCCAATCCTCCTCCATAAAATCTAGCGAAAATCATCTCATCACATCCTTGGTCTTGTTCTCAACCTTGCTACAAGCCTTGATCCAACCATCACCATTGTCATCGTCATTAGGATTTATCCTTCCCTATCCTTTGGTGTTGTTTTGAGATGTATCCTTCCCTCATCAACAACCCTTCGTCGGGATGTATCCTTCCCTATCCTTGTGTTTTTTTGGGATGTATCCTTCACTCATCAACAACACTTTGATCATCATCCTCATTGGGATGCATCTTTCTCTATCCTCGTGTTGTTTTTGGATATTCATTCCCTCATCAACAACCCTTCATCCATCATCAACCCATTTTGGCTTGTAGCTTGACTGGGGCAACATCACCTTTATGCTTAAATCCATTTGTGCTCCCCAATCTCCTCTTGCTTCTCATCCTTTTTTATCCATCACTTTGCATCCTCTCATCCATTTTGAGAGCACATCCATGTTCTCTTGAACCCGCATGTCCTCTTGAGGGGGCATCCTCAATCCCTAATCTTCATCTTCACCTCCATCATTCCTTCCTAGTCACTCCTTTGAATGACTGGGGCATCTTTCCCAATCTAACCATCTTCTTCTGGGTTCTATATTTTAATATTCTTTGAAATGATGCTACTTCGTAACACCATCTCAAAGAGGGGAAAAATGTAGACATCCAAATTTGACCACTCCCATATGGTCAGACTCGTCTCCTTACTCATCCCTTTACTCATCTATTTCATCCTCTTTGTCGGTATTAATTAAATCACTCATTTAATTAATATTTCATCATCTGTATAAGGTTTCTAAAGTATTTAATTCAATAATTAAATACTTTTACCTTTTACTTCTTTCCTCTCTAAATTAAATAAATACATCACTTTATTTAATTTAGTCATGTGACCTCTTTGAATTTAAGTCAATTTTTAATTTCTCTTTTTCTCTCTCATTGTCACATCCTCCATAACCCTCTTCTAATTTGGATTAATTTAATTAATTCTGGATTAGGATGTGCAAACATTAATTAAAAAATTAATGTCACATCCTCACATATTCCAATTTCTCCTTAATCTTTCATTAATCCTCCTAATCATGTTTTTGTAGAACCTTAATGAAATTCATTAGAGACATTTAGCATGCCTTTTTAGTCAACCTTTTCATTTTCCTTTCTTAGCATTGACCCTCTTTCTCATGTGAATTTAAAATTCACATTTATTCCTCCTAGAATCCCCTTTTCCCATGCATCTTCTAGAATCTTTGACTTGTCACATCAAGTCACATGTGGACAAGTGTTTCCCTTTTTGGAACCTTGTCTTGTCCATAAGATTCTTCCAATCATGTGAATTTTTAATTCACATTTATTTTCCCAACTACTTTCTCATTCCCCATGGAGATTTTTGAGGAATTCTAAAATTCCTCAAAAGTCATTTTCATTCTCACTTGGGGACAAGAAGTTCCTTTTTGAGGAAATCTTCTCATCCCCCAAGGTACTTGTCCTTCCTCCACATCACTTTTCTTTATTCCACCTCACTTACACATCATCACTTCCTAAGCCACTTCACATTCCACATGTCAAGATGTGAGGGCTTGTGGGTCCTTAACTCACCATAGCCCTTCATCTTGGCCTTGTTGGCTTAATATCAACCATTAAATTCTCTAGAGAATTCAAATTTTTTTATAAATACCCCCTCTTTTCTCTCATTTAGGGACCTTATGCATTTGATACCAAACTCTTGCTATTTTTCCATTTGAAGCCATACTTAGCCAATTTTCCTTCATCATAGCACTTGAATCCATTAATCATCCATTTTAAACCATCTTGCATCTTTAATCTCATTTTCCATCCAAGGAGTATACAAAAAATCGAAGATTGAAGGGCCAACCAAGGAACAACTTGACAAGGTATAATTGTTTCATTCCATCTTCTTTTTTCAAGTTCAACATTTTTCCCAATCTTGAGGTGTTAGGTGTTCTTCATTGTTTCTTGCATTTTTGTTGTTGCTACACGTTTAGGAACAAGGATTTTCACCTGATCACACTACTAATGATGTTTGGGGAAATCTTAGCAAGATCTATGAAGGCAATACAAAAGTAAAGGAAGCCACTGATGTAGATCTTTAAGATAAAATTTGAGACTCTGAGGATGATAGAGGATGAAGCCATTGTAAGTTATATGCTTCTGGTGCATGAAGTTGTTTTTGGAATCACTGGTCTTGGTGGAGAAGTAAAATAAAGTGAGATTGTAAAGAAGGTTTTGAGGTCTCTTCCTAAAAATTATAGTCATAAAGTGTCTGTTATTGAAGAATCCAAGGATTTGGATCAATATTCTATTGATGAAACGTTTGGTGCTCTTACTGCCTTTGAAATGAAAGAATTTAATAAAGATGTTCCAAAAAGGGAAGTTGCATTCAAAGCTAAAAAAAGGGTTGAAGATGAAGTTGAAGCAAACTTTGTGATGAGATTGAAGAAAGACACTAGAAAATATAAAGGTAAGTTACATTTCAAGTGTTTAAATTGTGGAAGAATTGGTTATTTTGCATCTAAATGTCCTTATAGAGAATCAAATGATAATATTAAAAGAGATAAGGTTAAAAAGGGTCTGCATTCCAAGGAAAGCAACAATTCCTCATAATATGAGGAGAATGATTTAGATGATGAAACCCTCTTTATGGTATTTAATTCTAATGAAAGAAAGTGTAATGTTGAAAAATTTAAGGAGTACAACTCCTTGAGTGATGAAGATATGTTTTCCTTTGAGTTGGATCTAGAGTCCATTGAGCCTGAAGGTTGGGACTTCAATTCAGAGGATCGGGAAATAGGTTTTAAAGGAGAACTATGGTATGCTTTAGAATATTTGAATGAAGCAAGGGAACTAAATAAAAAATATGAGATTCTTCTTGATAAATAAAAGGAAGAAACTAACAAATTGAAAGCTCAATTAGAAGAAGGTAAAAAATGTGAAGTTAAACTAAAAGTGGTAGAAGGTGTGAAGTTAGATTTGAAAGATAAGTTCAATAGAAAAGCTATTGAATGCTTAAAACCTGAGGAGGTTGTCACTCTGGGAAATGAATTGGAAAGAACAAAAGAACAAATTATCAAAGAAGAAAAGTCTAGTCCTTATAGCTCTAAATAAAATGGAAATTTTGAGACAAAGGAGGAGAAAGTCTGTAGTAGAGATTCTAAGATGAATGCCTCTAGAGATGCAAAGATAAATCAACATAGAAAGAAGGAAGGGGCGTCCAAAAATAAAAGGGATCCAAAAATTCTCCACCTGCAAGACAACATGCTACTACCAAGTTCAATCAATCTTTTCAAGGTTATTATTTTTCTTGTAATAAATTTTGGCATAAGGTTGTTGATTGTAGATCTAGACAAGGAAGGAATGATGACATGAGTATAAGATACTTTATGCTTCAAAGAAACAATGCTATTTAATTTCATGGATATTTCTATGCTTGCAACAACTTTCATCATAAATCTACTTAGTGAAAATCTAAGATGAAGAGGAACAACTTTGTTCTAGAGCACAACACTACATGCTATAAATGCAATAAGATGGGACATAAAGAAAATTATTGTAGAAGTGGCTTTGTAAAGCCACCAGTTTAGAAAAAAGGATGAAACCATTAATCAAAAAAGGAAGGGTGATGAAAAGGTCTGAAAGGAAGAAAAAACTCAAGAAAATGAGAAGGGTGATTCTGCACTTGTGCATTTTACACAAAATCCTAATACAAATTAAGATAGAGCATTATCTCAGGGGGAAATTAAACTTGCAAAAATTTTAGCCCCCTAAAAAAGACAAGATGTTGAAGACTTCATAATGAAAGAAGAATTGGATCAGATTAGTTGATATGTAAATTTGTTGTGTAAGTATGAACCTTCTTGATGAAGGTCCTAGTGTAAGGATGAAGGTGTGCTAGCTGGGATAAAGATTTCAAGAGCTAGTGAGCAAGTAAATTTGTGTTTGCTATCAAACGTTGAGCCCAAGAACTTTGTTGATGCTAGAAAACATGATAATTGGATAAAGGCAATGGAAGAAGAACTTGACTTGGGAATTAGTTCCTAGACTAGTTGATAAGAATGTGATAGGAAGAAAGTGGGTGTTCCAGAATAAACTAAATGAAGATGGTAAAGTGGTATGGAACAAAGCTAGATTGGTTTGCAAGGGCTATTCACAAGTTGAAGGAATTGATTTTGAGGATTCTTTTGCTCTAGTAGCCAAAATGGAAGAATAAGGATGTTTCTTGCTCTTGCTGCTCATAAGAACTTCAAAATCTATAAAAAAGGATGTCAAGTCAACTTTCTTGAGTGTTGATCTAAAGGAGGATGCATATATTGAGTAACAAGATGGTTTCCAATTATCAAAAGATTCAAACATGGTTTGTAGAGTCAAAAGTTCTTTATATGGTATTAAGAAAGCTCATAGAGCCTAGTATGCTAGATTGGCTAAGTACCTACTTCAACAAGGATTCAAGAAAGGTAATGTAGACAGTAATCTATATATTAAGGTTTGAGAAGATAAATTATTGATTGTGGTAGTATATGTTGATGACATCATCTTCGGTGGAGATGATAATATGTGTAAGAATTTTGTAGAAGAAATGCATAAAGAATTTGAGATGTTAATGATTGGTGAGTTGTCCTTCTTCTTTGGGATTCAAATTGTTCAACAAGATGGCATGGAATATTTATTTCTCATGCCAAATATGTAAAGGAAATGCTAAAGAAATTTGGGATGGATGATTCCAAACTAGTGGGTACTCCTATGGTGATTGTTTGTCACTTGAGTAAATCTGATGAGTCTTCAAAAGTTGATCAGACTCTTTAAGGGTCTATGATTAGAGGTTTATTGTACTTAATTGCTTCTATACCTAATATCATGCATGTAGTATGTTTGGTTGCTAGATTTCAAGCCAATACTAAGCAATCTCATGAAAAATATATAAAAGGAATGTTCAAATATTTGAAGGGAACTCTAGATTATTTCCTGTGGTATAAAAAGGATAATAAATTTTTCTTTGAGTGCTTATACTAATGCTAATTGGGCAGGTTGTTTGGATTACTGAAGAAGTACAAGTGGTAGTGCATTCTTTTTGGGAGACAAACTGGCCTCTTGGTTTAGTAAAAATCAAGACTTAGTATCTTCATCCACAATAAAAGTTGAATACATTGCCACAACATCTTGTTGCACCTAGGTACTTTAGATGAAGGAAACTTTGAAGGATGTAAAGTTGGTATATAGAGAACCTATTCCAATATTGTGTGACAATATAGTGCAATTAATATTTTCAAGAATTTGGTAATACATTCAAGAACTAAACAAATCTCTATCTGGTGTCACTTTCCGAGAGAGAATATTACAAAACATGAAGTTTGAATGGAGTATGTGCCTACCAAAGATTAGATTGCAGATATCTTCACAGAGGCACTTTCAAAGGATACTTTTGAGTATCTCCAAAAAAAGTTAGGGACCTTATTGCCCCTCCTTGTTCTAACTAGATGCATAGATGATGCATCTTTCTAGGGGGAGAAATTCATGCCATATCCTTTTTCTCTTGAATTGATGTATGCTACCAATTAGGGGGAGCTGGTAGTAAGGGAAAGTTTGATATAGTTATGCAGGTATTGAAAAGAAGTTCTATTGGTCAAAGGAGAGTATGTACTACTGTTTCAATTGAAGATATTTGGTCATTTACCTGAAGTGAAAAAAAATGTTGTTGCCTTCTATATGTAGGTGTGTGTTCACCCACTCTATTGCTTGATTTGGTAAATTTACTATGACCATACTAACTCATAACGAGTCTATTCCATAGCATGATTCCATAAAGCGATTAAATATACAAGTGATCTAATAGACCGACTAGGTTACTCCCAACCTTGGTTTATCCAAATTATCATAGACTAACCTTATTAACCTCAAGGTTTATTTAGCATTATAAGCTAATCATTCCAATATAACACTTCTATTCAATATGGTTTCCCATCCTATACAAGTTAACATAACCTCACAAGCTGGTATTCACAATCACAATACTTCTATATCGACATTTCATTTTATGTCGCCATACATTGGCCTATGATAGCTTGGATATAATAAATCATTATATTTGCAAATACAATCTAATATCTCTGTATAATAGATATATATTTATGTATATTTATACTAATAACATTTCAACTTCAACTTATAAGCAAGCTTTATGTAATAAAAAATTTCTAATTCCTCAAGAATTTACAAGTACATGACATTTTGAATCAAAGAAGAATAACAAAGTAGAAATACTAGCATGCCTGGATAGTTTGCTTCCAAATACAAATCGCCTCAAGCTCAATCTCAAGACCCCACTTGCTAATCCTTCTACCTTCATCTTAAATATTCTTCTAGCCTCTTTCCACTCTCAAATCTTATAACAATAACTAACTAAATCACAATAACTATATTACTTCTCTGTATTGCACTCAAAATTACTTTGCACAGAAAAACTACAACATGTAAGCCTATGAATTTCTCAAAAGAATGAATGTATAAAAGACTAAAGCATTGCCTCTATTTATACTAAAAATTGAGAAGCTCATTGCTATAATTTTGCTACTCAATTCACCACTTTTTCTATCCCTTTTGACACCACTTAACTATAATCACAATAAAAAATGAAATCTACTCCATAACAGGTTGATGTTGCTTCAAATTTTTTTTAGAGAAAACACATAAACAATCCCTATATTTCCATCTTCTCAATATGGATGAGTCACCTCTTTCTAACTTACATCAATTGCCATTTTACTAAGTCAATAGAGAAATGTTCAACTATAGGTTTCCTATTGGTAAAAAAAGTTGACTTCCTTCTTCAACTTAAGCTAGCTCATGGCTTGACAAAGTGTCTATGCCCATATTTAGTTGTATGTTGGTTTAAAAACTTCTATTTTCTTTATTCCACCTATTATGGTGCTGCATATTTACATATCATTATGATGTGCGTGGGTTTCAACATTATCAACAACTTAGTGAAACCTATAAAAATAGTAGTTTGTGTGTTTTAGGACATAAAACAACCAATTTCCTTCAAGTTTCATTCAATTAGACCTTAGAGATCCTAGTCTAGGGATGGAAATGAGGGAAAGAGATCTGAAATAAGGTGTCCTAGGGTGTGATTAAAGATAATAAGAGGGTTCACCACCAAGCAAAGGCTTGGAAAGACAAGTAATGAAAGTATCATGCAAACTTGACTAAATGACCTAGGAAATGAAACTAAAAATTAGGACAATAAACTAAGAATGAAGAGAGGTGCACCTAGAAGAAAGATGTGACTAAAACAAGCTTCAAAACCCTAAAATTCTGTTATTTGATGCTCATTGGGACTCATACACTAGTTTGGGTGATTTAGTCCCAAACTAGGGTTTTTTTGTAGAAAGTGGAATCTCTTAGTAACTGATCTAGATCTCTTGAAATTTGGAAAATTTCAGTATTGGGACTCATATGCCCAAGGTGGTGATTTAGTCCCAATAGTAGGGTTTGGCTAAAATTATGGTATTCTCTAGTGATCTCCTATAGCTTATCTCCTACAAAATCTCTAGGTCTCAAAGCTTGAATCCTAGCCTGTAGGTGACTTTCTGTGATCTTGATAACTTGGTGACAACTTGAAAAATTTCCTTAGTCTTGCAACTTAGTCTTCAAAGGATTTCCAAGTTCCAAAACACCCAAATCTGCAATCACACATGTAGAGAGAGAGAAAAACTTGTTGATTGTTAGAGAATAAGGGTTTGCTTTGGCCAAACCCCGTTAGGTAATTAAACCTTATGATGAAACAAAGAAACATGAACAATGATACCTTGAATGATGTCTTGGAATGTAAATATACAATCTAACATGAAGTGGACATGAAGAATGCAGTTCTTGATCGTAAATTGGATATGAAACAATGCCTAACTTGGATCCTCAATGCTACATCCACAACATTGGCTCAACAACATGCTTGATGCATTATGCCTTTGACATGATGATAGATCTTGAATTGTTGCAACAAATGATGAAGAAATCTTCCCTTGAATGGTTTAGAAATGCTCTTCAATACTGTATGATGCTCTTGTGAAGTCTTAGGATGCTTGAATCTTGATTGCTTAGTGAAATAATGATTTGCAACCTTGTTTATATAGGAATTCCATCTAACTTATCGTTTATTAGATCCCAAATATTGACATTCATGAAATTTGAATCCAAAACCTTGATTTTCTGCTCAAAACCCTAAAAATTGGCCAAAAGGGACTCATACACCCAAGGTGGCGTATAGGTCACATTAAGGTGTGACTCATGCCCAAGGTGGCGTATAGGTCCCATTTGGGTGGGACTCATACACCCAAGGTGGTGTATAGGTCCCATTTGTGTGGGATTCATATTCCCAAGGTGGTGTATGGGTCCAACCAAGGCTTTTTAGGCAGAGGAAATGTCAGGGGGTTAGGATATTAAGTATATTTGTTGACAATGTCGAGATCTCGGTTGAAATAATCCTTGGGATGCAAAATAAAGGGTCTTAGGGGCCTATTAATGATGATATGAAGGTAATAAATGCAAGAGGTCCCAAAACTTAATGTGAAGGTGTAAATAAATACACTTTACAACACTAAATTAAGGAAAAAATAGGTTTATTTAGCTTAAAAGGGCCCTAAACTTAATGTGAATGTGTAAAATACATTACAATACTAGATCAAGGCAACCTTAGGTTCATTTTAATTTTAATCATTCCCAAATTAGGTGTGAAAAAGGGCTACTTTATTTTACACTAAATTTAGCCCCCACTTTAGTGAGAGGAGGAACTTGCTTCAAACTCACACTAAAGTAGACATTCAAGAGGGGTCCAAGTGTACCAATGCAGATGGTCTAGGATGAAAAAGATCAAGAGGATGGTGAAGCCTCCAAGATCCAAGATCCTACGTCAAACCAACATAAGCACAAAGGGAAACACACAAGGTGTATGATATGTAGCATCAAGATACATGGACATACAATGCCAAAGACATAAAGATGAAAGAGAAAGAAAGAAAAGGTGGATCAAGCTTTAACTATTTGTCCCACACATTGTGGATTAGATCTAAGATTGTTTGTCTAAAACACATGCTCACTTTGACGTAATGAAACTTCAGGTTGTCTGTTGAAGTAGAACACGTATTCCACTATGTAAACCAAATGCACGCTCACAAGGGATAGTGGAACCTCAATCCATCCACTAGGTGAGATCCCAAAGAGGTGAGACACATACGCACATGACTGGTATGTGCTCACACACAAAAGCAAGTGGCTATGGGAAAGTCACGCCTACATTTGGCTCCCATACATACAACCATACCGAAGCTATACCACCTAATAACTTTGATAAGATTCCACACAACAATGAAATTCAATCTCCATGAGGCAAGAAAAGCTTTGTATGCTTGAAACTCATGAACAAGTAGGATGGCTCCATAGACAAGTAAAGTGTGTTATGCAAGGTAGCCATATAACAATTATTGTAAATGCAAAATAGTGTAACATTCAAAGGGATTTTTCTCAATTCATGTAAGGTCTCTTCTTAGGGAACATCGTGCTTAATGTCTCCAAGAGAGGACAAGTCAAAGAAATATCATGCTCTCAGAGGATATCAAACCCAATGACACCACCAAGAAAAGGACACATCACAAGAAGAAAGAAAATCGCATAGTGAAACATGAGTGTCAATGTATGCCCCCACTTTAAAGTGGTTGCTAACAACATTGTTGTGAGAAATTTATTTAAAGAGGAAGAAGACATGAGAGCTTACTCAGAAAGCCCTCTGCCAAGTCATATGTTCCTGAATGAAACCACATCATGCATAAAGGGTTACAATACTAATGATTACTTAGTTGTCACATGCGAGCCAACCTAAAGCATGTCGTCCACATCCCAAGCTTACTCTTATATATACATGGAAGTTGGTAAAATAGAAAAAAGAGACAAAAATAAGTGCCATACGAGGACAAAGTGTGAAGCAAGGATGAGCCCAGATGATTGATGAGAAACATGAAAATCAGTATCTATTAGAGGAACTAGGTGATTTGACACAAGGAAGAGCACCACAATCCTTAAGATGTTGAATTCAATTTCTCAAAGCCTTACATTCATTAGTATAATTCCCATGAACTCTATGATACACACAAAATGAATTCTTGTAGTAAAATTTATTTCGTGTTCTTGGAGGATGAGATATCAAATGATCTTGGATGAGTCTCGACAAGATACCCTCTTGATCTATAGTAGAAGATGTTCCTTTATTTGCACAAGATGTCATACACACACTAAATGATAAGGCCTTAGATGAAAATGGAGATAAAGGTGGTAAACCTAGATCTTTCTTGAAAGATTATGTTATATACTTCACTTTTTCTCTACCATTTTGCTTTGTGTTTTCATTGTATCCATGTTTAAGAGGGAGTTTGTATCCAAGACCATAAAAATCTTCCAATTCAGATGAAGGGGGTTTATGCTTCTGAGAAGGATTGAATTCTTCATGAGAACACAAATCCTTTTTAGGTTTCTTCAAGTTATGCATCATCCTCTCATGAGGGATCGGAGTTAAATAGCCCCCATCACCACCATTCGGAAATGTTGTTGACGTAGAACCAAGTTGAGAAAATGAAACACAAGGTTGTTTTGGTTTAGATTGTGAGACTTTTTACTCTCCCATAAAGGAGGGCGTAAAATCTAATGAACCCTAATCGTCACTAGAACTTGTGTCTAAAAATGAATCGTTTGTATATGACTCTTTGGACTTTGAGGGTGATAGTTTCAATTCTTCATTGAAGCGAGGCGTAAAATATAATGACCCCCAATTATCACTAAAGAGTTTTCTTGTAGATGAAAGAAAATTAGGATCAACTTGTATAGGTTGAAATTTTGAATTTGGAATGAAAGTATTAGGGGAGTTGGGAGTGTTGTGATCATATGATTTATAGCTTCATTCATCTACTTCAACCATGTATATCTTATTGTTGTATTCAATTTCATCTGACAGTGAAGAGTAGATGGGACTCCTTTCATAGCATGAATCCATGGTATCCCTAGGAGAAGATTGTAGGAAAGAGGTCCTGGCATGATATGGATAGGGGTAGGAAAAACTATAGGTCTGACCTCAATAAGTAATGTGATAATTCCTAATGGTTGCATATTAACATTGTCAAATCCATAAATATTAACATCATTAAGTTGAATATGCCTTTTTTCCATGCCAATTTTATCTAGGAGGTCAATGCTACAAACATTAATACCTGCTCCATTTTTCATGAGAGTGTGCCTAACTGTGGTTTCATTAATGAACACCTTTATCATCAAGGCTTCATTTTTGTTTTGAATCTCAAGTGAGGGTAATTCATGTTTAGGGAATGTAATTTTTGACTGTGTGACTTGCATATAATCAAAGGAGGATGCTACGTCATTCAATTTCATAGAAGATTGGTTCTCCTCCTGCTTTATTTGTAAAATTTCTCAGAATATCCAATTGTATGTAGGTGAAATTTGAACAAGATGCCATAAGGATATATTAGTGAGAGTCTTTTTAAGGTCTTCAACTAAATTATGTAAAGGTGAACACGGAGCACTAGGAAAAATATGTTGAGGCAATGGTAATGTAGTAGGAGTGGTTTGTGGTTGCCTACATGTTTGAGCAATTGTATTATAACTCGGTCAAGCTGCAAAACATTATTACTATCAAGTTATATTATAGATTTCAAGAGATCTCTTATTTTCTTTTTATGTGGTTCACTGATGGGAGATGACTTAGAAGGAGATCCAATTTGTGTTGTCATAACCTCAACTAACTTATCTTCATTGTCATGATCTATTAGTGAAGATGAGTCTAATGTCACTTCATCATCTTCATCTATGAAATCCTCATTACTAGTGTTTGAAAGACATGTGTCCATGTTCTCATTTCTTGCACCATGATATCCTCCCTAGGAGGAGAATTTTTAGGAGAACTACAAACTAAATGTTCATGAAATTCAAAGGTTGATTCTTCTAAAATTAATTCATCACAAGTAAGGGAGTTATCAATGGTTGGATTGTCTTGTTCAATAAGGAATTCCCTAGGGGAAGAGGGGAAACTAAGATTCTCATGAATTTCATCAATTGATACTAGGAGAGACACTCTTCAGAAGAACAAATGTGATTGAAAGATTGTCCATAATTTCACTCCTTTGTCCCGTAATGTCTTCCAAAATAGGATAGGTAAGGGAAGAAACATAAAGAGGGTTGTCATAGATCTTAAATATTTGATCATCTAGCACCAACATATCCTCCTCATTTACAATTGCATCCTCTTTCGCTAAAACATTGTCACAAGTAGAGAAGATGTTGGTAGATGGATGCAAACTAGGTGAAGTTGTTTTTAAGTAGGTTTCAATGGTCTCTTGGTGTTATGTGATCACCATGATTACATATGGTTATGTCCTCTTGTTTAGCAATGTCTCTCCCAATATGAGAGTTAGGAGGAGAGAAACAACTAGGATTCTTAAAACTCTCATTGATTGGTTCTTCTAACACCAAAATATCTTCTTCACAAATATGAGAGATATTAGGAGAAGAATGAATATTATTGTTATGATTTTCCACTATTGTATTCACTTTCACTAAAGCATTCTCATAGGGGGGATATGAAATTTTTCTTAGCATGCCTAGAAAGGTAAGATACTAATATTGTTTGACAAAGAATGAAAAGTACTTCTAACCATCTTATGGAATGCTTCAAAAATGTAAACAATGTATATCCAAAGATGAAAAATACTTTTACACAATGTATGCAAAGCTTTAAGAATGCAAACAATGTGTATCCAAAAATGAAAAGAACTTTTATCAAACTTATCCAAAGCTTCATAAATGTAAACGTTGTGTATACAAAAGTGAAAAGTAATTTTATCCATATTATGCAAAGTTTTAGAAATGTGAATATTTTCAGATCTAATGATTTTTTCTATTGTAATGACTTGGGAGGAATTGAAAAATGACAGCCCTAAATTAATGTTTTTGACCTAGATGCATGGGACCGATGGATTAGTATGGGTTGAATACACTTGATCCATAAGGATTCGAAGTATATTCAAGCCACTAAACATCAATCCAATAAGATCATTCAATACAAAACAAAACTAAGCATCCATTAAAACTAGCATATTAAAATACAAAAGCTTCAAAAACACCTATCCTAATCCATTTAAACTTATCCTATTGGGGCTCGAGTGGTGTCACATTAATGTGAAATGGCGATCCTTTCCCAATCTTGTTGATAATGATCTTGTTTCGATCGATTCTATTGAAGAGAATCGATGAAACCATTGATAGAAGTGTATGAAAACATGATTTAAAGCTAAATAAACATGATGCAAGTTGTTTTAACATGATCTATGCTAAGATGATTGATATGGGTGTATGAAAAGCTAATTTAAATGGAGTTCAAACTAAAAATATTAAAAACCCTAAGTTACCATGGAAGCCATTAATGAAAGCTAAGCTAATGATGAAAGTGAATTAAGCTAAAAATATGCTAAATAAGTGCTAAATATGAGTGCAAGTGAAAGTGATTTTAACAACATAATTTTTCTCTTAAAAGATGGATCCATTTGTCTCCAAATAGTGACCTATTTATAGGAGGACAAATGAGAAATGAAGGGTTAAGATTAAAAAGGTTAATCAATGATCAAAATTGGAGGAAAGATGAAACATGGATCACGGATTCTCATCAATGGATGAGAATCAATGATCACATGGATCAAGGAAAGAATCAAGGGTTCATATTCTTCCAAACAAACTCACTTTCAAAACTTGCACAAGAAGTCTTGTTGAGAGTTTGTTATAAGGAAGAACATTCCTTTTTTCAAATGAGTGAAGAAAGAGAATATTATTTAGAATATTCTCATGGGTGAGGAAAATTAGATATTTAGCAAATTAAAACAAAGTTTTAATGTACAAAAGGGGAAGGAATATTCCTTTTCGAGGAATGTGCAAAGGAGGAATATGCCCTTGCAAGTAGGGGGGATTAAATTATTAGTAATTTGATAATTAAATAAAGTTTTAATTATGCAAATTAGGGTAATTAGACAATATTCATTAAATAAAATGATTTAATGAAAATAACCTTAGGGTTATTTAATTAAATAAGAGGACTTTAAGGATTAAATTAAATAATTTGATGTATTTAAATTAATAAGATGAAATGTTAGCATAAAAGGGGGTGAATTAACCCGATTAGATTAATTAGATCAATAGATGAAAATGACATAATTAATTAAATAGCTAGGCTAATTTAATTGAAATTAAGTGAAAAGAGGATGGGTTTTAGGATGAAATGATGTTAATATACCTGATTCGAGTGCATGATATCATTCAGGATATTTTTAAGTTTCTACATTTTTTCCCTCTTTGAAGCAAGGTATCTGTTACGTTGGTTCAAAGACTGACGCTTTTTCAAATTAAAACTACTACTTAGATCAAAATAATAATTTTTTTAAATTTTTTTAGATGCCTCACTATTGCCCCAATAGAAGGAATTAAGTTGGTTCCCTACCCCCTCAAGAGATCGGGTGAAAATTTTGAATGTTGGGTTGATCTCTCAACAAAGATGCAATATCAATTCAACTTAAAGAGGACTAGAAAGCGCAAATGTTTGATTTAGAAAAAATTGATGATGTATAGATAGTCATCGACCATGGGAAGCCTCATATATATTTTGATATATCACACAGATTTGATACTTGGATAGAATTGTTACTAAAGGTAGACGAATAAAAAGAATAAGATGAATGGACTGACCATTGATTCAGAAGTCCAACAAGTCCATGATCCATCGAGACTTTATTAGATGCGGTGATGAGAGATGATGATGATGATGATTTGATCATATCTTACAATTGGGATTTTCCATCATTCCTTATGTTTGATATAACATAGACAAGATGCATCAATGTATTATAACCAGGATGACGTTGTATCTAGTGTAATGGAATTTGACTCTGTAAATAGATAGGATAGCCCTTGTTCACATCTTGACATACAAAAAACTCATTGGAATGCAGTTTAGAAGTTTAGAATATCTCAGACCAAAGAATACACAATAGTCAACAATCTACTCTAAACAACCTCCCTACACACAACTAAGCAAGTATGCGCCAAGATTATTTTACAAGAATACCCATAAGCACAACAAACGAAATATAATGATCGATGCCCCATTCATTTCTCTCTAAATCATTTTGAAAAACATCATCGAGAGGTCCTCAGAATGGTTCAATAAGATAAATCAGAAGAAAAGATCAAAGAAAAATAGTTAGTGTTATCTATCTCTTGCCAGTTTAATGTAGCTAAGGTGATTTTTGATGTTGATGTCCATCACAGGAAGGATTCATCCTAGGACATGTTGATAAGGTGTTTTGATTAGGATGAGGTGTGTGATAAGTTGTTGATACAAAATTCAATGACTCGTTTACCTATGATCTAGACTTTAGATTTTGACACTTAGGTTCTCACTTTACGACTTGCCACACTTGTTTTCTATTTTTTTTACCAAAGGTTGAAGGTGATGATTGATTTATTATGGGTGAAGGTTTATTGTGAGTGAAAGTGAAATGGGATGGATGGTTATGGATTTTTTGGAATATTTCAATGTTTTTAGTATTTTTGGAAATGTTTTGAGGCTATTTTTGGTGTTTTTCAATTGTTTATGTGAATGTTTTTGGTTTTTGATTATTTGAGGCTGTTTAAGGTTTTCTCTAAGATATTTATGTTGTTTAGGTCTTTTGAATGTTTTATAATATTTTGGGTTTTCGAAATTTCAAATATTTTTGTGTTTTTTGAGTTTTCAAATGTTTAGGGGTTTTCTAATATTTGAATGTTTAGGAGTTTTCAAAGTTTTCTGACCAAGAACCTAACCTAAAAGACTATCCTAGGGGCCTCAGGGGTTGATTATACACACAAAGACCATGTAGTTTGACCAATTCAAGTTATTGATGATGAGAAATGAATAATTGAGGGATGTTAGTTTATTATGACAATTTCCTAAAGGACTGACCTAGGGTGTCTTGGGGGCACATCAATGAGGGCCTTTCCTATGTTCAAGCTCAGAGACTCATAGTTTTACATGGTTTTTTTTTGGATTTTCAATGTTTTGACCTTTTTAGGGATTTTGATGTGTTTTAGATGTTTTGGATTTTGACTTTACAATTTTAAGAATGTTTTTGGATTTTAGCTATACAGGATTTTGCAAATGTTTTTAGATTTTGATGAGATTTCATGAATGTTTTTGGGATTTTCGATGAGATTTCCAATAATCTTAAGATATACAAGAACCTGATGTGATCCATAACGAATTACCTCTAGCATGATGTAATAGAATACCTCGATATAGGAAGGAAAATTTGACCTTAGGAATATGCCAAGTAGTACTAAAGGGGATACACTACTTCACAATATCAAGCTATGATATGGACGCAGATGGGTAATGGAATAAATAGGGTGAATGATGTGATGGATGGATTTGATGCAAAGAATGATAGGATAAAGAGACAAAGAATAGATGGAGGTACTTTATTTACATGAGGCACTTGTTTGCTAGGTTTTCACCAAGGTATTTTCCCAAAGCCCCACTAAAGTGGTTTTCACTAAAGGATGATTGTTTTTCTTTACTTTTTTCAATCCCTTTTCTTATTTTTTTGGATTTTGATCATTTTTTGATTTTTTTGTATTTTTCAAATTTACGCCTATAGACATAGAAAATGTACTGATTGACGTTACACACCTGATCCTGATTTTCTAACATTGTTTCCTCTTGAATCATCTTTTCGGCTTGTCATCAAATTCTTCTCTTAACTAGATTAGAACAATTTTATCTAATTAAGTTGTCATCTCATGTTAATTAAATAAATCATTTTTATTTAATTAACCTCATAGTCTATTTAATTAAATAATCTCTTTTATTTGATTAAATCTCTAAGGTCATCTTATTAAATTAAATCAATTCTTATTTAATTTAAGCTAACAACATCTCTCTTTAGATTAAATAAATCAAAAATATTTATTTAACTAAGTCTAAATTCACATTCTTCTCATCTTTGATTTAAATCAACCTATAAATCTAAGTCAAATTCGTCACATCATCTAATCCCCTATTAAATTAATTGAACCTTGATTAATTTAATCATAATGCAAGTCCCATCCTCTAGCTTTTGCCACTTGCACATGAAAATAGATTTAATTCATTTATTAAATCTCTATTTTCTCTCAACATGGCATAATGGAGGAATATTCTCTCCAATTTGAATTCAAAATCCAAGTGGACTTTGTCCTTCCAACAAGACATTTACTTCACCTAATAAGTCCTTTTTCCTTGAGCCAAGTGTCATTTAAGGCATTTCTTTTCCCTCGTACATGTCATTTAACTAATTTCAAATATCACCTAATTGCATTTATGGGCACATTCATCAAAATGTGCAACTCTTCATCCATTCACATTTGGACAAGTGGAAACTTTCCATTGGTTTTATTTTAGTCCCACATTGCTCCATTTTGGGCATTTCTCCATCCTATCATTCTATAAATAAGAGGGCTCTTTCCTCATTTTAGCATCCACAATTTGAGCAAAGTTATTATACTCAAACCAATAGCAATTCTCATCCATTTTTATCCAATCTTAGCTAGGTTATGCAGATTTTCATCTTGGAGCACACTTCAATCATCAAAAAATTGGATCACTCTTCATCACTAATCAACATTGCATCATTGGAGTTGGGAAAGGGCCAATTTTCCCATCAAATTGGCACCAATTCCCCCATGGGATTGAGAGTTTGCTTGCTTAATTAGGATTCAATCTCTTTTTATTTCTTTCTTATTGAGTTCATCTCATTTCATAAATTAAGCTTTGTAAATGGATTTCATGGGGAACTTAGGTTCTAACTTGCATTTTAATCTTCTAATGTGTATATTCTTTGTGTTTTGCAGGTACTAGAATCTCGATTCTACAACACCCTTCAAGCCTAGGCATAATAATTTTTAAGATGTAGAATATTGGTTGGTTCCTACAAGGGTTCACCTTTAGGTGTTGATAATTGATATGCTCCTGATCAATAGCTTGCTATGATGACAAAGGGACCTAACTAGTTATGCTCAAACTTTCTTTTACTGTCCTGATCTAGAAGATTTTTTTGATTTTGTTGTAGAACAAGATCCCCTACTTGGAAAGACCGACACCTAATTTTATTGTTATAACTCCATTTTAATTAGTTTTGATATACTTGTAAGTGATTAAGGGCATCAAGATGATTCTCATCCAAGAATTCTAGCTCATTTAGCCAAGATACTATGTACTCTTCATCAATGATTAGGTTTTGCAGTGTCACTCACAGTGAAGGAAGCTCGACCTCGATAGGTAGGATGGCTTCTAATCCATAGACAAAGGAGAACGAGGTTGCACCTGTAGGTGTGCTGATACTGGTTTGATAGGCCCAGAGGGTAGGATTTAACTACACATTCTAGTCACAACTAGCTTCATTGACCGTTTTCTTTAGGATTTTTAGAATGGTCATGTTTGTAGCCTTAGCTTGACCATTGCCTTTGGGGTAATACGGTGTAGAGAATTGATGCTAGATATTGAATCTTTGACATATCTCTTTCACATCATGATTCTTGAAGGGTGTTCCATTGTCTAAGATAAGGGTTTGTGGAAAACCATAACGGTAGATAAGGTAATTCAGGATAAACTTGGAAATTTTCTTCCCCATTATGTCAGTCATAGGAATGGCTTCAACCCACTTGGTAGAGTACTTAGTGGCTGTTATGATGAACTTGTTGCCATTAGATGAGGTGGGAATAATTTTTCCTATGAGCTCAATCCCTCACTGCAAGAAGGCCAAGGTGTGACAATTGGTTGTAACTCTTGAGCTAGAGCATGAATAAGATCTCCATGCTGTTGACACTGGACATACTTCTGCATGTACTAATGGGATTCTCTTTCCATGGTTGGCCAGTTGTACCCCGTCCTTAACAATTTCTTAGATAAAGTCATACCACTAGTATGGGAATCGCATATGCCATTGTGTACTTCTGTTAAGGTGGTGAAGGCTTCCTCTTAGTTAAGAAATCGTAGTAATGTCCCCTCGATGCTTTGGTGGTATAAGGTATCATCTAGAATCATGAATTAGGCTGCCTTTTTAACAAAGGTCTTCTTAAGGTTGGAGCTGATATTAGATGGGAGGGTTCCTCTACTAAGGTAGGTGAATATATCATGATAACACGGGGAACTAGGACCAATGATGACAAACACAAATTCAGATTCAGGGATTTTGAAAGTTGGTACAAGAATTTTTTCTACTAAGAATTTGCATTGAAGGACATTGTGCGACATGTTTAACAATGATCCAATTGTTTCCATAGCATCTGTTGCTTAGTTGTTTAGGTGAGGAATATGCTCAAAAGTGATATCAATGAAAAGGTCCTTGAGACTTTTTACCATCTTCTTGTAAGGAGTAATCTTGTCGTCCTTAGTTTGGTAGTCATCATTGACTTGGTTGATAACTAGTTGGGATTCTCCATAGACTTTCAACTCTTGTATTTTCCATTGAACTGCTATCCTTAGACTTGTGATTAGGGCTTCGTACTCAACAATGTTGTTAGTACAGGGAAATGATAGTCGATATGAATTTGGAATACAATCACCTTGAGGGGTGATAAAGAGAATACCCACCCTTGATCCATGTTGTGTAAATGATCCATAAAAGTACTTTTTCCACTGATTTGTTAGATTGACAAGGAACACCAATTCATCAGGGAATTCATATATCAATGGATTCTCTACATAGATAGGTGCCTTTGCTAGTTGGTCTACGATCACTTGTCCTTTGATTTCCTTGCACTCCACGTACTCTATGCCAAATTTAGACAAGATCATTACCCATTTGGCCATTCTCCTAGTAAGAGTAGCTTTGGATAACAGGTATTTCAATGGGTCAATCTTTGCAATAAGCTTGATTTAATGTGATAGCATGTAATGTTTGAATTTTTTATGTAGAAAAAACCACCACCAAGCATGCTTTCTCAATGTATGAATACTTCATTTCATATCCCACCAAGGTACTACTAATGTAATAGATAGCTCTTTCTTTTCTATTTTCATCATGTTGTGCTAGAAGGGCACCTAGTGTTGCCAATGTTGTTGAGATATACAGGATCAATGGTTTGTTCGATATCAGTGGCATGAGCACTAGAGGTGTCAATAGGTAGTCCTTGATTTGTTGGAAGGATTTATCACACTTCTCATCCCACTTGTAAGTTATTTCTTCACGGAGAAGATGCGAGAAAGGGTGGATCTTGTCTGATAATTATGCTATGAACCTTTTGATGGACTGCAATCTTCCTTGTAACCCTCTCATCTGCTTCAATGTTTCTGGTGGTTCCATGTCCAGGATGGATTTTACCTTTGTTGGATAGATTTCTATCCCTCTTTGTGAGATGATATAGACAAGAATTTTTCTTGATGTAACATGAAAGATGCACTTTTTCGGGTTCAGCGTACCTTGTACTCTTCAAGTCTATCAAAGATGGGTCCCAAGACTTCTATTTGCTCACTCCTTTTCTTTGAATTTTCCAAAATATCATCCACATAGTCTTCAACTATTTTGTGGATCATGTCATGAAAGATGAGGGCCATTTCTCTTTGATATGTTGCTCTTGCGTTCTTCAGCCCAAATGGCATCATGTTCCAACAATATTTCCCCCATGGACAAGTGAATGTAGTTTAGTGTTGACCCTCCTTGGTGATCATGATCTGATTATAGCCTAAAAAACCATCCATGAGTGCTAGCTTTTCATGCCCTATTGTTAAATCCATAATGAGGTTGATGTTAGGAAGAGGGAAATCATCCTTTGGGCATGCCTTGTTTAAGTCTCTAAGTTTGTGCATATTTTTATGCCCCCAGTGGGTTTGGAGGTTGGTACCAGGTTGGAAACCCACTTAGGATAATCAATTAGTCAGATGAATCCAACGTCAAGAAGCTTTTGTAACTGAGGTTTCACCAAGAGTGCTATCTGAGGGTGCATCTTTCTTAATTTCTTCTTCATTGGTTTAGCTTTAGGATAGATTGATAAATGATGCACAACCACTTTGAGATTGAGCCCTGGAATATCTATGTATGACCATGCAAAGTTAGCCCTTTTCTCTTTCAGGAATGTTGCTATGTTTTTCTGTTCTTCATCTAACAAGGATTCGACATAGAAAGTGATCTTGGGTGCTTCTTCTATTCCCATATTGACTAGAGTGGCCTTTTTTGCTAGAACTACTGACTTCTCTTGATGAATTTCACTAAGGCCAAGATTGAATCCATCATCCTTTGGTGCCTCAGAGAGTTTTCACCCTCCAATGTGTCCTTTATTTTTACTATTTTTGGATCAAAAAGTGCCACAATGTGATTTTCACTTAAAGATTTCCATGTTAGTTATATGTCCTCAATTTTTTGATTGAAGGATTTAATCATCTCCCCATAGTATGCCCCTATGTCTAGCTCTACGTTAAAACAAAATTTGTGATCTACCCATGCTAAATTGTCACAGAGTCCCATGAATTATAAGATTGCTTCATCATTTTTGAATAAATTGAGAATCGATGGTCCTCGTTGGTCTAATTCAATGAGTTGTGGGTATACTAGGTGTTTTTTAGCCAGTTGATTGCTCGAGGTAAAAGATGTTGTGGATATCATGAAAAGGGAGTTATTCTCAAATAGGTTAGCAACATCAAGGGGGAAATCATCTAGGGTAGTATCACATGATGTTGTTAACCAAGACGAAGCCTCAACCCTTTTAACAGAAGTACCTTTTCCAATAAGGGTAACCTTGCTAGAAGTAAATCCTAAGCTGATATTCTTTGGGTGTTTATGAGGAATGATAGGTTCTAGCAAACCATTTCCATTTAATCCAAGTTTCTCATTTTTGTTATATTCCCATACCTTCATTAGTTGCAAGCCTTTGTTGTAATCTTCCATGTGAAGGATAGGGATGGTTCGTTCATCTTGATATAGCAGTTTGGAGACATCCTCCTCATTGGCATTTTCTTTGTTCAAATCCCCCCACTTGGTGAAGGTGGTACCTACCATCTTGATTTTTTCAGGAAGTTCGTTATTAGATGTGGGTTTCCCATGGGATTTGGGAGAAAGAGGTAGCTCCCCCAACACAAAATTATCCTTCATTAGTTTATAGTTTCCACAACCATCATCCTAGATCACTGTTTTAATATTAGGAATGTTTTGCACAATAGGTATTTTTGTTTTTGAGGTAGATGTAAGGGATGATGGGTCAAAAAATTAGGAAGATGGTGTAGTCCCTTCATCATTTTTAGGGATCTGGGGTATCTTGTAAAACTTGGCCTCAAGGTTCTTGAAATGGTAAAAAGGCTCAGGATCTCCATGGATGGTAACTTCTCTACCCTCAAAAGGAAACTTTACACAATGATGATAGGTCGAAGCTACAACTTTCAGGGCATAGATCCATGGTCAACCAAGTAGGATGTTGTAGGTGAGATCAAGATCTAACATTTTACATGTAGTATTTGTAAGGATGGGTCCCACTTGGATGGGTAATCCGATGATGCCTTGTGATACTCACTCTTGATCATCATATGCTTTGATGGTGGTACTTTTTGCTTTCTCAATAGTATCCTTTGAATAGCCCAAGTTTTTGATCAATTGAGGGGTGAAAATGTTTAGACCAACACCTCCATCTACTAATACTCTTTTAACCTTTTTCTTATGAATAATGACCTCAAGGTGCAAAGCACAGTTATGAGATGACTATGATGTTAGGTCTTGTTCTGAGAAGGTGAGAAGATGATTAGTGATATGCCCTACCATAGCTTGAAATTTTCTTGTATCAATATCCTCAGGGGTGGATGATGAATGTAATGCTCCTCTAAGATTTCCCTATGTGTGGGGGATAGCCTCAATAGTTCCAGGATAGATGCAGGGCTCATTTTAATATGATCTAGGAGATTATACTTGCTAGGGTTTGATGTTGGAAAAGTAGGTTGTGCCCTAGATTGAGATGGGACTCCTTAGATGATGACCTTGCCACATCGTGTGGTGACTCTACACTCTGCACTAGGCCCTTTGATGGTGAAAATGGTGAAGACACTATCATAGGAAGTGACTACATTGGAATAGGTATTTTGCATGTTTGTGTAATCCTTAGCTTTTCTAGTGTTATTTCCTTTGCTATGATTGGGTATAGGGTTCTTATATATCTTAAGATCCAAGTTTCTGGATGATACCTCAATAGATATGGATTTTCTCTGTATAAGATATTGGATAATATTTTTGAGCCTCATGCAGTTCAATGTTTTGTGTCCTTTGATTTTGTGAAAGTCACAAAGATCGTTTTCATTGTACTAGGGTACTTTATCCTGTAGTTCTTTGTAGTTTTCAAAATTGGGAAGTGTTATCAGGTTTGACTCTACCAACTTCTTTATGGTGTTCTCAATAGGTTCTGAAAACTGTGTGTACTTGCGTTTAAGATAATTGTTCTTGTTACATGTTTGTCATTGTTGCGTTTCGATCCTGTTTATCTAATTGTTTTGTAGTGGTGTTGTTTGTTGCACAATTGGTTGTGTAGACACTAAAAATTATCCTAGGCCCGCAACTCTTATTTTCTCCGTCATTTCCCCTTTCATTCTTTCATTCTTCATAATTAAATAATTTTTAATTATTTAATTATTTTCTAATGTCATGTCTTCTATTAATTAAATAATTTTAATTATTTAATTAATTCATTTCTATCTTTATTCTTCCTAATTAATTAAATAAATTTTATTTATTTAATTAATTATTCTTCCTCGAGGTCATAGGTTTGACTTCGCTTCATAGTGGACAAAGGAAAGGGCCAGTTATATTGTGTGCCAGTTCCTACTCTGTTGACCCAGGGTATAGGAATAGACTTTTCCCCTAACCTCCTTGAGGTTAGATAATTTCAAAAAATATGTGCAAAAAGCAAGGAGTTGATAGTTATTTGCATTATATTACTAGTAGCAAGTATCTATAGAAAATAAATCAATATGGCACTTTGTCCCTGCAATTATCGAGTTCATCTTCCAGTGAAACTTTGGGAAAAGCCCATTGAAGAGTATATTACTCATGAAAATTTGAAGAAAATGTTTCGAATGGACTACGCAAGAGTGGAGGAAAGTATCTGAACCATTCTAGGGATTGAGGTTACTAGTCCCCATGCTCGTTGACTCCTTTTTCTATCATAGGTGATCTCCATTTTCCTATCGAATGCTTTGGATTTAATTTAGTCTTTATCTGAAATTGAAGACCTCGGCAAAAAATACGTTCACTTTCATTTCTTGCTTGATAATGTCATTCTTCGAGTGGCCCAGGAATACAATTTTTATAGTGGTGAGGGTTTCATTGGAGGTTTATTTCTAAGAAGATTAATTCAGAGACGCTAGTGTTTTGAGGAAAGTTTTGATGCTTTAAGGTATGCTCTTTAATATGAAAATGAAAACATTTTGCTACAAGCCCTAAGGAAACATCAAAGGAATGTGTGCTTGGTTATGGAATTGGAGGTTAAGGATAAGTTTTATGCCCTGGATTACCTCTACTCTCATTTCTTACATCCCACCAGACAAGGATTACATTTGGACTTACGATTGGGAGTTAATTCCCCAGTTCGAGCCTCAGAGGGTGATCAAAATGTGCAGGATCAACTGGCCAATCGTACTCAATGGTTATCATCTATTGCTAATGCAAGAGTGGCTTCCCATCTACAGCTTCATAGAGTTCAAAATGTAGGAGTGGCTTATCATTCTCAGTTTCATGGTTTTCAAAATATTCGAGGAAGGTCTTTTGGAAGAGATCTATAGGTGGCAGAAGGCATGGATGAAAACTTAGTGAATGGAGTGCCCATAAAAAATTAAAGTCTTTACTTTTAGGGGACTTTTGAATTATATTTAGCATATTTTGAAGTTGTTTAATTCAGGGGTTATAGGATGTTACTATGTATTGGTTGTAATGACATAGAAAATGATTATGGTTGGGGTTAATTAATCTCTCTAGACAAGATTATATGGGTTTAGTTAGGAAAATTCTGAATTTTGAACTATCGACATATTTTGTACTTTGGTTGAAATGAATTTTTGGGGTTAATTAGGAGATTGTTGATGCTTTTTGGATTATCAACATATTTTGTGATCTTTATACGCTCAGAGCTATAACTAGAGGTTTTCTTACCGGTTCTTTCTTGCTAGTATGCTCCCTAGAATCACTATTTTGTATTATTCAATTTAAATAAATAATATATATCAGTGGCTTGCCACTTTTTCCAAAAAGAAAGTCCCTTTCTTTCTAAAATTAAATAAATTCTTATTTATTTAATTTTATCCACTTTCCACTATAATTAAATAATTATGTTTAATTATTTCGTTATTCATTATTTTTTTTCTCTCCTAAACTAAATAAATTTTATTTATTTAATCGGTCCACTCTCTTGAATTTTGAATTAAATCATTATTTAATTCAAAATGATTCCCTTTCTCACATTCCTCTATAATTAAATAATTATTTTAATTATTTAATTATTCATTGGCCAATTAGATTAAATAATTTTTATTATTTAATTTCTCCTATCAACTCTTTGTTCGTTCCAATATTATCTTCCACATCATGTCCTTATCTATCCATGTCTCAATTAACCTCCACCCTTGATTAAATTATTTATAATTTAATCTTGACCATCCATCCTTATAATTTAGCCCTAACCCTATTCCATACCTCATTTCTTAATCTTGGCCATTGATTATTGTCCTTTCATCTTAGCTCTTCATTCAAAATTGACTTCCCTATAAATGACCTTGTCCTTGTCATTTGTCATCTATCCACAAGCTATCTAGAGTCCTTATGCTATCTTGCTATCTTGCTATCAAGTCATCAAGTTAAGTGCATCCATAGTCATTTAGAATCTTCAATATTTTTATTTGTCATTGTCATAGGCCATATTGCATACTCAAAAACATGAGGGAAACCATATTAATCAAGAAAAATGGTGCAATGAAGGTGAATCAATGGTGGCATGAAGATTTGGTAATATTGCTTTATGTTTTGTCTTTATGCTTATTTGTGCTTCATTGTTGATTAGGGTCTTATTTGCATGATTATTTTCCTAACCTTAATATTTTAGCCCTAATTACATTGGTGAACCCAATGTGAAGACACAAAATGGCATAGATCATATGAAAAATTTAGAATTACAGGTTGTAGGTACAGATCAACGTAATTGTGAAAGCCAAAAAGACACAATCGCTAGGCCGAACGATGCAATTGACTTGCTAGGGGAACATTTTCATTTCATTTTATTTCTAGTTATTTTATATTAGATCTAGGTCATTTATCTTTTTGGTTTTTCAGTCTAACCCTAGTTCATATTATAGGCATCATTAGGTCACTTGCTTGTTGGCAGACTTTTGTTCTTTTGCAGGTTCCAGATTTTCGTGCCACATTTGACTGATGTTCGCCTCAATTTTCATTCTGGTTCACCACTTTCACCATTGAACTCATCCGCATTTGCTCAGGGGAACCGCAATTGGCATCATATGAACCACAGTCATAGTTTATGAGTCGCATCTGCTCACTACTGTGAGCCACATTCATGATTTCTATGACACAATTGCTTGTCTTTTTCAGATTTTTAGATTTCATTTAAAATTTATAGTCTAGTTCATTTGCATTTCATAGATTAGGGGTTTTTTGTTACTAATATCTGATTTCTATTGTGTGGCATAGGTACCAAGGAGACATTCCCATATACATTGATCAAACAAAACTATCTTATTTTTTTTTCACTCATTAACATTAAAATTAATCCTGCATTCTCACATCATTGGGATCAATTTACCTAATCTACATTTCACTCATTTGGTTAAAAAGATCTTGCATTGTCACTCATTGGTTTAAAATTGATCTTGCATCTAGTGTCTTTCTCACATATTGCTTTGGGGATTAAAAAGAACAAGTGTTTGCATTGTCTTTCACACATTTGGATTTTGGAATTAAAATGAACCCCATGCAAGTGTGAGGCAAAGGTGTTTGTGTATGCACTCCCCTTGCACTTTGTGCAATCTTGGGTGACCAAAAAAAAATATTTTTCTTGCTTTTGTTACCTTTAGAGGGGCCTTCCTCGAAAGAGGGAATGACTCCAACTAGTTTTTCACTTGGGTCGGTATATAAAAGGATAAGAATAAACTGTCAAGTCCTCACGGTGGTCTTTTCCCTTGCCGTACAATGTCACTTGAAATCGGGTACCTACCTTTTCTTTTAAAGGTATAAGATCCCCTAGTAGAGTGATTAAAGCCTTAAGTGGCTTGCTGGATGCTTACAGGGAGCCGTGTCCCTTCTCAGTATTCATGAAGAACATTATTGTAGTGGCCAAAATCCCTTTCACTTGCTAGTGCAACAACGGTCATTGTGAAGCTGACTCACGTCTTCATTAAGCATTGTGTAGAGACAAGAATTCCTCCTTGTGGGGAATTGAGACTTGGTGAGCCCAAGAAGTGAGTGCACTATAAGGGGGAGCATATGCCATCAAGTCTCTAGCTATCTACCTTGTTTAAGAAGTTGGAGAAATCCAAGTGGGGATCTAGCAGGTGGTATCTCTTGAGAAGCCATAGGTTGTAAAGTGTGTTTGCAAGTGTCTTTTACACATTTCAACATTCAGAAAAGATTGGAAAAAAGTGATTTCAGAGTGTTTGCAGTGTTTTCCAAAATGATATTTCACATTATCTCCTCAAAATTTTGACAAAATTCAACCAAAGTTCAAACCAGTACATAGAAAACCGCAACTAACTGTCCTGAACCACAATCGCAACTGTTGTAAACCACAATTGAAAAATTTGAGCCATAACCACTAATTCTGTGAATCACAATTGACTGTCTTGAACCGTAACTGCCTAAGACAAAAAAAATAAGACCAAAATTGAAACAAAACCTCTCTCTGATCAGTCTTGAGCATAACTAGAACATTTACCTATTGAATTTCAAGCCTGTCATCCAACATTGAGTCGTTTAGTCACCATTGCATACCTTGTATCCATCATAGGTAAAACATTGGATTACCTCTTACCTTGCATAGACCTTAGTAGAAACCTTAGAAAACTTAAAATTAGTCCATAAAGACCAAATTAAAGTTGCCCTGATTTCATCATCCTCTATCATTTTAGTCCTTTTTTCATCTAGGTTGTCCCTCAACTCCCAAGGCTAGTTTGAAGGTCACCTTTGCCAATTTTTTTCATTTATTCACCATTACCATTGAAATATTGGCAACCGAAACTGGCATCTTTGGTCCTCTTGGTTTAGTTGAGCAATCTTACCTTTAGTTTCCTCATAGGGTAGTTTAGAGTCATACCTTTAGTCTCATTTTTAGATAATTTCCATTTCACTTGCATTTCACTTGCATTGGCATTACCACACTTTGGACCTCATTGTGACACTTACATTTCAAAACTTGATATTTTATCACCTTGAATCCATAGTTGGTTATCATCCTTAAGCATATTATACCTCCAAAAATCCAAAAAAATAAAATAGTTGCATAACCTTGGTTTTATCTTACCTTGATCATCCTTAGACATAGCCTTTGCATAGTCATACCATATCACAAACATTTCCTTTTGCAAGTCTTACATGGTCAAAACTAGGTTGCAAAGGAAACACAAAGATGCAATGGATTTCCCAATAGATAAGGAATTTATCAACCAATTTGCAAGTTCCTCACAAGGGTCACCCAAATCATATAAATCACTATTTGAAAAATTTATTACTAGAGACCAAAAGGGGCATGTTATGGTAGAAGACATAGAGGCTACCTCACAAGATCCAGAATTTACCTCCTTTATAGATGAATACTTGGAACATGACCCCCAACGTTACCTAGCAAAACTCTTGATAGAAGGGGCCACATTACCCCTTGGGTTTGACATAAGTACAATGCAATCAACATCCACACCTAATAGCCAAACTCGGGGGAACAACACATCCATTCCACAAGTGAATGCCTCAAATAAACACATTCATGCCAATAGGAGGAACCACACAAGATGCAAATAAAATCCATACCTCCTTATGTTACACCCAAAGCATGACACAAGGCACAACATTTACCATAGGAGCCTCATCATCAAACCCATTTGGCTTACATGACAAAAAATAGGCCTAAAATTGTCCTCAACACTACAATGGCTATACCAAACACACAAGGCAACTTGCATGGTCACACCTTTAGAAGCTCATCCAATGCATCCCATAACATACACATACCAACCCAAAACATTCCAACTCAAAACATTCCAATCCAAAACATTCCAACTCAAAACATTCCAACTCAAAACATTCCAATCCAAAACACGACATATGCTTCCCATTTGCAAAAAGAAAATCCATCCTATGCCCACACATTAAACCAAAACCTACCACATAGTGTGGGATTGCAACATGGCTATATAGACCCAAGCAATACACAAGTGGATGTCTTGAAAACACAAATGCTATCCATTCAACAACAAATGGAAAACATGCAAATGACAACCAAAAAGGCCTACACAGTGCAAAACTTATGTCCATTTCTCTTGGACATAAATTTATACATGCCACCCTTCCCATATGGATATGTTACACCAAAATTTCCAAAGTAAAATGGGAGGCGTAACCCTCTTAAGCACATAAGGGAATTTACCACACATTACATAGACATCACATTTGAGCCTACATATCTCATGAGACTTTTTCCATGAAGACTTACTGGCATAACACTTGAATGGTTTTCTAAACTCCTAACTGGCATAAGAACATAGGGAAAACTAGCCAAAAAAATCATTGAACACTTCACCTTTAATATTGAAAATGAAATATCAATAGCCACCTTATGTCACACTACATGAGGAAGGAGAAAAATTTATCACTTTCTTCCAATGGTGGCGAAGCTTAGCTAGTCAATGTCCAGTTGAGATACTTGAAAAACAAAAGGTCACTATCTTCCTAGAAAACCTCAACTCAAAATTGAGAAGCGAACTAAGAGTACAATGTTGCACATCATTTGTGGACATAGTGGAAAAAGGCGTTATCATTGAAAAGAATCTCATGGAGAAAGGTGAACTCAAAATGGCCAATAAGAGCACAAGCAACCAAAGCATCCCAAATGACAAAAACAAATATTCGTCCCAAAATAAGAATGTCACCAATGATGGAGTTGTTGATGCAAAGACCATACATGCAGGCCCTATCATTTCACTTAGAGGTCCTAATACTTCAAACAACATATCAAGAGATGCCGACCAAACCACTAATGCTGTCCAAAACACACAATAACTGAGAACGCAAAGGAAGTTTCCAAAATGACAGTACACCCCACTTGGTGAACCAATTGAGTCAGTCTTCAAACAACTCTTACAACACAATGTCATACAACTTCCTGAGCCCAAACATTACAATCTTGGATAGTTCAAATCCTCTTGGTTGGATGACAATGCTTTTTGTGACTATCATCAAACTAAAGGACATAACCTTTCATAGTGTCGATAGTTGAATAACATTATATAGAACCTTGTCGAAAACAATACTATTGAGGTTAATGGAAAAACACAACAAACTTCAAACAATGACCATAAAGTCTTTTCTGATCCATTGCATGACCATGGAAAAGGAAAATCCCCCAACACAAGCAATAAGACCAATAATAACTCAGCCAATTATGCCATTGTCAAATATGAATATGGACATTCCACTATCATAAATCACATCTGAGCTGCTGATGAACACATTAATACCATCACCATTAAGAAGATTCTTGAATGTGTCGTTAGTACCCACCATACCAAAATAGCAACAAAAATTGAAAGCCCAATATAATCTCCTTGACCAATTAGGGGAGACTCCAACACAAATCTCTATTCTCAAATTTTTGCGCATATCTCCCACCCATAGGGCCATCTTAGATAAAGCCTTGCAAAACATGATTGTACCTATTGATCTTGATGTCAATCATTTTGAAGAAATGGTTGGATACTTGATCAATTCCCATCACACTACCTTTTCCAAACAAGATTATTCCATAGAAAATATAAATCATAATGACCCTTTACATCTTGAAGTCCTTGTCCATAAAGCCAAAGTCAAATGAGTCTTGGTAGACGGAGGAGATGGGTTAAAAATTTGCACTTTAAAATTGGTTAAGGAATTAGGCTTTTTAGAGGCATGTGTAGACATTACTAAAGGGATTGTTATCAAGGCATATAATGATGAAGAAATAAAGTTTAAAGGAATCATAACACTCCCTATTCAAGTCAGAACCATGACCATGGAGACTACTTTCCAAGTCTTGGACCTCGAATTACCATATAACCTTCTCTTAGGCCAACCATGGATTCATGCCATGAAAGTCGTTCCATCCACATACCATCAATGCCTTAAATTTCCATATAACGACACCGAAATAACCATAGTTGGTGATCCTAATCCATTCCAATATTGCACTAACCTATGAGGAATACCCCAACAACAAGTTCCTATCAATCAAGTGGAATCATCATCCACTTCATCCCATTACATTGATCCTTCCGCTCTTTTTAAAGTGTCCATTTCAAACCCTCCATCTTCCACTCCCAAAGTAGAGGTCCAAGACAAAGGTTGTGGAGAGTACCATATGAAAAAATATTATTGCATTAGTTAGATGATGTCTCCTAAGTCATACGAAAAAATAATGATGAACAAAAGGAAAACTAATGTCACAATTTAGTTTCCTCCTACCAATGTTTTCACAAAATGGGGAGAATTGAGCAAAGAGATTATCAATGAAGATGATGTGACATCCTGGCTTTATAAGGAGGACAATGAAAAACCATCTCCACCTGTACAAATACCTATAGAATAGTATAGTAAAGGTTTTAAGCTTATGCAAGATAAATGATATGATAAACATAATAGGCTTGGACTACATCAGGATGGCAGGATTGAGCTGATCATTGTCTTTAAATGACCAAATGGTCTTGGGATTGGGTTCCAACCATTTAAGATTTTCATTTCAGGTACCATGTCACCTTTACAAGAGGAAGTGAATGCTTCTAAGGCTATTGAGACATCCAATGAAACCTCTAACCAACCTTACTATTCCATAGACTCAAACGAATATGAATGGGGTTTTGACAAGTCATCTAGTGATTATGAAATTTATGAAACATTTAGAGAACCTGGTGAACCCAATTTTGATGAAATATTTGAGCAAAAATTCAAAATTGGCCCATCACGAGACACATCAAAACCTGACGTACCCCCTCTTAGGAATAGGGAAGACACTGTAAAACCCTTTTGGAACTATGTCAATAATTTAGCCTTTACCTTGATCCATCTAAACTTAAAAAATTCTAATGATGGCATACCCTTAGTTTATCTCCAACTTATCGATTGGGATCAACGAGACACCCTCATCTTAGATATCTTTGACAATGACGAAGCAATAGCTGAGTTCATGGGATTGTGTTAAGGAATTCCTAGCAGAGACCATAAGGCTGGCATTACCATTGACTTGGATAACATGGCATATTTTGGGGAGTTTGTCCACCCCTCTATTTGCAAAAGTAAAAACAATAAAATGAAAAATGAAAAAAATGAAAATGACGAGTCCTTAGGTGAAAACTAAAAGGCGCCCCTGGACTAAGAAAAAGTAAAAAGAAAGGACGTATCTGAGGGTGAAAACCTCTCTGAGGCACCCAAGGATGGAGGGTTGGATGTTCTCCCCATTAACCAAGAGAAGTTGCCACTGCTAATCGAGAAAGAAAAATAAATCAACCTTAGAACTGAAGATAGTCCTAAGATAGTCCACTTTGTGACATCTTTGATAGAATCCAAGCAACCTGAGTTTCGAGCTTTCTTCACCAAAAGACAAATTAAATTTGTGTGGTCATATGTTGAAATGCCTGGATTAGATCCTGATTTGATACTTTATCATTTTCCATTACATCCAGATGCTAAACCTGTCAAACAAAAACTTCAAAAAATGCATTTGCAGATTGCACTATTAGTCAAGGTTGAACTAAAGAAATTGTTGGATGTGGGCTTCATTCAATCAATTGACTATGCATAATGGATTTCCAATTTAGTACCAATGAAAAAACCAATAGGTGGTATCCGCATTTGCACAAATTTTTGAGATCTAACAAGGCATACCCTAAAGATGATTTCTTGTTGCCCAACATTGACATAATTGTAGACTTGATAGATGGGAACAAGATGTCGCTTATGGATGGCTTCTTAGGATATAATTAGATTAGAATTGCACCAGAAGACCAACACAAGACAACCTGTACTTATGCATGGGGCACCTATTGTTGGAACGTCATGCCTTTTGGACTTAAAAACGTAGGAGCTACATATCAACATGTGATGACAACCATTTTCTATGATCTCATGCATACCTTGATGGAAGATTATGTGGACGATCTATTGGAAAAATAATTCACACGAGTAGACCATTTGAGAGTCCTAGACAAAATATTAAAAAGACTAGAAGAATATAAAGTAAGGCTAAACCCTAAGAAGTGTGTATTCAGTGTGACATCAAGAAATCTTCTTGGATATATATTTTCTAAATGAGGCATTGAAGTAGACCCAACTAAAGTAAAAGCCATCATGGACATGCCTCCACCAACCAACATAAGTCAACTAGGGACACTCCAAGGATGCTTACAATCCATCAGGTGCTTCATAACATAATTGACAGATAAGATACATCCTTTCCAACATTTACTTAGAAAAAGGAGTTCCCTTTGCATGGACAAAAAAATGTCAGGAAACTTTTGAAAAGATCAAAGAATACCTATTGACACCACCTATATTGATGCCACTTATTGATGGAAGGCCCCTTATTCTATACATTTTAGCAACTACATCCGCATTGGGGGCATTGCTTGCACAGAATGATGATGAGGGTCATGAGCAATCCGTACACTACACCAGTCGCATGATATGAACTAAATTACAGTCCAATAGAACATGCTTGTCTTGTGGTAGTTTTCGCTAATCAACTACTAAGGCACTACATGTTAAATCATCAGACACTGTTGGTTGCCAAGATAGACCTGTTAAAGTATCTTCTCAACAAAGCAACATTGACAAGATGATTAGCCAAATGGGTAATGATAATTAGTGAATATGACATCTAGTACGTCAAGAGAAAATCCATCAAAGGACAGGTTATTGCAAATCAACTTGCAGACACACCAACTAAGAAATATCATCCACTAGTTTATGATTTTCTAGACAAATCTATCTTTGCATTAGACACAAAAGTGGCATGGAAACTATATTTTGATGGATCACATGCTAGTCATGGTTCAGGAGTAGGTACATTATTTATCACTCCTCAAGGTGATACTATCCCCAAGTCATTCAGGATCGCTTTCCCATGCACAAACAATATAGTAGAATATGAAGCCCTTCTCATAGGTCTACATATGGTAATTAAATGGAAGATAAAACTTCTGCAAGTATATGGTGACTCTCAACTTGTAATTCAACAGGTTAATTATGATTATGACACTAAGGATGAAAATCTCACACCCTACAAGCGGATGGTAGATAGTTTTAGGCAATACTTCAACATAATTCTATTTCACTAGGTACCAAGTGTTCAGAACAAAGCAGTGGATGCCATGGCCACTATCGGTTCTCTCTTGGATATACCTGACGACATGCCTAAATTCATTTTTTTGGTAGAACAACTCTTGGTTCCCACCTTTAATATCCCATAATCTAAGATGGTGTGTGAACTTGTTGGTCCCAATTCCCCATGGTATCAAGACCTATATGATTTCCTTCATGACCAAACCCTCCTGCTTGACCTTTCAAACAACCAACATAAAACATTTATCCATAAAGTCTCCAAGTATGCCATCATCGGTGACACCCTTTATAGACGTGCTTTAGACAATACCTTGTTGAGATGTTTCAATGTTGAAGAAGCACAAAAAAATTTCTGTGAGGTACACGAGGGTATATGCAGAGCCCATTCTAGCAGTTTAACCCTAGCTAAAAAGATCATGAGACTGGGTTACTACTGGCCTACGATGGAAAAGTACTCTTATGTCTTTGTCAAGAGATGTCTACAATGTTAGATACACAATGACTTGATACATGCACTAGCACAAGAAATTTTTCCATTAACATCACCTTGGCCCTTTTCCCAATGGGGACTTGACCTCATAGGTAAGATACATCCTACATCTGCCAATGGTCATAAATTCATCATTATCGCTACCAAGTACTTTACTAAATGGATTGAAGAAATTCCTTTGACATACATAATTGACAAACAAATTTCCAAGTTTATTCTCAACTACATCATTTGTCAGTATGGTATCCCTCAATCCATCATTACTAATAATGGTCGTCCATTTAAAAATCAAGAAGTATGTCAACTCCATGAGAAATTTCATATCCAACACCACTTGTCCACACCCTACTACCCACAAGGAAACGATCAAGCTGAGGTGTCTAATAAAACAATTCTTCGGATCCTCAAAAGGACTATCAATGATCCTGGTCATGACTGGCATATTCAACTTAATCTTACCTTATGGGCCTACCGTACAAGTATCCATACTCCCACCGACGCCACTCCATATTCCCTAGTCTTCGGTTCTAAAGCAATCTTACCTATTGAGGTCAAAATTCCTTCCCTATGGGTATCCTTGCAAGGGAATATTGATGAGGAAGAATATCGAGTATCTAGACTACATGAATTGGAAATTTTTAATGAACAGAGGAAAAAAGGCATTAGATCATCTTTAGGTATATCAAAATTGCCTCCGGCGTAGCTATAATAAGAAGGTTTTAAATCAAATTTTTGACATTGGTGACCTGGTCTTAATGGAAAATCCTAAGAATCAAGCAGAATGTGAAAAGCTGAGAAATTTTGAGCCGAATTGGTTGGGTCCTTATGTTGTGATAGGAGTCTTTGGATCAGGAGCCTACCAACTTTCCACTCCAGAAGGGGAACCTTTGACAAAACTGATCAATAGTCTACATTTGCACAAATTCTACACATAGCCTTTGAGATTCTTTCCTTAATCATATAAAATATAAAAAAATAAAATTAAAAATTAAAATAAAAAATTAAAAAAAATCGTTACCTTGATGAAAACTTGGCATACAGGCATCTTGGGAATTCCAAAAAAAGGAAAGAATCAAGAAAATAGCAAAGATAAATAATTTGTCCAATAATGAAAATCACTTTGGTGGCGCTTTAGATAAGTACCATGGTGAAAACTTGGCAAACAAGCATCATGCGTAGTTGACCTTGCTTCATCGTCTACCATCATTCCAACTTGACTTCTCCATGTCATTTTCTTTGCTCACACTTTCCATATCACCCATAATAATGATTGGTCATCCTTTTCCATAATTTGAAACGATTGACATTAGACATCATTTCTCTCTTTTCATAACTTACCTTATTCCACTCCTAATAAATTAGTCTTATGCCTGACTGGAGGCAAATACTTGACCTACGTCATTGGATTGTACATATGCTAGTAAAGGCCGCTTTATCCCAAAAAGACAAAAAAAATCATAAAATGCCAAAAGGACAAAAAAAATCAAATATTAAAAAAAAAATCATAAAACCTTTAAAAATAAACAAAATTAAAACATATCAAAAACAAAAAAACGTCCAAATAACTTTCAAAAATCCCAAAAACTGAGTCAAAGTCACTATCAGTCATGTCAGTCCATGTCTTTGTCTAGCTACATTGACTTTGCGACATAACGTAGGCAAGGCCATCTATCGATATGCCCTCGAGGCATTAAGTCAGTTTTTTAGGCTTGTCAAAAGAAAATCATGACTTAGTCCTTTGTCAATAAGAAAATGTCATGTCATGTCAAACTACGAGCTCTCTGCACATTGTTACATAAGCGAGGCCATCTGTCAATGAGCCCCCGAGGCCACCTAGGTCAGCCCTTTCGGGTTCGTCGCATTAGTCAAATAAGTCAGACATTGTTGTCAAACACACAACTAGTCATCAAAACATCATAGAAGTCAAACATCAACAAGATAAAAAGGTGAATAAGGTCACTTGGTCAACTCAAACAAATTGTCAAAATTGTCAAAATAGTCACACAGTGAAACCGTCAAAAAGTCAACTTATGTCTTATTCAGGATGTGTCCTTTCTAGAGCTAGACATTGTCATTTATTCAAACATTGTCATTTTTCGTATATAGATGGTTACATGGTCGAAACCAAACTCAAAGTCTTATGTGACTTGTGTCCTTGAAACCAGGCTCCATCAAACAATCAACCCATCAATCACCAAGTCAATTAACTGTCAAATCAATCAAATTTTGGCAAACACTCTAACTGGCTGTTGACATTGTGGCTTGTCTTGTCTTTTCTTTCTTTTGGAATTTTTTTGAGAGTCAGGTTACTAGTTCCTTGAGGATTTCCCATGAAGGATTTAGAGAAGCAATAATGTCTTATGACTCTTTTTCTTTGACTATTGTTTGCATATTTTCTCGGCAAAAATATTGTGGCAACTTTTCCCTTAGTATGAACTAGGACATTCCTTGTTTGTGACTGTTTGTTTTGCAAGTGAATGACCTTTCACTCCTTGTTCTATGTCATACCATGGTTTTTTTTGTCCATTTGTGTCATTTTTAATGCCGAATGATGATTCATGAAAGGCCTATTATGTATTTGGAAAAATATTGAAGATTCTTCCTTCATACTAACTTCCATATCCTCCATGCTAACATTTCTTCTATGCCGCTTATCTATTTTCCTCGTATCCATTTTGAGAGAACACTTGTGTTCTTTGAACCCACCTTTCCTCTCGAGGGGGCATACCACAACCCTTCTCGTCATCCTTTCTTATCCTCTTTACACTGGGGCATGTTTGACTCAAATTTCTTTGACACAACGCGATGAACTGCATTGTATAAAAGAGAAGCAAATGTAGACAATAAAAATTGTCCTAGGCCTGCAACTCTTATTTTCTCTGTAATTTCCCCTTTCATTCTTTCATTCTTCATAATTAAATAATTTTTAATTATTTAATTATTTTCTAATACCATATGTCTTCTATTAATTAAATACTTTTAATTATTTAATTAATTCATTTCTATCTTTATTTTCTTGATTAATTAAATAAATTTTATTTATTTAATTACGTCACTAATTAAGTCCTTTTCTTTCTAAAATTAAATAAATTCTTATTTATTTAATTTTTATCCACTTTCCACTATAATTAAATAATTTTTTTTAATTATTTAGTTATTCATTATCTTTTTCTCTCCTAAATTAAATAAATTTTATTTGTTTAATTGGTCCACTCTCTTGAATTTTAAATTAAATCATTATTTAATTCAAAATGATTCCCTTTCTCACATTCCTCTATAATTAAATAATTATTTTAATTATTTAATTATTCATTGGCCACTTAGATTAAATAATTTTTATTATTTAATTTCTCCTATCACCTCTTTGTTTGTGCCAATATTATCTTCCACATTATGTCCTTATCTATCCATGTCTCAATTAACCTCCACCCTTGATTAAATTATTTATAATTTAATCTTGACTGTCCATCCTTATAATTTAGCCCTAACCCTATTCCATACCTCATTAATCTTGTCTATTGATTATTGTCCTTTCATCTTAGCCCTTCATTCAAAATTGACTTCCCTATAAATGACCTTGTCCTTGTCATTTGTCATCTATCCACAAGTTGTCTAGAGTCCTTATGTCATCTTGCTATATTGCTATCAAGTCATCAAGTTAAGTGCATCCATAGCCATTTAGAATCTTCAATATTTTTCTTTTTCATTGTCATAGGCCATATTGCATACTCAAAAATATGAGGGCAACCATATTATTCAAGAAAAATGGATAAGTTTCATGGAGGTGAATCAATGGTGGCATGAAGATTTGGTAATATTACTTTATGTTTTATGCCTTTATGCTTATTTGTGCTTCATTGTTGATTATGATCTTATTTGCATGATTATTTTCCTAACCTTAATATTTTATCCCTGATTACGAGTTGAATGTTGGCTATTTGATTTTTCTTTGTCCTAGGAGCACTTAGGACCACATTAGCATCTACCACACCATCATTTGTTATGTTCTTTTTTTTATCCCAAACACAAGGCTTTTCATTTGAACTGGTTGATGGGCGGTTGTCTTTGTAGGTTTGAGTATTTCCCTTTGAGATTAGATATCTCTTGATGTTAAGGTATCTAGGTACAAGCTCATCATAAGATGTAATTTACTGCATCTTTAAGTGGAAAGATAGATTTGGATCTAGATTTGTGATGATAATCCCCACTTGTTGTTCATCGGGAATTGGCCACTTACTCTTACTAGCTCTTTGTCTCCACCATTGCAAGAAATTGGTGAAAGATTCTCCTTTGTATTTGTTGAGAGTATACAACTCTTCTAAGCTCACGTCCATGTCAAGGTTAAAGGAGAAGTGATCTATGAATTTATTAGTGATTTCTTGAAAGGTTTTGATACTTGGAGGAAACTGAGAAAACCATTCGATAGCTGGTCTTGTCAAACTTCATGGAAAGAGGTGCATCGAATAGGAGTCATTGTAGGAAACCTCCATACACATGACGCTAAATTATTTGATATGGTCTATAGGACTTCCTCTCCCTTTGTATTTATCAAATTTTGGGACTTCAAAACTGAGAGGGAATAGTACCATTGTGATGTTTTGACTGAATGGATATGGGCATAGGTTCTATGTATGGGGCTTCTTCATCTTGCCCATCTAGAGATCCTTCATTTCTGGTGATAATTCCTTAAGTTGCGATGCTACATCGTCTTGTAGGTTGGGTGGAGGAACATACATTGTGTATTGTGGGATGGTAGATGGGTTTTACATGGGATTCTGATATGATGAGGTATTGTAGGGTGTGTATGGTGGTGTAGGATATTGTGAAGCTGATTGTGGTGTTGATGTATATGTTCCTAATGTGTTTGTATTGATGATGTTCTATTGAGGGTTGTATTAGGAACCTTGTTGTTGTTGTTGTTGTTAGGCATACTACTGAGCTAGTAAGGCTTGCTATTGTTTTTGGGCCACAAGGGCTAGTTCTTGTGCTTATTGTTGTTGTGATGCTAAGGTTGCTTGATGTTGTTGATGGTGTTGCTATTGTTGTTGTGCCATAAGGGCTTGTTGTTGTGCTTGCTGGGCACTAAGGCTACTTTTGTTGTTGTTGTTTTGTTACTAGGGCTACTTGTTGTGCTGCTAGGGATGGTTTTTTTTGTTGCTATTGTTGGACGACTTGGTGATAAGCCTGTTGTGCTTGCTACAAATCTAAGGAATGTGCTTGTAATGTAAGATCAGTTGGTTGTTGGGATGTCTATGATGAGTTTTGGGTGTTGATGTTTTGATGGGGTTGTGGGTTAATGATGAGAGGTTGGGGGTTCCCTTGGTTTAAAATTCCTTGTAAGATGGTGGATTGGGATGAAGGAATGTAAGTTTGAGGTTCCATTTGATTTTGCATGACGTGGGGGAACATGGGGAAAGATGATGATGGTGCCATTAGGAATTGCAATGGTAATAACACACTAGAACTTTGAGTCCATTGATTGAAAAGGTTCCCTTGACTAATTTCTTGGGGATTTCCTTATGTTAGGGATGTGGTCAAGGTACTACCTTGGTTGATGGGGTTCATGACCAAGGGATTGTTTTGATTCAAGTTGATGATAGATGGGATGGATGTGTTTTGTGAAACCAATGGTGTGAATGAACCAATTGGGGGGTTGGATGAAGATGTCCCTATTTGCGTTAAGGGTTGATTTTCTGTTAGGGTGTTGGCATGCCCTTGTTGGTCTATTTGAGACACTTGGCGTATACTTCCTTGCGTGATGTTGGGAACACTTGTGGTATTTATGGAGATGGATGTCCTTGATATGTTGAGGTTTACATGGATTCATGAAGGGTAAGTAGTTTATTTTGATGTAAGGGATGTTCAAGGATGGGGGGAGCACCAAAGGTAGGTGTCCAAGTGATGGTTTGAGGTGGATTGGTGCTTAGGGTACCCACAAGCACACGTTGCTTTCAAAGGGAAGAGTATGGCAAAAGTATTTAGCAAGACTAGTTGCAATACTAGGAAGGAATATTTGATTTAGCCTAAGCAATGTAGTTGTAAAGCCTTGTGTCAAAGGTTGTGCAAAAAAGTATGGGGAAATCAGAGCTACATTTTCTAAGGCTTGATGTTCTTGTTTGTACTCCATGATTTCCTGCCTAGTAAGTTCAAATGGGTTGTTCGTAACATTTTCTATCTCATATGGCCCTGATGGAGATGAAGGTTGTGATGGGGTAACTTGAATTCTTGGATCAAATTATTGAGGATTGAGATCACTTGAGGTGAATGTGACTTTGGTTTTCTCCATGATTCTCTTGTGTTGTGATCTTTTCTTTACCATAAATTTTGGGTCACCTATGGGAGAGTTGTGTTGAGATTTATAATGTTTGAACTCTCTAGTTGAATTAAATCTAGGTAAAAGGGATGCTCTAAGTCTTTTTAGAGCAATGGTGATAATGGGAGATGAAAAGATGAATGATGTGGAGAGTGATCTTTGCAAACTTTTGGGGACAACACTTTTGACTTAGAAGGTTTGATTGTTTTGATGTTTGGATAAAGGATGTTTATGAACTTGGTGAATCTTTAGGGTAGACTTGTGACCTTCAAGATAAACTAGTCCAAAGATGATAACTAACTTAACTAAATGCATGGAAAAGGATTCATTTCATATACAAAGTAGCTAAGTTAGGGTTTGGGTTGATAGATGCCTAAGTCCAAAGTGTTGGGGTATTCAAAAGTTTTGCAAAGTTTGGTGAAGTGAAGGATGAATTTTGATGAAGGGGTGGATGAATTGTTTGATCCAATGTTGACCTAGAGTGAACCATTTTTTTCCAAGACCAAGGTAGTGAGAAGCATGCTAGACCTCTAAAGTGTTCAAATCCAAAAGACCAATGTTGAATTAAATGAGGGGTTCATATTGAGCATACATGTCTGGATAATTCATTGAAACATGTCTATAAAATTTCCTTACGAAAATGTTCCTGTTATGGTACCTAAATAGCCACAAGGTGTCTCCTAATAGCTTTTGGACTATGACACCTAAGTTTGAAGTGATGACATGCAAACCTTCTCTTGGGGATTTTGATTTTGTGAGAGATCATTTAGAGAAGTCCAAGATTATGGAAAAGAGGATATTTATTGCCACGCGAGAGGTGGTAATATGGGCCATTTGGCCACAATATCAGTTTATTCCTCTTGTTCGTCTAAGATTTATGCTATGTTTCTCCACTAGATATGGGTGCTTCTTTTGTTTCAAAAGTGAAGCTTCTCAAACTACTAATTATATTTGTTTGTTCTCCCTCAATTAGTTCAAAGTTTGGTTGAATGATAGTGGGCGTAAGGTTAGGTTGTTCAACTAGAGAGATCAGATGCCAAATGGTCATGTGGGGTTCAATTTGTTAATTTATCTTTCTTAATGAGTTTCTTTTACCACAAACACTTTGTCTTGTTTAAGTTTTTCAAACTAAATGTCTAAGCCAAAAACATCATAAATTTCACAAAGTGAATTTTGTGATTCAAAGGATGAAGTTAAGCAAATACTTACCTAGGTTTACTTTGGGAAGTATGGATTTAGATGTAAACCAAAATATTTAGAAGTATCTAAGAATAAATCCTTAGGAAAAGCATCAATATCAAGGTTTTGTTCAAGGGGTATCCATACTTAGACCAAAGGGCTTGAAATTTTGAAAAGATTTATTGATGTTTGTTTGCATTTTTTTTGGAACCAAACAAGTGTTAAACTAACTCGCAACCATGAAAAATGCTATATAGGTGTGAATTTCTTAGTAGGGTTACCACCATCCCCTAAGAGATGATTAATCTGAGAAGATGAAATGGAAAAATAGGCTATGCCAAGGAAATGTAACGTCTTGACACACCAAGCAAAGGAGTCCCTTCCCTATTTGCTTTATTTCCTCAATCAAAAAATGAACATGGTAAGTAACTTCTTGGAGTGGTGCTAATCCAATACACTACCTCAAAATACACTTCGAGGGAAATGGTGAGTGACTAATAACAAGTTTCATAATTTAGACTTTTGGGATAAACTAGTGCTATACATGCGACTAATTCACTCAATTAAGAGGTTTCATAATTCAGAATTTTGGGATAAACTAGTGCTATACATGTGACTAATTCACTCAATTAAGAGGACTCCCAACCCTTAGAAACATCTAAAGGGTTTTGACGTATCACATGGATACTAGAGGAGATGATCGTCGATATAGTGTAACTATGTGCTAGTTGGTCAATGAATTTCGTCATGCCAAGTATTTATATTGCGAACCGAAATGAAAGCACCGCTTAGGTCATTCCCTCTCACAAGATGGGAGGAAGGCCCTCTAAAGGTAACACATGTTTGAAGCATAAGATTCTTTTCATCACCCAAGATTGCCAATAGGTGTAAGGGGAGAGGATAAGCGCTTTGAAGAAGAAAAAGTATACTTGCGTGTTTCTCTTCACCCAAGATCACATGAACCACAAGGGGATTGGATACGCACAACAAGCCTACTTAAGCAAGTCAAAAACATGTTCATTTTAATCCATCATAGCAAAATGAATTTGTTTTAAGCACCAATTTGAAGTGTGAAAGTTGTGTAGTTCAATTTTAAACCAACAAGAAAAATGATGTGAGGATTTAGTTTTAACCAATTTGAACGTTCATTTTAAATCCCAAAAAGAAATATAGTTTGGTCCTAAAATGTGAAATAAAAGCATCATAACTATAGGTGTCGAAACACTTGTTTACAATTAAAATATTTAAAAAATGATATGCCTCTTCACTTGTAATGTTATTGTCCAAACCTGCAAAACCAATTAGTCTAAAAAGCCAAAACGAGAAATCAATGACATGCTAGTGATTAGATAAAGTAAAAAAATAAAGCACATGTCAAATTCAAGTTCAATTTTTTTTACCAATAAATTGTGACGCTAAAATCAATTGCATCGCTAAATTTCATCAATAGCTTCACCATATAGCAAGTGCGTTGCTATACTTAAAAATCGATGGTGTCGGTTTGTAGAAAACAATGACGCCAAATGTGTCACTATATCAATTGAGTCGCTAAATAAAAAAATAAAGTGCAATGAAAAATAAAATTAGTGTCGCTATTTAATATGTGGTGATGAAATTTAATGTGTCGCTAAATTAATTATACGTTGCTAAAATGAAAATTCAAGTACTTTGCTATATAGTGGAATGTCATCAAATGCATCGATGAATAATCAATAGCGTTGATGTACCTGCAAACACAAGGAAAACAAAGATTTAACAAGAAATTCATCATATTAGTTAGTTCATGCCCTCCTTCTAGTGCCAAAATGTGACCGACAGATTAGTATGGGCTGACTACACTTGATTCATGAGGATTTGAAGTATATTCAAGCCACTAAACATCTATCCAATAAGATCATTCAATACAAAACTAAACTAAGCATCCATTAAAACTAGCATATTAAAATACGAAAGCTTCAAAAATACCTATTCTAACCCATTTAAACTTACCCTATTGGGGGAGTGGTGTCACATTGATGTGGAATGGTGACCCATTGTCCTATGGATAATGATCCCATTCTGATCGATTCTATTGAAGAAAATCGATGAAACCACTAATAGATGTGTATGAAAACATGATTTAAAGATAAATTAACATGATGCAAGTTGTTTTAATATGATCTATGTTAAGATGATTGATATGGGTGCATGCAAAGATAATTTAAATGTAGTTAAAACTAAAAAGATTAAAAACCCTAAGTTACCATGGAAGTCATTAATGGAAGCTAAGCTAATGATGAAAGTGAATTAAGCTAAAAAGATGCTAAATAAGTGCTAAATATGAGTGCAAATGAAAGTGATTTTAATAGCATAAGTTTTCTCTTAAAATATGGATCCATTTGTCTCCAAATAGTGACCTATTTATAGGAGGACAAATGAGAAATGAAGGGTTAAGATTAAAAAGGTTAATCAATGGTCAAAATTGGAGGAAAGATGAAACATGGATCATGGATTCTCATCAATGGATGAAAATCAATGATGACATGGATCAAGGAAAAAAGCAAGGGTTCATATTCTTCCTAACAAACACACTTTCAAAACTTGCACAAGAAGTCTTGTTGAAAGTTTGTTATAAGGAAGAATACACATTTTTCAAATGATTGAAGAAAGAGAATATTCTTTAGAATATTCTCATGGGTGAAGAAAATTAGATATTTAGCAAATTAAAACAAATTTTTAATGTGCAAAAGGGGAAGGAATTAGATTTATTAGTAATTTGACAATTAAATAAAGTTTCAATTATGCAAATTAGGGGAATTAGACAATATTCATTAAATAAAATGATTTAATGAAAAAGGGAAAGTGATATGATATTTAATTAAATAAATTAGGGCTATTTAATTAAATAAGAGGACTTTAGGGATTATATTAAATAGTTTGATGCATTTAATTTAATAAGATTAAATGTTAGCATAAAAGGGGGTGAATTAACCCGAATAGATTAATTAGATCAATAGATGAAAATGACATAATTAATTAAATAGCTAGGCTAATTTAAAAAATTAAGTGAAAAGATGGGTTTTAAGACAAAATGATGTTAGTATAACTGATTTGAGTGCATAATATCATTTAGGACATTTTTAAGTGTCTACAATGCATAAAATAGAAGTCACTGAAACTTTCTAGATTGATACTATAGGTTATTGACAAGCTTAAGTACAAAAACAAGGTTTTTAATGCTATAAAAGGTAGTTTTAGGCTTGATCTGGGACTAAATTTCCTAGAGGGGCATTTGAGTCCTAGTCAAGGTTTTTCAAGGGTTCAAATGCTGATAAACAATCAACACAAAATACCCAAAAATTAGGCAAAACTACATGTACTAGGACTAAATCGCCCAGAGGGGTGTATGAGTCCTAGATTAGGATTTTTGCACTAATTTTAGCAAATTCTGAAAGTGAATTTTAGGTTTTCTGGTTTGAATGATGTCTAGACTAATTGCAATTACAGATTTTAAGTGAAATTCAATGATGCAAGATGCAAAAATGCAACCTATATGCACTTTCACTAATGTAAGATTTATAAACCCTAAATGTAAATTAACTAATGCAAGACCTAATGCAAAGTTAATGTAATCTAGATCTAGGACTATAATTCACTCCAAATTAGAAATAAGGTGTTCTAGATGCTAGGTTTACCAAAATGAAACCTAGAAAAATAGTAGTTTGAGTGTTTTAGAACATAAAACAACCAATTTCCTTCAAGTTTCATTCAAGGAAACCTTAGAGATCTATAATAAGGTGTCCTAGGGTGTGATTAAAGATAATAAGAGGGTTCACCACCAAGAAAAGGTTTGGAAAGATAAGTAATGAAAGTATCATGCAAACTTGACTAAATGACCTAGGAAATGAAACTGAAAATCAGGACAGTAAACTAAGAATGAACAAAGGTGCACCTAGAAGAAATATGTGACCAAAACAAGCTTCGAAACCCTAAAATTATGCTATTTGATACTCATTGAGACTCATACGATAGTTTGGGTGATTTAGTCCCAGACTAGGGTTTCTATGCAGAAACTGGAATCTCTCAGTAACTGATCTGGATCTCCTGAAATCTAGAAAATGTAAGTACTAGGACTCATATACCCAAGGTGAAGATTTAGTTTCTGCATTATGGTTTAGCTGAAATTATGGTATTCTCTAGTGATCTCTTGTAGCTTCTCTCCTGCCAAATCTCCAGGTTTGAAAGCTTGTATTCTAGCCTGTAGGTGACTTTCCGTGATCTTGATAACCTTGTGACAACTTGACAACTTCCGTCAATCTCGCAACTTAGTCTTCAAAGGATCTCCAAGTACCAAAACACCTAGATATTCAATCACACATGTATAGAGAGAGAAAAACTTGTTGATTGTTAGAGAATAGGGGTTTTCCTTGGTCAAACCTTGTTTAGGTAATTAAAACTTATGATGAAACAAAGAAACATGAACATGAATATGAAACATGAAACATGAAACATGAAACATGAAGCATGAAACATGAACAATGATACCTTGAATGAAGTCTCAACAAGATGCTTGATGCATTATGCCTTCGACATGATGATAGATATTGAATTGCTGCAACAAATGATGAAGAAATCTACCCTTGAATGGTTTAGAAATGCTCTTGTCTTAGGATGTTTGACTCTTGATTGCTAGATGAAATAGTGATTTGAAACCTTGTTTATATAGGCATTCCATCTCACTTACCATTTTTTAGATCCCAAATGCCGACATTCATGAAATTTGAATCCAAGACCCTAATTTCTCACTCAAAACCCTAAAATGGGCCAAATGGGACTCATACACCCAAGGTGGCATATAGGTCCCATCTGGGTGGGACTCATATGCCCAAGGTGGCATATGGGTCCCACTAGGCCTTTTTAGGTAGAGGAAATGTGGGGGCTTAGGATATTAAGTGTATTTGTTGATTATGTCAGGATCTCAGTTGAAATAAGCCTCGGGATGCATAATAAAGCGTCTTAGGGGCCTATTAATGATGATATGAAGGTCATAAATGTAAGAGGGTCCAAAAATTAATGTGAAGGTGTAAATAAATACACTTTACAACACTAAAGGAAAAATTAGGTCTATTAATATAAATACTCATCAATTAATATATTAATATAAATACAAAGAACTTTCACTTAATACATAGATTTAGTCACAAAATCCAAATCAAGAAATAGTCAAAGACTAACACCAAAACCATTAAAAATCATTCCCAAACTATGATCAAAGGTTTACTTACCAATTCCCAATTAACTTGAATCAACTTGACCAAACTAGGATGTGAGTGTGTGATAGCTCAAGTAGGTACATTAGGGTTTACCAAACCAAATTCCTCTCCTCGGTGATACTCCTCCTCTCTTCTTAGAAGGCTTGATTCCTTCCTGCATCCAACTTAGTGCATTACAACAGTAGTTAGATGATGACATAATATCCATTTGTATCATATATGATTTTCATAAAAGAAAATTTAAGGTTATCAAATTGTAATACATATCCATTCATTACATTTTCCATCAAAATATTCAAAACATCATCATATATTAAAGCATTTTAACTCATCAAAGTAATAGTAAATAGGTAATAACACAATGGGGTGTAACAACTATAGATAAATAAATTGATTCCTGCTTCTTACTCAACCAGGACACCAAATTGTCTCCAAGAAAGAAAGCACTGTCACTTGTGCTCTTCCATTCATCAACACAACTTTCCCAATTTGCATCTATGTATGTATTCAAAGTTAAATTTTTACTCTTTGGATACCAAATCCCAAAACCCTTTGTAGCTTTCAAATGCCTCAATATCCTCTTTACTGCTTTAACATGGGTCTCTTTAGGTGTTTCTTGAAATATGGAAACCATTCCAACTACTTGCATAATATCCAGTCTAGATGTTGTCACATACAAAAAATTGCCAATCATGGACTAATACAAAGTTTGAACTACCAAAGAAGAGTAATCTCTACTCAAATTGCATCCAATGACCATAGGTGTTGCAACCAATTTGTAATATTCCATCTTGAACTTACTCTTGACATTCCCTTTATTCTTGTGCTATGAAATGAAAATACCTTTGCCTTATTGTACAATCTACAACCCAAGAAAGAAAGATAATTATCCTAACATAGACATCTCAAACTCATTCTACATTAACTCCTGAAATTCCTTGCACATGTCATTACTAATTCCTCCAAATATGATGCTATCTAATTAAACCACAATTATCAAAGTTTATTTTCCTTTTATTTTTATGTACAAATTGCTATCTACACATCTTCTCCGGAATCCTTGCTACTGCAAGTATCCATCAAACCTTGAATGCCAAGCTCTAGGATCTTGTTTGAGTCCATACAAATCCTTCTTCAGTCTATACACATAATCTTGATTGTTAGAACATTGAAATCCTTTCAATTGTTCAACATAAACCTCTTCTTCAAGATGTTCATTCAAGAATGCTAACTTCACATCCATCTAGTACACATTGAAGTTCTTGAATGTTGAAAGAGCTAAGAACATCTTGATTTCCTCTAGTCTTGCTACTAGAGAAAATGTCTCTTCAAAATCTATGCCTTCAACTTGAGCATACCCTTTACATACAAGTCTTGTCTTGTTCTAGATTACCTCTCCTTCTTGATTATATAATTTCACAACCTTCAACACTAAAGGATAACTTGTAGCCCTTATCACACATTTGAATGACACTCAACAAATTATTCTTTAAACCTTCAACATACAAAATATCATGTGTATTTTTTTTACCACCATCAAGACTTAAAGTACCTTCACTAGAGATTTTGGCAATTGAATTATTTCCAAGAGTCATTGAAACACCTTCATTTTTTTTGAAATTCATGAACTTACTGTTGTCTCCAGTCATATGGCTATAGAAATCACTGTCTATGATCCACATGTTCTCCTTCTCAGCATGTAGAGTAGTTTGAGAAATCATTAATTTTTTAGACCTCTTCTCTTTAGGAACCTTCTTCCAAACCTGTTTTGGTACATCACTTCTTCCATTTTTTGGTAATGGAGAACTCACAAAATTTCTTCTACAATTCCTTGCAATGTGTCCAAAATTGTTTCTTTTGAAACAAATGATATTAAAATTGTACGGAGGTACAAATACATTATTACCGACATAATCATTTCTTCTTATCAAAGCTCTTCTATAATCCACAACCTTATGTCCATAATTATTGCAATTAAAACAATATCCAAAGAAAGGAAAATTTGACCTGGTATTGTATCCTTGTCTTTTGGACCTTCTTCTCTTGTTTTGAACTTGAATAAATCCATCATTATGAGTCATGCTTCCATCACTTGCCATCCTATCACTTCTAAAGTTTCCTTAATAGTCTTCTCAGACTGTTCTGCCACTTTCTTTTTCTGATCATCAAAACCTATTCTAGTTTTGCCATGCACGGCTTTCTAAATTTCTAAAATATGATCTATGGTTTCAATACTCTTACTGAACTTTGTCTACCATTGTTGGTTCACCTTCTCAAGCTCATTTCTTACTACCACAATTTCTGCCTCAAACTTCTCATGGTTTTTTGATAATTTTTTTTTTGTTAGTACCTCTCCAACTCTTTTTGCTTCTTTAGTTTGGGTGTTCAGTTCAACAATCATCTCTTTTGCATTCTTCAATTCCTTAGATACCTCTTCTTTATCCCACTTCTTAAAAAATTATATTCTTTAGTCTCTTGATTTCTTTTCCAGCACACATCAATTCTTCCATAAGATCTACCTCTTCTACATTGTCTCTGGAACCCATTTCATCATCTCCTTCAATAGTCTCAAAAGCCACATGAACACAACTTTTTATTTTACATCTCTAGATGCATCTTCATCTTCTTCTTCAATGGAGTAGTCTTCTTCCTCATTAGTGTAAACAAATTTATGTTTCCTTTGACCTTTGAACCTTTTCTGAAATAATTTATTTCCATTCTTTTTTCAGTATTGTTAAAATTCTTATGGGGTCAATTAGCCATAAAATTTCCTACCTCACCACAATTGAAACACTTGAAAGATAATTTACCTTTGTACTTATCATAACCACTTTGTAGCTTCCTGACAAAATTTAATTCTCCCAAATATGATCCAAAAATCAAAATCTTGGTCAGCTTGCTTCATAAACACTTTGAAATCAACCACTTTCCTTATAGATTCTTCAGTTTCAAATCTCATCTCAAATGCGGTTAATGTTCCATTCAATTCAATGAACCTTAGAGCATTTAAATCTTTAGCTTCTTCAATAGTGGAGATTTTAGGATCAAACCTTTTTAGGATAGATCTTAGAAGTACCTTCACAATAATATATTCTTCCAAACTTTCATCAAGACCTCAAATATGATTGACAACTTCATCAACTCTTAGCATGAATGTAGCAATGTGCTCATATTATTTCATCTTCAGACCTTCAAACTGAGCTTTGTAAGTCTGCAACTTTGCCTCTTTGACTTTTTCATCACCTTCATAGATTGTTTCCAATTTGTTCCATATGTCTTTTTTTGTTCTACACTGCATCACTTTCACACATTTGTAATTAGTTAAACCATATAAAATAACATTCTTTGCCTTAGCATTGAGTTTAAGATCCATCTTTCCTTCTTGATCTTGTTGAGGGGTGTTTAGAAACACTCATCAAAATGCAGGAAGAACACCAAATACACCACCTCTCTTGAAAGGAAACCAACCTCAAGAGATCAATAACCCTAAGGTCTCTTTATGTGTCATGAAAATGTTGGATAATTCAGTGGATTATGTAGTTGTACCTATATAAGGGGTTGTTGGTAAGCAATTAAACAATTAGTTAAATACACTTACGAGTTTAGCAAATAAAATAAAAAATTCATAAACTATTGCTCCAATCACCTAAAAATAAATATTTTCAAAGGATAACTTGTAAACATGAGAAATCTGATTTATAACAAGAAGTTGATTAAAATGAGATCCTATTCTAACCTTAATATACTCCTAAACTAACCAAAATTGCAAAAAAAAGAACAAAAGATGAGGGTTAAAAGATAAAATAAATTGAAAATAAAGAGGATGAGTTTTGTGTTTGATTTACCATTCATTATCTTGAAAGATTTAGTGAAATTTTAGTTAACTTACAATGCCACGATTAGTATTTCACACAATCACAAACATTACAAGTGCAAGATTCAAAGGAATTTTATGAAAACGACAAATAAATTATGTAAAACTACCATGTTGAATGTGCAAGTATTACATAGTATTTAAAAAATGCATTATAAAAGATATAAACAATTAAGCATTTCATTTAATTTCACCAAACAATCCCAGATTAAAATAGAAAATAAAAATGCATCACCATCCACGGTGAAGAACTAGCAAGCTAGAGGAAAAATCCAACATAAATTCATATTGAAAATTATCCTTTATTTTTGTCTTTTTTGCTTTTCCCAAAAATTGCTCTCCTAAATTCCTCCCCCCAAGCCTGGAATTTGACAGTCACCCCCACTTGTTATTTGAAAATTTTGTGATGGTTTGATCATTTAAATGTCTGTCATTTGACGTTTTATGAAAAATATAAATTGTAAAAGCCAATTGCTTGTAATACAAATGTTAGTTCAATCCCCAAATTCATCTATCTAAAATCACATTTAAATACCAGTTTCAAACCTACCAAGAAATAATTATATTAAAATAAAAATAACTTAATCCTTAAATTCATCTATCTAAAAACATAAATTATTTATATAAACCAATTAACTGCAAATGTTGGATCTTGAAAAAAATGAAAACTCCCCATTACCTCTAAAACAAATGCTGGATATGAAAAAAATGAAGATTCTTATTGTATTATTAATTAATATAAAGTAATGATAATTGTTAGTAAATATATATATATATATATATATATATATATATGTGTGTGTGTGTGTGTGTGTGTGTGTGTGTGTGTGTGTGTGTGTGTGTGTGTGTGTGTGTGTGTGTGCTTATAATAAATTTTTAGGGTTTGATAATAATTTAAAGTGTCATATTTACAGTTATATAAAAATATAGCAAGTCGAATTATACGGTCTAACCAATTTTTAAGTTATAATATACGGTCTAAAATCCATCAAATTCTAGGCTGCTCCCCTCTTTTAAAATGAATAAAAATCCTCCTTTTAGAAAAGGGATTTTTTACGTTTCTCATTTTGAATAAGTTTCTAGTTTCTTCATGAAAAAACTCATGTCTTGCTTTCTAATCTTCAAGTTTTCTTTAATTTTTTCCCCATCTTTTGCATTCCAAATCTCCAAGAAAACATGAAAAAGCATCAAAATCCTCATAAAAAATATTATTTTACATTATTTTATAAAATTATCCATCCTCATATTTACCATTTAAATTAAAAAAAATTAAAAATTGTCAAAGTTGCTGATTTTTTATTATCAACAAAAGACAATTTAAATATTTTTTGCATGCCACAAAATCCTTATGAAAATGGAAGTAAATTTATTAAAAAACATGTAAAATGGTACTCCCAAAATCTTTCTCCACATATGTAGCATGAACATGAGGAAATTAAATATCCAAAATGCAAAAATAAAATCTTCATTTTTTAATGCTAAAATCTCTCAAAAAGCTACCCAAAGCTCATGACATTCAAAATACAAAGAAAATGAAACCGTCTAATTTAAGCTAAAAGGTAATGGAAAATTAGAACATAAAAAGTGCATTACTAAATGCACCATCAATGGCCAAGATTTGAAGATGGAGATCAAATGGTCAAGGTTGAAAGTAAGTTGCACAAACTCCATTTTCTTCATTTTTTAATTTTAAAATAGTAGTTTTCACATTATTTTTAATTTTTTAAAGGTTTTTAATGGTTTTTTTTTGGCATTTTAGAAGAATGTGAAGGCTTGTGAAGAGTCTAGGACCTCACATAAGCTAGCAATAGACTTTTTATCAAAATTTCTCCTTAAATTAGTCCCATTTGACATATATAACCAATTAAGCACAACAAACTCTAATGCCAAAGAAAACTCCTTCAGTAAAATAGCAATCCAAGACCACCAATGTAAAAGCAAGCACTAGATTGAATCAATGACATCAAAAGATATCATCTAAACACCAAAAAAAAACTTGGATCCATAGAACTTTGAAAATACTTACTCAAAGAACTCTGATTAAATCAAGAGGGGGTCCCCATTTTGTTGATGCAAAGTATGTGGCATGTGTGCAAGGGAACAACAATCCCTAGGAGGGTGATTTTCAAGAGGCTCATATCCTTCTACACCTAACATCTAGATGCTCATTCCTAAATCCATCAAATATGACTCCATCCTAACTTTCCAAAAAGCAAAATTGGATCCATCAAAGATTGGCACTTTGTTTCTAGAAGAACTTTCTTGTGTCATCCCAAATCTACCTTAAGTTGTTAGGTTTCTTTAAAGGAACTTGGCTCTGATACCAATTGAAGGGCACCCAATTTGTTGAGAGGGGGGTGAATCAGTAGATCAAAACAATTCTAGAAACTTTTACTTTTGCTACTATTATATAGTTTTTCTACATGAAGAGAACTTAACCACACAAGTAATTAATCATAACACAACACAAGATAAAATGAGATGTACATGGAAACCTAAGATGGGAAAAACCACAGTGAGAATAGTTGCTTGGATCTACTACCCAAATCTAGCCTCACAATGCAAAAATATAATAAGTAAGTTTACAATATGATGTAGGCACCAACCTACCAGAGACACCAATCCCCTATTAAATTTGTAGGCACCAACCTACTGGAGACAACAATCCCTGCCAAAAAAAGACACCAATCCCTACAAGAACAATACAATAGGTAGAACACCAGTCCTACTAGAATACACAAATAATGGAGGATTTCAAATATAACTTTGATATGTACTAGAGTCACAACTGACACTCTTCCACACTAAGAATGATCTTTTGATATTGACACTCCCTCTTTTTTTCACAGTTCTGTACTCAAAATCACCTTACTTGATCACAACAAATACAAGTGACAAAACATGTAACCCACACACATATAATGCATCTAAGCATTTGAAATATATATTTATAACATTACACTAACACTCTTCCATGTCAACCAGGGATCTACACATAACCAGGTCGACAAAAGATGGACCTAAATTAAAATTACATGAAACATGTAATTTACAATGGTTGAAACACAAATTTATTTCTATCAAAAGAACTTGATGTAGTGCACCACCACATGAACCTTAAGTAGGTCCTATCCTTACTCCACATGCAAGATTTAAATTCCACACGCTACTAGCTGTTACTGCACACACCTTGAACTTTTAATATCTTGACAAAACTTTTGACACTTCAAGCTTCATGCACATTGAACATATCCCCCAAAAATTAGGAAATTTATAAAACAAGTGTAGACATATTCTCCTTCCAAATTGTAGAGCAATACTACATTTCTACATGAAATTCCTACCATATTTAGATATCTCTCTAGCCAAAAGATATCCTTCCAAACCACCACACTCATACTGACTACATACCCAAAATGGTATAATAAACACACCCACTATCTGGAGGCAATAACACTTCAACAAAAATTGATTCATGTTTCTTTATGTAGGATATGATTGATTAGATAGTCTACACACCGATAGACAACATGCTTTTGAAACTTTAAGTCAAATGACAATTCTAGTACTCCTACAATGTCTTTCATCTTTGACAGTCTTAACACTCTTTGATAACAACTATCAACAACCTTTGACAATCCTTTGACATCAATGACAACCTATGTTTAACACTTTGTGTAGGTATTTCATTGATACATCTAGTGATATAGAGAGGACCATCAGGCACATGTATAGATACATCAATATGCATGAAAGCTGTGTCAGGTAATAAAGTGGTTTGGACCTTACAAGTTTGAATATCTATTAAAGCAACCATGTTGTCTAGACCATATTCATCATCATTCATATCATCAAAAGCTTGCAAAAATTTGGATGTATGGTTTGGCATTGGGTAAATGTGAAGTTGTAAGTTTTGATTTGGTGGAGCAACAAACTTGCTTCCTTTACCATTAACATTGGCCAACTAGATATGATTAGAATCGATGAGGTCTTGAAATTGATGTTTAAGATGTGTGCATCATTCTGTGTCATGTCCATGTGTACAATGATATTTGAAAAATGATTTTGGGTTGAAATTTGGAGATAATGGTTTTGTTGTATCTATAGGTCTAATCAATGGAAATTGGATTAAATTTTGACTTATCAATTGCAACATGATTGAATGATAGGAGTCAAACAACTATGCAGTTTGTCTATCTCTTGGCCTAAATTGATAGGGAGTTGAACTTATGGCTACAAATTGTGGCTCAATATGATTAGTTGTTTGAGGTGTGCTTATCTTGATAAAGTTCTTGTTTTTCTTTTTGAATGGTTGATAGTTGTTTGGAGGTACGGGTTTGGATTTCTCAGCAAGATTCAATGAAGATGCTTCTTTAACTAACTGAATTCTGATAGTCACAAAGAGTCATACACAAGTGTGTAAAGGATGGATATCTCACCAATAAGATCTTATCCTTCATGCTAGGTTGTAAATTCCTAATGAACCCTCTTTGAACATCAACATCAAGAAGAGTAATATTGATTTGTGAGTATATTAACTAATATCATCCTTTGAAGTTTGTTGCCTTTTCATTTTTCCTTGTTTGCACCTCACTAAATTAGTTATTGTAATTTTCTAACTTATGTTTGCTTGGAAATGTTGTAGGAATGCATCAACAAGTTCATTGAATGAATGAATTGGGTTATTGGGAAATGAGAAAAACCACTCCAAGGCCATGTCTTTCAATGACCTAGGAAAGAGTTTAGCTAGGAGCTTATCTTCAAATATGAAGTCACTATATAATATCGTATAAGACGATATATGACTATTAAGATCTCCTTTACCATTGTATTTCTCATACCTAGGAATTTCTGTGTTTTACAACATGGGTGTTTTCAAAAAACTTAGTGACAAAGGGATCCTTTTGACATATTGTGATGGTTTTCCATTTTGTGCTTGGTTTAATGTGGAGATTTGAACTATTGAAGTGACATTACATTTTGTAAAAGTTGATTGATGACCGAGTCATTGCTTGACATGTTTTGAGAATGTGGTGAATATGGTGGAATTGTGTAAGTTCTTGGTGGAATACTATGTTGTAAGTTTACTAGAGGTGATGAATATTGAGGTGTCACATGTGAAGTCCTGAAATTATAAGGGTGCCCACTTGAAAGGCCTAAGATTGGAGTTATGCTATTTTTTGGTTGTATCGTTGAAGCTATAGTTGGAAATGTGTATGTAGGAATAGAGGGAGTGGTTGTGGGGAGGGAGATTTTACTTCCTCCTTGGATTTGAGTGAATACCAAATCTTGAGCGCAACTAGCCATTATAGGAATATTGGTATCCACTATATGGGCTAGGCTACGCAAAACCTCTAATCCTTAGGAATGATTGATTAGTTTCCTTAGGTTGTCCACTATAGGTACTATTTGTCTGATTAAGGATTCAATGCTTAAGTAGTCTTGCAATCCCTCTAAGTCTTTGTCTAATTGTTTCAGTTTATCTTCAAGAGCATGTACAACAACTGTCAACATCCATAAAGGTGCTTGTTTGTGACATTGTCATTGGTATGGGATTAGGGATAGAGTCCAAAATATTCATGGTATTGGCAATACCCTGTGTGAAAGAGTTGGAAGACTCGAGATCCATAATGGATGTAACAACATTGTGAGATGCCTTAAGTCTACAACTATGTCTCATCAAAGTATTGGCAATAGGACAACAAGTTGTGAAGGTCATACGAGTTTCAAAACACTAAGTGCTCCCATTATGAATACTAAATTTCCATAGTCATAGAAAAATACTCAAAAGCAAAAATTAGAAAGTAGTAGTAGATAAAAAACACAGAAACATAGGTCTGGCAAAAATTTGAGCCAAAAATAACTTGACTAAGTTGCCTAGGGCGACTATGTCTTGCACAACTTAGTACAGATTTCAAAGTTTTGTTGTCTATTATACTATTTATGGATCTTAGGTCTATGTGCATATAGGTCTGACATTGAATTATTTTCAAAAATTTACCCAATTTATGATTATGTATTTGAAAATGAAAGTATGCAACAATTTGCAAAATTTTCAAGCAATAAATGATTTTAAGATGCCAAAATCTCAAAATAATGATGTTAATGTGTTTTTGAAACAAAGTAATGCAAAATTTTCATTTTTTGAGCTATATGCAAGATGCTTAAATGAATGCAATGACACTTTCAAATTTAAATGACCTAATGCAGATTTGTAAATGCAATTGAATTGAGACCTAAGATGACTAAAATTAACCCTATTGCAAACTAAAATTCTATAATGTGTGCAATTTTTTAATTTTTTTTTCTTTTTATGATGCAAAAATGAATGCCTAAATGAATAATGTAAAATAATGCAATACTAAACCTAGATCTAGGATGAATTGCTTCAAATTTTAGAAGATTTGCAATGCTAACATGTCAGGTTCACCAAAATGAAATGGAGGAAAAGTCATCCTAGGATTTGACTCTAGGGTTTAGGCACCTTTCCTTATTTCATTTAGATGTGGTTTGTGGTAGTAGGGATTTAATGAATTTGGACAAGGTATAAGACTGAATTGCATCCTGAAAGGTGAGTCAACTTACCCTTGACCAAATTTGAAATGAAATGCAAAGAAATGACTAGGCTAATGATGCAGTTAACTATTTTGATGCAAATACAATAGACACAGACAAATTCAGACTACAAAAATAGATTGAGCAAAGTACTGTGCACATGGCATATGAATGTGGGGCTAAGAATTGAGGACCAAGTCACTTAGGGTGACTATGTCCTAGTTGAAGGATTCAAGATATCATTTGATTGTCCTTTGATGCTAGATCTGAACCTTCTTTTTCCACTTGTTGCACTATCAGACCACTATCGAATACTGTTGTAACTGATTTTTTATTTGTTGTCAAGGTGTAGGATTTGAATGTAACAATGAAAAATTTACCTTCAATCTTCTTCCAATCTTCTTTAGATCTGAAACCTATAAATTCAAAGAGAGAAGGAAGGTTGTGCCATTTAGGGGCTTACCTTAGTCAAACCCCATGTTAGTGTTTCTACTTCCACAATGACAATGCCAATGAAAGAAGTTAAATGGTGAATGAATTATGAAACAATAGTGGATGTAGCTTACCACTCAAAAATGGCTTCCTTGAAGGACCAAAGTCATGCAAATCTCCTCAAGGCTTTGATTGTTGCTTGCTTGATTTTGCTTGAAGATAGGTACAAGGGTTAGATCTCACAAACAATATGATAGCATGAACATGAACAAACTCTACATTTTGACATGATGCTTGGATCTTGAATTGTTGTAATAAATCTTCAAATGATTGCTCTTGACTTGCTTGATAATGCTTTTGACAATAATTCTTGCTCTTGATGCTAGATATTGCTTGTTAGTTTTCAAATGGTAAAATAATTATGTATGTATATGCAATTATTCTAATTTCTCAAAAATTAAATCCCGACAACTGAATTTGGATATTTGAAATTCAAATAATAAAATGCCACCTCCAACATATTTAATTTTGGAGGAAAAATAGGGGGACTTAGTCACCCTATGCGACTAGGTCCCTACGCTATTTTACAAGACTTAAGGTGTTGGGGGAAAAATATTAAATGAGTGCTTCAATTTTCTACTTGCAATTTGTTGGAAAACAATAAAATAGGCCATGGAATGCATAATTTAGGAAATTAGGTGTACAATTAGGTCCATGCACTTAGGGGGGAGCAAAATATAGTGTGAAATTGTCATGGATGGCAATTTTCGACGCTACATCCCTAGTGTAAAGATTTGTGTACAAATGACGTATTTTTGCATGGAAGTTGATAACTACCCTAATTCTTGTTTCCATATTAACAAATCTCAAGGGTTTTATCTCAATCTACAAACTAAGCCATTCATTTCCTTGGATGAGTTCCATGAGTAAAGATTTGAACCCTAAAGTTCATACTTAAATTATAAAATTGGGTCCATATTTGTGCCCCTTTCTAACTAGCTATTATGATTTGGGTAATGTACAAAATATTTTAAATTGCATGTTAGGATGTTTTATAAAAGCACCAAACCCTAATTATTTTTTAACATAGAATCTATAACCTAGGAGGAATCTTCTAAAGCATATATGAGCATTAAAGCATTATAGCCTGACAACAACATTGCATTAGCATCTAGGCATATTGCAAAATTACTTGTCTTTAATCATAATCTTGTATCATTAAATTAGTCACACTACTTTGACAAGGGAGAATAGTCCTAGCTTGGCAAACTCATCAACCATGTCTATCAACACCAACACTTTTCATACATAAATTGCAAACATCAAGGCAAATAGATTCTAGATATCTAATTTACAATAGTTCAAACCTATGTGGGGTTTAGTTTTGCGTGTAGGATTTAGATCTACGAGCATTAAGATTAACTCTACATGTGCATAAATAAAATGAAACATCAAACACTAAATTTACTAGTCTTGAAGTAGTCATCTGATAAATCCTATTTTCATTGACAAGTTCACAACATCCATCAAACTCAAGTGTCATAAACCTAAAACTAAGTATTATTATGATTTCATTTACTTAAAATTGAGTATTTATCCAAATTTTCATCAACTCTAAAACTAAATATTATTATTTTATTTACTTAAAAATTTGAGCATTTATTTTAATAGTATTGTCAATCCCAACTCATTGTTTTTAAATATATTTGTGACCCACTTGAATTATTTATTTAACTTGGAAAAAAATTATTTATTTTCTTTTTCAATTAAAATTTTTAAAAACATAAAAGCAAAAGAAAAAACCCTCAAAACTAGTCCTATCATTGATTCATCTTTAAATTTTGATAATCAAATAATGTTTGATCTTAATTGAAAACTTCTCCTCTTGCTCTCTTTCATCCTCATGATCGATCACAGAGTGTGATTCAAAATGTTGATGCTAATTTTTTTTAACAAAATCGAATCCAAAAGCAATACAGATCTATGATATGAATTGTAGAAACTTGTTATCATCAATTGAAAACTTCTCCTCAACCAATTCATTTTTAACTAGAGGAGTTAAGTCAAAAAGACATGGGGAAGATCTTACACCACTGAATGACAGATCCAAATCCAATTTTTGTTCTTCCCACTAAATAACAGATCCAAATCCACTTTTTGTGAACATAAGTGACACTATTTTATAAATGATAATATAGACATTTATTCATTAATTTTTTTTACCACTAAACCCTTATTATGCCTTTGAAACATACAGCATTACAATAGGTTGTAGTTGGCACGAGTACTTTCTTATGTCTTTTCTACCAACGGTGGATACAACCATAACAAAAAAGAAAATCATGTGAATGTGCGGGACACAGTCACTGGAGCTTGTGAAAGTGGGCATTTTAGGTTTCTTCCCGTGGAAGACTTGTCCTCTTAAATGGTTGGTTAAGCTGAGAGAATTTAAAACTGTTCAAGACATACAAAGCTGCATTGGTAGTTGATTGCCCACATGAAAATTCTTCCCTGTGTCAGAGAGGACTGCCCACAGGAACCCTTTTCCAAAGTACCATGAAACTTTGACATTGTAGGTTTCTTCTCGTGCAAGCCTTGTTCTGTCAAACAGTTGGCTCTCCTGTGAGTGAAATAAAACTGTTCAAGACATAGGTATAAAGCTGCATTGATAGGTGATTGCCCACATGAAAATTCTTCCTTGTCAGAGAGGTTTCCTGCATTAATTTCTTTATGTAATGTCAGAGTGCATATCAATATGAAACTTTTTCAAAAGTAGCATGTTCCCAAACAGTCTCAATTACTTGTTGATTACCCTTCTCATGCATCCACTGTTAGAATGATAATGGGCACTGAACTTTACTGTATTGGACCAAAATTCCACATGGGTTCGTAAGGAAGTCCCATCTGAGTTCAAATTTTGAATACCTGTACTTCTTTATGAATGAAGTTTGTATAAAAAATCTTGGAAGAAGGTCAAATCCTTTTCCTGTAATGTTATGCAACGTACAACGTATTTGTAAGGTCTTTGAAGCACATGAAAATTCTCCAAAATGGCAAGTAATCATGTGAAACATGTACCATCCAACGCCTAGTAGAACACTCAAACATGGATCTTTTGTATCTCTTAAAACAGACACAGATCATGACTTTGACAATTAACATTTGAATTCTATTTGTGAGCCAAAACCATTGAATTGATATTAGAGTCTCACAGGTCGCATTCAAAGCATTGACATTTTTACAACAATGATGTCAACATTTGTTTTGTTTCTGTGAATCAATCTTTTTGAGAGATCTTCACATCCCATTTATTTATGATTCTGCATTTAATAGGCAATCTATAACTGGGATTTACAAGCAACGTATCACGCTATTAGCGCATGCAATATTCTCCTAGTCTCTTAAGGGATTGTCAGAATTATCGGCCACCATTAATGATTTGACGGCGTGATGATTTCACGTGTTTGCCCTTCTTGAGCGGCCGTCAGAATCTTCTTCTGACTAATTTTATCTTTTGAACATTTTACCTTTGGCTAGGAATTTTTCTCTTTTGCCCCACATTGTTTCCCTTAACAAACTTCGTTGGTCTAGGGGAGAGGGTTTAACAGTGGTGGACCTAACTTTTGGGATTGATATGAATGTGTAAGTTTAACACCAGCAATCTTTTTTCTTAGCCATGACTGCAAAGGTGGATAGGTCAAACTTTTTACTTTTTTTTTTTTTAGAGGTGTATGATTTGTCATAAATATGGAGGAGGCTAACAAGTGGAGATTCCATTATTTCCGCTCAAAATTATAGTGATTGAAAGTGGTGCTTGTGGACCCCAAGTTGTAGATCACCATCAATTGACCATGTGTTCCCACTAATCTGTTTTCGCCATGGAGAATTACACCCCTCAATCAAACATCAAGACATTTATCTAGTGTGATTCCAAACTCAACTCCCACACCTCCACATTTAGTAAGTCAACCTTTGTGCTTACGTCTATGGGATGTCATGCAAACATGAAACAATATTGTCTTCAATATTTTAGTATGCAACATTAAATAATGTAGAGGAGTTCAACATTAATTGTCTTTCTTACCCAAATGTTGTTGTATTTTCCACCAATAGTTGTTCACTTCTAAACTTTGAAGGGATTCAACAAAGAGAATGTGGGGGTTTGCATCAAGAGAATGTGGAGGTGTGTTCATTAGTTGTGTTTAATACTCTCATCCATCTCATTTCAAATGGAAGGTGAGGTCTTCATACTTGACTACGTGGTAATGACCTAGATAGTTTTTTTTTTTTTTAAAGTAGTTGTTTCCTCTCTATTGTGTATTGATTAGGTTAGTGTTTATTTGTCGTTTATTATTTGAGAAGGAATTTCTTCATTTTACCACTCCATCCAGCTATAAATGGTAGGTGAGATATCATACCTCACTAAGGAAATGAACCACCAATTTCTTTTGTTTTTATGCTTGTTTCTTCTCTATCATGTATTGTTTAGGCTAATGTGTGTTTATTGTTTATTATTTGAGAGGGTATTTCTTCATTTCACCCATCCTAGTTGTAAATGGAAGGTGAGGTCATCATTCTTCACTAAGGTAATGACCCACTTGGTTTTTTGGCGTTATAATTGTTTCTTCTCTATTGCATATATTTTAGGCTAGCATTTATTTGTTTTTTACCGATTAAGAATGAATTTCTTTGTTTCACTCCTTTTGGTTGTAGATGAAAGGTGGGGTCATCATAACTCACTAAGACAATGACCCACCTAATTTTTCTAGTTCTACGCTCATTTCATCTCTATTGTGCATTTCTTTGTTTCACTCATTTTGGTTGTAAATGAAAGGTGGGGTCATCATAACTCACTAAGACAATGACCCACCTAATTTTTCTAGTTCTACACTCATTTTTTCTCTGTTGTGTATTGATTACACTAATGTGCTTGAGAAGGCATTTCTTCATTTCACTACTATATTTGGTTGTAAATGAAAAGTTGATGTTTGCATACCTTACTAAGGTAATGACCCTAATATTAGGAGTTCACGTGATCTTTTGTATGCCATGTTACCTCGTTTCTACTCTGTCATACATTATTTTGGTCATTCTTTGTTTGTTGATTGATAATTTAACAGTTAGAATGATATTCATTAATTTGTTCCATTATCCTTTACTTGAATTGAATGGTTGTTTCAATTGCATTTACTTGAAAACATGTCTAGTTTGTAATATTTTATTTTCTATTTGACTATAGAACAAAATGTTTAGAAGAACAAGATTGATATTAGAGTCTCACAGGTCGCATTCAAAGCAGTGACACTTTTACAACAATGATGTCAACATTTGTTTTGTTTCTGTGAATCAATCTTTTTGAGAGATCTACACATCTCATTTATTTAGGATTCTGCATTTAGTAGGTAACCTATAACTGGGATTTACAAGCAATGAATCACGCTATCAGCGCATGTAATATTCTCCTGGTCTCTTATGGGATTGTCAGAAATATCGGCCACCATTAAAGATTTGACTGCGTGATTTCAGCTTTTCCTAAATGGTTGATTTCACGTGTTTGCCCTTCTTGAGTGGTGGTCAGAATCTACCTCTGACTAATTTTATCTTTGAACATTTTACTTTTGGCTAGGAATTTTTTTCTTTTGCCCCACATTGTTTCCCTTACAAACTTCGTTGGTCTAGGGGGAGGGTTTAATAGTGGTGGACCCTAACTTTTGGAATTGGCATGACTGTGTAAGTGTCACCGTGGTAATCTTTTTAATGTAAGGAGGTGGGTAGTTTAAATGTTTCTAGAGGGGTATGGCATGAATGTGTAAGTGTCACATGTCAAATAAAGACAATGTTCCATGAGGATTGAAGTCATACACATCATTCATGAAACACATGGATCCATTGGCAAGCAAGTTGTGTTATGTTAGGTGGTCATAAAATATAAAGGTTTCTACATGGCTAGCAAGATCTATTATGCTAGGTTCCATACAAAAAGGCATTCATGACACACAATTTATCAAAGTCTATTATTTTCTTGGTGAATCATAAACTAGGAGACACATGGGCTAGCGAAGTTTGATATTCACTAGGTGAGCCCCCAAGATAAGGTAAAATGAGAGACACACACTAGGTCTACAAGGTTTTCTTGTAACAAGGTGGAAAAAATGGGAAACACACACTAGGTCTACAAGGTGTGCCCATAAAAACCATACCAAGAGTTCTACTCCCTAATAACCTTGATAAGGTGTCACAAGATGCTATGCTAACACAACACTAATTTTAGCCTCCATGAACAAAGTGAAGAAAAAAATGCCAAACTCACCAAACTCACCTCAAGGGGTGCAAACAAATAATGACAAGACAAGGCCAAGACATCAAGGGATATTATCATAGCACCACCTCAAAAGGTCATTTTAACAACATCAAAGGGGCATTGCTTAATGAATGAAGGGTCACACCCTAGGGAACATCACACATGATATCACCACCAAGAGAGGACAAGTCAAGGAATAGAAAATCACATCTTAGGGCATACCAACCATAGTATAACCACCAAGAGGAATGTCATAAGCCAAGAGAGGTCACACTCTTATGGGACATCAAGTCCAATATCACCAAAAGGGACACACATCACATGGATTAAGAATTCCACACTTTGGTTGACAAGGTCACACTTCCTAAGAGATGTATGATATCATCACTAAGAAGGGACCATTTCTTATGCAAACAATGAGTGGGGGACTATATGCCCCCCTCTTAAAAGCTTAGTGTACTTTCTACACTAATTTTTTAAGGAGATACAAAGGGATCCCTTGCTAGAAGGAATAACACCTAGGAGATAGCTATCTAACCCCTTACCCCCCAAGCATAGGGACAAAGGTGAGCCTAGAATTGTGCTCCTTGCAAGATAAAAGATGATTGCATAAAGCTATGTTTATACCTCCATGCATGGTAGTGAATCTATTATGATACTAGAACTACCACATGACAATGAGCACAACGAATGAATGTTAATATATTATGTGTTCAATTTGATCCACATAGGGATCAAATTCTCTCAATTTCTTCTTTAAAGCACGAAATTTATCAGTAAGATGTCCAAGTGATCTATGATATGCATAATAAGACATGTTTGTACTTTTACCTTTCTTATCTTCTCACTCATGGATAGGTGGTAATGTAATAAGTCCTAGATTGAGAAGCATGTCTAAGGTCTTTTCAGTCTTATTTATAAGATGTGGAAAGGGTAGTTTCTTAAGTTTATAAGTTTTGTGTTTCTTACATGGTTGACCAATTGTTTGGTGTGAAGGTGGAGGATCTTGCTAACCTAATCCCTTAGTATCTTCTAGTGGTGTTTGTTCCAAGAGAGAGTGGAGTTTGTGTTCATTCTTAATATCACATCCTTTTTCTCTCAAAATCTAAAGCCCTGTCCATAAGTCTATTCCAAATTGATGGGTGTGTCTGTAACTTTATGCTCATATGATGGAGGGTTGGTTGATATGCTTTCCTTGTGATTTTTTTGATAGGTGCTTCCATATTCATTGGTTGAGGTATGATTTGTGACTTACTTTTGGGGTGTAAGAGACTAAACATTTCAAGTGGTGGTATGGTAGGATGTTGTTGGTATGGAGTAGTAGGGCATTGCATTAAAGGATAAAAGGTTGCATTATTCTCAAGGTTGTGTAAGGAATTATGTTTTAATTCATGCACGCTCTCTTCATCTTGACCTATGCATCAAAAATACTTGAAATAGGAGATGGATTATTATGATTGTCATTATCAGAATTGGGGTCATCACCAAACACACAACTTGAAACATTAACCAAAGATTTCAAGGACATCCAAATTTTACCAAAAAACATTTTCATTTTTCAACGAGGTTCAAACTATTAAACCACAGGTGAAGAACAATAAGGAAATAACTCCAAACAAAGACTCTTGAGAGTATTCTATCATAAAAAGTTGACTGATGCGGAAATAACAAGACATAGTCACCTAGGGGTGTTTGGGTTCTAGTCAAGGGTTCTAAAGTTCAAAGTTTGATTGTGTACTAAATTATTTAAGAATGTTGATTCTACTTGCAAACAAAACTGCAATTCTAGAATTTGCTTAATGTATCCCAATTTAATGCAAAATGCAAGTATGCAATGAAATTGAAGATTTTTGAACAAACTTGAATGCAAATGTTAGATTTGAAATGTAATAATTGGTTGATTGCAAGATGCAAAGATCTGGAAATGATGATTATGAATGAAAATTTTGATCCTAAACAATGCACTTTCTTTCATAAAATGAACTAAATGCAAAATACTTTAGAATATGTAGTTATGAATTTCAAATTAAGATTTGCAAGTACAAACAAATCGAGCAGAAAAAGACAAACAAGTATGAACCAATCTGTTATTGCACCTGTACAAGGATAGGGTAACCCAAGGGTGAATGGATTCTTATTCAGGGTTTTGAAAATTAAAAAACTAAATTTCCAAGTTGTCATTTAATGTTATTGTTCCTATCTGCAAGTAGGTTTGATAGTGACAATTTTTCTAGAATTTTCCAATGTAATGCAAATGCAAATGTATGACAATTTTGGAACAAAATAACACTTCTTTTAATGCAATTTTGAAAATCTAATCTAATCTAAATGAATGAAACACACTGTAATGCAAGCTATGATGCAGTATGGATGCAATATTTTTGGATTTTTATGAATTTTAATGATGCAAAGATGAAACCCTAGATGATAAATGTAAAATGATGCAAAACCTAGATCTAGGATTTGAAAGGCTACCAAATCATAAAACTATGATGTCAAATGTCAAGTTCACAAAAATGAAACATAGAAAAATGGGTGAGAGGGCGATCTTAATGTCCTAAATGTAAAGAACTTAGGATCAATCCCATACCATTTCCAAGGGTTTCATTAAGATGCAAATCAACAAGGTGCATAGATTGAATTTCAACCTCTAAGGTGAGCCAATCAGACCTAGATCTTATCCTTTTGAGTCTTAGAAATAAATTGGAAATGATTTGGAATGATTAACCTTATTGAACTATATGACCTAATATGAAAAATGCAATATTTTGAAGATGCACAGATTGGAATTGTAGATTGTAGGTGGATTTGGGAAGTGTCGAATGATGTATACCTATCACCAAAAGCTAGATTCGACATGTGAAGAGGGATTTGGTTTCCCATGGGAAAATGGGTCTTTGATGAGGGGTATTGAAATTGATTATGTAGTCCTCTAATGCTATATTTGAGCCCTTGATTCTCAATTGCAAAAGTATCAAAATTTTGTCAGTAAATTTTGTAATCGAGTTTCCCTATTTTGACATCTTTTAGGGCTTTGAATGCAATAGTGGAGAACTTTCCTTCAATATTTCCTCAATCCTCTTCAAACTTATAACCTATGCATTCAAAGAAGGAGAAAATGTTGGCCCATTTAGGGGCTTGTCTCAATCAAACCCTGTGTAAGTGTTTCCAATTCCATAATGGCAATGTCAATGATAGGAATGATGAATGAAAAAAGTGTTGCAACTCACCACCCTTCAATGGCTTCCTTTAAGGACTGAAGTCATGTACATCACATCAAGGATTTGGATCTTTCTTTGCTTGAATATTTGAATACTTTGGATACCTACAACAAGGGTTAGCCTTCACAAAACATGAACATGAACAAACATAAACTCACATAAAATTTAACATAATGTTGGATCTTGAATTGCTGCAATAAATCTCTAAAAAATTTCTCATGATCATAAGTTTTCCAATTATTTTCTAGATTTCTCTTATTATTAGATTTCAAATGATAAAATAACTAGGTACTTATATGCAATTTTTCTAATTTCCTGAAAATTAGATTCAAAATGATGACATTTGAATATTGAATTTTGGATGTTAAAATGCTACCAACAACATATTTGAATTTGGGTCTTGGCTAAAAAGGAGGACCCATTCGCCCATGGGAAAATGGGTCCTATGCCCTAGGATAGATTTCCAAGACACACTCAGTCAAGACCAAAACATTGATTGGATGCATTTATTCAATTCTTGTAATCCTTTAGAAAATGGTAAAAATTAGTCCTTGGAATGCATAATTTAGGAAAATTAGGAGCTTAATTAAGTCCAATAAATTAGGGGGACCAAACATAATATGAAATTGTTAAGGGTGACAATTTTCTACACTACAAAAAAATTATTTGTCACTTCTAATTATGAGACATCAAGTCTTGAAAGTCTTAGAATGGTGTGCACTATAGAATCACCATCCCTAATGCTAAATTGAAATGTGTCACTAGGATGCATTTTCTCCATAAGTGTATCAAGATTAAGTGGACATACCCTTATCCTAGTGAATCTTGATTTTTTTTTTTGTAATATTTTGTGCTTTAAATTGAAATGCTTTGTTTCAAATCACTACCACAATTTCCCTCTTAATTTCTATATTTGGTCTACCCACATTACTCTTTTAGTTTTGAAATATGATTTAAATGCATTTGTTTGAAGTGTGTGCTACCAATGTTAGCAAGTCAATCTCTAATTACATCACATAGTAGATTGTTGTAATAGTGACATGGATTTCATGGCCTTAAAAAATAATAAATGTTTATTAGCTTGTGAAATAACATCTAAAACTAATATTACAAAGTAATATAATTAGTTTAGAAACATTTTTTCATCCATGCAGCACAACCTTAAGAAACCATATATGTGGTTTGTTCATGAAAAACAATACATATTTTTAGTTTATTTTACTTTTGAACAAATAAAACCTTGTATTCTTTTCTCAATAATATTTAAAAAACATAAAATAGTAATATATTCCATTCTCTCTAGTATGATGTATGATACACTTCTACTCCTCTTCCCTAACCCCTGGGTGCTGCCACAATAATGGGTTACACTTTTTGGGACATCCTGATTTTTGCCTGAAATCACATATTTTTAGAAAATACAATGATTTAAGACTTTAAAGGTTCCACGTAAATTATTTTAATTAAAGAGGGATTAATCAAACCCCCTCAGATAAAACCCCCTTGGATAGAACCTTATTAGATTTAAACCATACCTATAATCGAGTCTCCTCTACACCTATCAAAATGCTGATGAAAAAAACCACTTTTGATTTACCTTTTGGGTGATCAAATGAATTCATTTAAAATTTATGTTTTGTAAGCATGTACCCTTATTATAAGCTTCCCAAAAAGTATAATTTTAAAGATGTTTAATTTGATTATTATATTTATTTTTTATTTCTTGTGAATGTAGGATTTTCAATGAACATCAAGTTCTTTGTTTCACACATACGAAAAGATAGAAAAATACAGAAAAAAAATTCTAAAAAATACATGTGCACTAGGTATTGATGTCCTTATTCCAACAAAAAAAGAATAAGTTAATTCAAATGAATACAAAAAAAGTTATGCGGGCTGAAGTACACCTTTATCCAAATTATAATTACTCTGACTTGGAAAATTAATTTAAAAAAATTATGCAACAAAAAATTATGAAAAAATATCCATGCACTAGATATTGGCGTGAAAATTTTGTGTTTTAAAAATTGGAATTGTATTTTGTCTATTAAAAAAAGTTATGTAGTACGAAGTAAACATCACTTTTTAAAAATGTTGATCAATAGAAAAAATAAATTATTAAAAATTACATAAAATGATTCACAATTTTTTAATTTTTTTTAAAAAAAATATATTTAGAATCTACATGAAAGATCTAACAAACAACTAGTTTGATTGATCTTAAAATTCTTAATGGTTTAGCTGCTATAGGTGTAAGAAAGTGAATATCTGGTGAAAAATATTGATTTTAATGTCAAGTTTGGTCAAGAACTGTAACCCATTATTGTGGGATCACCCCCCTACATAGCTTCATTTATCCTATGTTGAATGAACGTATCATCATAATTCTATATTTCGTGAGGATCATATGAATTGTTGTCATAATATTTTGACAAAATCACACATAATACAAACATTGATGTTGATTCAAATAACCCTATTGTGCAGAGATCCCATAGGTTGGCTAGAAAATAGGCCCTTGACATAACAACGGACGAGATTTCCAATGATGATTTTGAACAGGTCAATGACGATGAATATAGAAACAATGATGATCATGTAGAGGAAGCTAAAGAGGATGTAGATGGCCCAATTTTATTTCGTAAATTCAATGCAATGCTTCAAGAACCAAAGGAACCCACCCATACTAAAGAACATAATGATGATAAATTCTCCAATTGTGAGAAGACTTCCTAGGACTTCATGGAATTATCAACTAGGGTTGAAAATTTAATGGCCTCTCTTGCTTCACCCTAAAGGTCATACATCACTATGTTAAAACTCTTGGTTTTATACTACAAGAGAAGATAAAAAATAATGAGAAGATAGTTGATCCTAGTTCTAGCGAATAGAAGCAAGGTGCCTTTAAATTCCTCATGGAGGATAAGGAAAATCTTCCCAAGTAGGGTTTTTTTCTTTTTGTTTGTTCATATTTTTGATAATTTCTCTATTGTGACTTTGTTGTAAGTTTGTTGTCATTGGTCTGCTTATGGCCTATGATATTGGTTTCCTTTTTTCTTTAAAATCTTTACCCTTGGGGCCTTTTGGGTTTGGGTATAGTGCCTTGTAAATTCTTCTTATTTTATCAAAAACTATAGGCCTTATGTTTAGTTCTCTATCTCTATCAAGACCTTTATTTTCCCTTAGTGTAAATTCAAGATGACATCTTTTAAACCTTTCCATGTAGGATTTAATTAGGAGACCTTCCTTAAATGGGTTTGGTAATGTCTAATAGATTTGAGAAAATTCTACATTGAGATTGATATCTCAAGACTATGTCCCATTACAGTCATCTCCTTAAACCATTTCATAATCTTTTCCTCTTCCTTTACATTTAGTAGAATATATGGACATTTCTTCCAAGTGGAAGTTAGACCACTTAGCTAGTTGGTAGTCTGCATTTCTTTGTGACAACCATTGTTGACAAATATTTTAGAGATTATTCCACATTATATTTTGTTCACTCTCATTGCATAAAAAATATTATTTGTTCTTATACCTAAATTCACTTAAACTAATGCCTCTATTAGTTGTGTAGTGTCCTAGTTAATATCTTCAATTTATTTTTCCAGTGGGAGTGGCGTACCACTTTATGTGGAGGGAGAGTTGTCCTTATTAACTTTGTGCCATATTTGGAACTCATTTGGGATATGTTCATCTAAAAAGATTGAAAATCCAAAAAATAATCACCATCATTGACTATTAGAAACATAAAATGGTAGATAATCATCATCCGTAGAAAACATGATTTTTGGAACAAATATTTTTCAACATCATTTTTTCAATTTTATAATGTTTTTAGTAAAAATCTAATGAAATAAAGAGTCTTAAGAATTTAGGTGGACATCATAAATAAATTATTATGGATATTGAGATAATCACAAATATATTTGAACAAATTTACTATGATTATGAGATACTCAAAGTGTTGATTAGGAGAGTGGGATAGAGAGTGGTGTGCAACCTAAGTTGGGGAGTTGGGATGACCTTTTACATTCCATGTTTGCACTTGTGAGAGGTAAAATATATAAAAGGAATGAAAAAATACATGAAAAAAGCTCCTACTATAGATCAAACCAAAAGTTATTTGATAACTTGTAAAGATGATGAAAAATATAACAAATTCTCAAAGAAATTCAAGAACTATACTGGGATATGGATCAAAGGTTGTGTAGTAATGAAAAAAGTATCCCTTTTCCTTACTTGATTTTGGAATAATTGACAATAAATGAGCTTAATGTTGCCCTGATTTAGTGTTGTAATGTGTTTTACACATTCACATTAATTCTAGGACCCTTTTCAATAAAATGGACTTAATGATGCCTTATTTAGGGTATTGTAAAGTGTACCTTTACACTTTCACACTAATCTAGGACTTTATTAATTAATTAAGGTTAATTAGAGCTTAATTGGCCCCTTAAATTCAAATCCAAGCCTTATTAATTACATTTTCCAAGGGATAAAGTATGAATCTCATTATTAATATTTCACAACACTTAATTTGGCAAGGTTTGAGTCTTAGGCTAGTGACCTAGGACTGATTCACCACCTAGAAAATGGGTCCTTCCTAGGTCCTAGGACCCCCTTTTTACATGTTATTTCATATCCCCAAAACTTGTCCTAGTTGAGTGTGCTAGGACCCATTCGCCCGATGGCGAATGGGTCCTCCTTAACTTAGGACACCCCTTTTTGAACATATTCTTGGTGGGATTTTAGTGATTTCAAATCCTAGATCCAATGTCGACTTGTGTTATTTGAATTTCAAGATTAAATCTTAAGTTAATTATAAATTATATAAGGTAATTTTACATAGTTTCACCTAGAAGACTTTCATGAGATCAAGCAATATTCACAAGAGAATTATAGAGCATTTTCAAAGGCATTCAAGGGCAGATTATCAAGGTTTTTATTGCAACAATCAAAGGTCATATCATAATGTTAAAGGCATAGTGCATCATGCATGTTGTTGAGCTAATGTGTTGATGTAGCATTGAAGATCCAATTCAAGCATTGTTTCACATCCAAATTCAAGATCAAGATCTACATTCCTTATGACCACTTCATGCTAGATTGTTGATTTGTATTGGAAGAATTCATCCAAGGTATCATTGTTTCATGTTTCATTGTTTCATCACAAGGTTTAATTACCAAAACGGGGTTTGACCAAGGAAAATCAACATTCCCTAACAATCAACAATTTTTCTTCTCTCTTGATTTTTGATTGAAGGTTTTAGATTGAAGATCAAGTGGAGAACAAAAGTTGCAAAAAATGTCAAAGTTGTAAAAGTTGTCATATTTATTGCAAGATCCTAGAAAGTGCTCTACAAAATTTATTTCCGAATTTCAAGAGTTGAACATCTGGGAGATGGAAGTGCAAAAAGTGAAGAACATAACCTAGAAATCACTTTTCTTGAACCCTAGGAGGGACCCATTCACCACTAGGTGAATGTGTCCTCAATGAGGCTCGAAACAACACTTTTTCAACAAGGTACACATCATTTCAGCATCTGAAAACCTTCCTTTTTTTTGTTATAAAAGTTAGGTCTGTTTTCTGATTGTTATTGTTGTGTGGTCTCACAACACACCCCATTTTTCTCCTTGGAAAAATGTGGACCCCCTTTTTTATTTGCTGCCTTTTTTCTTTCCTCTTACTTTCGATTGCTTTGGTATGTTGTTTTGGGGGGAGTTGGTAAAATTTCAAGTTTTATTTCAATATGCTTGGTCTTTGCTTAAGTCCTTCTTTCCCAGATTTGGTGTCTCAGTCTTTTTACAAAGTTTTATTAATTTACTGGACCCAGAGTCCCAAGGTTGTTGCAGTTGTGTCAAAGATATTGTATCTTTGATGGGTCCTAGTTTCCGCCTGGTAAGTCATCACCTGAAGGTTGACAATCCTGGTGGTCATGTTCTTTTCTTCATTGGTTAGTCTGATGGTTTCTTTTCTTTTTCTTTAGTCAGAGGTCAGAAATTGGAGGTTCTATTACAAAATGCTCGAATCACTTTTGATCTTGCTTGAACCTGGTTCTCGGTTCCTCTTTCTATTCCTAGTTTTTTAATAAGCTTGAAGATAAGTGTCTCAGTTCTCTATAATCTTTCAAAGGTTTGGTACCAAAGGTTTTCAATCCCAGTGATCGTAAATGATCACATATCTTAAAGTCCTTTGCCTTGTAAAAATCAAAGTTACACAGGAGTGCCACATAAGCTTTTTGCGCTATCTTTTCCTCTAAGTGGTGGGCCTGTAAAGAAACCAAGGTGTTCATAATTTGAACCCTAATCTGCCATGATTGCACCTTTATTCAAGAAATTAATATATTGTAATAGGTAATTAATGAAGGTGGTAAACTACACACACGTACTTAGAACTACCTCGAGCATGCAGTTGCTTTTATAACACTCTACCTCGCATCATATTACAAATTTGTAAAGGAAATTAAATAAACGAGACTAATATTGTGATGCACAAGGAAAGGTAAATTTTGAGAAACCAAGAACACAACTACCAAGGGTTTCAAAGTTGCATTATGAAAAGATTGTCATCATCAACAAAACCAGGCATGTCTCGAATAACAAAAATTCTATCAATCATTTTATGCATGAAAGTCTCAAGATAATGGTATTTCCCTTAATAACTGAAATGTTGATTATTTTGATGTAAATTTAACCAAATGGTGAATTGAAAAGTTTCTATGAATTGTTAAAGATAGCTGGTTAAATTTAACCTTATATCTCACACACAAGGTACATATTTAAAAATGTAGAACACGCTAGCAAAAATGAGTACTTCTGAAGTAAGACCAAAAAATGAATTCAAATAATGCACTTTGCAAGTTGTACCGATTGGTGGGATAACTAATGATAATCATATGAGATGGTTCTCTAATGTCGAATTCCTTGCACGGGAACAACAAGAAAATGCTTCTCAACGTATAAAGAATGTTATAGCAAGTGGGTTATATTTAGTAGGAGGTTTTCCACCAGCAATGGAGTCCCCTGAATTGGTTATGGAATGTTTAAACTACTATAACCCAGACAAAAGAGTCATTGAAAAGGAGGGAAGAAGAATTTATGTAGATATCTCCTAGAAAGAAATTATATATACATTTGGGCTTCCCACATTTACTTAGATGTACCCTATAGATATGAAGATGAAGGCTAAAACCTACTCGAGTTCCGAAGAATATAATAGAAAAGTTATGAGTACACAATGGTGTTAGGAGGAAATTACAAAATAGACAAAGCCAATTCTAAGGTCTATGTTCAACCTGGATGTTCAAGATATTATAACTATGCTAAGCAGGATAGTTGGACTATGAGATGCCAGTAAATTTGAATCATGGATGTTTGTAATCATAGAAAAATTAATGGAAGGCCCTATGCAAATGCATTGGGTAGGTTTTATTAGTGACAAATTGCATGACTATATAAAGGCATTTCCAAAGTCAAGATGTTTTTCTATTTCCTCATATGTGATCTATTTTTGTGCCTTAAGGGAAAATAA
>VDFB02271358.1:740188443-740238015 GCA_007258455.2 Sequoia sempervirens | reverse complement strand
TTATAATGAAAATAGGGTCTATGATGAACCTATCCTGGATGCAAATTATGAAAGTAGAGAAATAACATCTATTGAGGATTTTTTTGAACCAGTTTTATTACAGAATCAACATTGGATAAATGATTTTTGTAAAGCTTTGAGAAAAGATGGTATAAGGCCCACATACTTGCTAGATACATGAAAAGAAACAAAGAGAAGAAAATGATCCTAAATGAGGAGCCTACTAAGAAAAAGAGAAAAGTTGGTAAAGTAATTGCTACTGTACATATTGAAGAAAGAACCCCTAAGGCTTCAAGCAAAGGAGTTTCATTAAAACCAACTGGTCAACATGAAGAATTCGAACCAAGTAAAGTTCGAACAAAAGTGAAATCATAAGTGGCACCTTCTTCCATAGAAAAACCAAAGACTCAACCTATGACTGATGAAGAGGTAGGAATGACAGAGAATATTGGTACACAGACAAGGTCTGCATCTTAGCGAGTTGTAGCATTATTTACTTCTCCTCATTCAATCAATATGGCTACAACAAAACAAACACTAGGAAAAAATATTGTGGTTTTAGATGAAAGTTCTGAGCTAGATGAAGCTCAAATCAAGGAACAAATGGATAAATTGGGTATCATGTGGGAAGGAGTAAAATAAATGAAATCTAAAGATAAGCCCATGATATAGCTAGTGGTGGAAGAGATTCCAGATACATGGTCAATTCCTATGAATGTTGAAGAAGAATTCATAAGAGGAACACTTGCCTCAGAGGCAGGGAACCCTGAAGTTCTTGAAATAGAAACAGGGGAGATTGCAAGACAAATTTCTACTAATGATATTGTTATCAAAGATACCTTTGATTCCCAACCTTTTCTAGGGAATGATCAAATGATATTGAGCAACCACATGTTTCTAAAGATTTAAAAGAAGACCAGGTTGAAATTGAAAATAAAGAAACTTGAAAAACCTCAAGTGATAGGGTCAGAGATGAAGAGAATCCTGTCATGATAGGATATGAAGAAGGTGTTGTCTAAGGAATTGATATTGAACACCTGATTGGACAAGAAAATACAAGTATTGGAAATGAAGAGATAGTGTTGAATCCTAGTAATCCATAATCTATGCCAATGAATGCTGAAAATGTTCTAGTTTTAGAGGATATGACAAATAAGGTTGAAAATGTAAGAGAAGAATTTCTTGAGCATTCTGAAAACCAGGAATAGAGAAATGTTACAGAGGTAGAACATAATGATGATACACCTGATTGGTTAATCAAAGAATTAGCTTCCTCATTGTAAGTGGAATTAGTACCTCTAGATCTCAAAAGTTTAATGCAGGAAGTAGACTCCTAAGCCTAGGGGAAGAGCTAAAATGAAACATGTAATGTAGAAGAATGTAGATGGAGGAAGAACATTCCATATAGCTACTCTGGTATTAGTTAAAAAAAAACATGAAATAATGCCTAAGGTGTATAGAATAAAAAGTATCAATGTTGGACACTCAACTTGGACACAAGAATTAGAAGAAATGAAGATGAATTTGGAAAAAATTGTTGCCAGTGTGTAGAAAAGTAAACAAAAGAAAATAGAGTTGAAAGAAGGGATTTCCAACTCAGAGAATTTTGTAAAATCATTAACCCTATATGGTCAAACACAAGTAGAATTTCCTCAGAATCTAGTACTCATGTCATAGGAGCAGGTGGATGCTATCACAACACTTCACCACAAAATGAATGTATTTGAAGAATGGATCAAGTATTGGGTAAGGCAAGGAGAAGAACTCATCAAAGATGCAATTGGGAAGTACAAGGAGGCATACCGTTGGTTTGAAAAGTCCAAAAGATTGGAAGGAGAATGGGGATTTTTCCAGGAACAGGTTGATGCTGAGAGGAAAAATATAGAGGCTCTCATTCAAGTAGATGTCCAAGAATTGATAAGAGAAAAGATAATTTTAGAATAAGAAGTTCTAATATGTGAAAAATGGAAGAAACAATTAAGTTGGGAAGGTGACACTTTGATACAATGTATAGAAGGATTTGAAAAGGTCATTGAAAAGTGCAATAAATTGATTGATAAAGATCAAGATTTCATTGAAATGCTAGCATGACAGGATTGTGATCCCCATACACTAGGATAGGAGGGTAAAGAAGTAAAATATTTTAAGGAATGGATTGAAAGAATAAAAAAAGACCCTGTTTAGTTGTTAAACTGGGAAGTCATTGATGAGATCATACATTGCAGAAATACTATGGTTAAGTATGGAACGAAGAAAATGTAGAGGAATGCAAACATCCTCTAGATATTAGAAGAATATATCAAGATCAAGTATAGTTGGAAGGAAATCCAAGGGATTTCAAAAGAACGTATGCATTAGATATTAATTGCTTTCCGAGAGTATCAATTGAAGAAAGATGGATAAGGGTTCTTGAAACTAGAACTTGAGATGATGGAATGAATCACTAGTTATCAGATACTGGAAGTATCACAATGAAATATTAAATTTAATTTTGCAGGTTGTTCTTGGTCTCGGTAAAAGTTTCTCGTTCGATATTCTAAGGAATACCAATAACCTTGTTTTGTGTGGAGCATTGCGTATCGGGGCTTGGAGTTGAAGATCATTGCTGCTAAAGAAGTTTTTTTGTGTGAAGCATTGCGTACTAGATCTTGGAGTTGAAGATCGTTGCTATTGAAGAAGTCAAAGCTTTGAATTTGTTAGGAAGATTCTAATGATAACTGGTATATGCCACGTGTTATATTTTGATTTGTTGTTTCTGATTCTTTTGATAGGCTTTAAGTTTAAACTCTTGGGGCCTTGTTCCTATAAAAGGCTATTTATTGCTTTACTTTTATTTTTAAGTTCAAAATTTTTGGATGTCGGAAGAGCCAAAAATTCTTTAAGTTTTGTTCTTTTTTCCTATTTTCTAAATCACTCTGGACTAAAAACTTGTATGCACATAAAACTTAATCAATATCGAAGCCAATTTGAAAACTACATATCTCATGTATCTTTTTTAGATGGTTTGTTCGTTTAGCAGGACAAGACTGTATGTTGTACCGTTTAAGGGTGCATACAAAACCTACTTGATGTCCAAACTAAACCCCCTCTCTTTAAAAGCTCACACTGTTATATTCCTATCTATGAAACAATATGGTGAAGTATAGAGAAATTTCCTTTGATTCAATGATTAAATCTTGGTGCATGTGTGGAGAATAACCGAGAGCATTTTATTTTTCAAGTATTTTGATGCTTTATTTTAGATTAGATGTTAAATTCAGAAAAAAGTTCCAAAAAGAGATGAATGAATGGAAATATTATTGCAAATCTTTCATTTCCATGAAATTTCTGAATGCTTAAAGATAAATCTACTTAAGTGATAGCAAATTTATTTGATGTTCATGAAATATTATTGCAAATCTGTTGATTTCATGAAATTGTTTAATGATCGGATTGAAAATATTTCATTTGATGCCTATGATTCCTTTAAGAACTAAATATAACCATATACCCCTCAAGATTAACAACAATATCACATCATACCCTAAAGCGAACCTAGTATGGTCAAGACCTGACTACCAGAGCCTTGGGATGAAGCTGTCAACCTTTTTCCTAAAAATGTTTTTCTTTAAGGTTGCCTTGGTTCAGTCTTTCAAGTAAAGATAGGTTCTTCATGGTTTTCCTGTGAGGATTTTATCTGTAGTGTTGTTGTGACTAACATCATGATCGACAGGAACTGGCGCTAGAACCTGAGGGACTCTTTGTTGTTCTTTTGGTTTCATTAGGTTTGAAACTAGATTTTCATAGAGTCACTAGATCCTGGTTTGGTGATATCTGTGTGACTTTGGTCGAGCTTAGTGGTCGAACATCATCTATACCTCAAAATTTAGAAAGTGTAAGTGTAAATTTGCAAGATTTGATTGTTGTTATACCACCACCGCCTCCCATAGCGATGACTTTCTTTAACATAGAGTCATCGATCCAATTTTCCATATATAATGATCTCCCGAAAAATCTTGACAAGTTGTGTCCTAAGTATTATCTTCACAAAGATGCGGAAGAACATATCAATATATTTAAGGATACATGTTTTAGAGCAAGGATTCAACATGAAGATTTTGTGTTTAGGTTGTTTCCATATACCTTAAGTGATGAAGTTTACTAGTGGTATATCAACTTACCTCGTAACTCAGCTAGATCATGGCAAGATATGGAAAGTCAATTTCAAGAAAGATTTAGAATACCAGTTGATCCTACCTTGTTATATCATCAATTTTCTCAAATCAAGAGGTTCGATGGTGAACCTATAACTACTTTTAATGATAGGTTCTAGAAGGCTTATTCTAGGTTACAAGCACCTTATGTAGTGGATAATTTTTCCACCATTACGGTTTATTATACCGTAGTAGATCCTTTAACTGCTATGTTTGTGAAGCGAAGGGAAAATACTCCCACTATACCAAAAGCCTATGTTGAAGCCGTAAGTGTCAACTTAGAAATGAAACACCTTAGAAGTGGATCGTCTGCAAATGGTGGAAATGGATTGAATAATTATCCTGTACCAAGTGTGAATGGAGTCCATTTAAATCATATAATGACTCCTAATACTTTTTCTTTAGTGGTCTAGAATGAGATGTTTCCTCAAAATACCTTCTTTCAACTAGGAAATAGTCAACCTTTAGTCCCTCACCTTGGCCCAACTATCATAGAGTTGCATCCTAATGGAAATTATTTCTTCTCATAGACTCAAGAGAGTCAAAATGTTAAAATTCCAGATGATAAGGAAGAAATTAGAGAAATCACAACTCAACTCAAAAGGTTAACCACAAATGTTACACAATTAAGAAATACAAACTTTTACTCTCAAAATAACAATCATAATTCACAAAGTTGAGTGTAGAATGCTCCCAAACCACCTAGACCTTGGAACACATAATCGAATAATGGAGTAATATCCACACCTTTAGATAATATTAATCCCTCCAATGATAGATCCACATCAAAGGTGAATTTAGTTGACCTTGTGATGAATAACTAGTGTAGAATTCATAATACAAATGTTCATTCTCAAGTGGACTATCCACAGTTTAAAATCACTTCAGATATTTTCCTGGCTGCTACACACTACAACGAACAGTGTGACTCTCATCCTCCTAAAGGAAATGAACTAGTTCCAATAGGATATGATTCTGCTTTGGTCCTTGAAAGTTACGAACGTGTTGAGTCACCTGTTGTTGTTAGGATTCATACTCATGAATATGAAGGAGACAGTTCAACCATGACTTTAGAAACTTACACGTTTCCTTATCAAGATGAAAATAAACCTCAAGACGAAGTTGAAAAAATTCATTCTTTTCAACAATATTAGAAAGGACATAGTTATAACCTAAGAAGTAATACAAATGGTGGAAATAAATTCAATGGGCCATTGACCACATTAATTCTAACCCACAACTTTAACACTCCACCAGATGATAAATTAAGCAATACCCCAAGGTTACCCAAGGTGACCTTTGAATATAATTCATCAAACATTTCATGAAGTGAAAAGGTGGATTCCGCTAATCAAAAACATATGACTAATTATTTAGTGGAAGAAATCAAAAAGGTAAAAGTCAACCTTTCTTGATCAGAGTTGCTCAAAATACCTATAATTAGGAAAGATTTCTTGAATACTTTAGAAGACCTCCCAAAAGAAAGAAAATTTAGAGAATCTAAGGTGAAAGAAAATTTCATCAAGGAAAAAGATAAAAAACATTGTTCCTATGGAGGATGCACAAGTAGCCTTTTATAAAGGAAAATAGATTCCCTACCATTCTTACTCACACTGAAGATATTTGGTAAAAATATTCATAATTGTCTAGTAGACTTTGGAGTGTCTACTAATGTGATGCCTTTGACCATATGTCAAAAGCTAGGGCTAACTTTAGTGAGTTCTCTAAAGAAAGTTACTCAACTTGAAAAAATTGAAGTAAATGTAGTCAGGGAGTTAACCAATATTCATATGCAGCTAGCGTCATATCCCAAGATTCAATATTATATAGACATTCAGGTTGTTGAGATACCTGATACTTACGATATGCTATTAAGTAGGGATTGGTCGAAGACTTTGAATGGATACATGGCCACACAATTCTCACATATGTGGTTACCATGGAAAGGAGTTCCTAATCAAATCAAAATTGTGAGGGAACCACGTATGAAATACATGATCACTGATTATGATCAGAAAAATGAAATTATATATATTGATGTAGAACTAGGGGTTTATAAAATTTGAAGCTTAGTTGTTAAAATAGAAGAAGTATTCACATGCAAGGCTGAAGAGCATAATCAAATAACTATTGGAATTGATGTTTCAATCGAATTAGATTATGATTCTTCCAAAGAAGAAAATTGTCATTATGATAATTTTTGGAAGAGCATTATTATAGAAGCTCAAAAGAGTGGGAAAATAAAAAATTCACTAAAAGGTTTTTTGTTGTAGGATCAGTGGAGGTTACACAATTCTGCACATTTAGAAGACAGTTGCATGATGTATTTGGAAATCATTCACAAAATTGAAAGCCAGTATTGTGTAGAACATGTAAAGATCAAAAGGTCTGAACCAGAAATACATAGATAAAGTGCAGGTTATAAAGACAAAAAATGTTAATTCGACAACTCTTAAGAATGGTAAGTTTGCAACTATTGATGATCAATCCTAGATCCTTAGGTTTGATGGATCTAAACCAAAACAAGGAATTGGAATTAGAGTTGATCTTATCAGTCTGCAAGGTAAATCTTTTCTTGTTGCTTATCGATTGCAATTTCAATGTACTAATAATGTGGCAGAATACGAAGCCCTCATTCATGATTTGATGCTTGAAATCAAGAAGAAAGTCAAGATTCTTAAGGTGTTTGGTGATTCCAAATTGGTAGTCAAACAAGTTTGAAAGCAATACGTTTTTCATTACAAGTGATTGTCTAGTTACTGACACAAAGTGTAGGATTTAATAGAATATTTTGATTCTTTCAACATTACTCACATTCCATGAAGATTTAATCAAAGAGACGATGCTTTAGCTACTACTGCTAGTGCTCTAGAACCTTTAGATGCTTCAAATTTGAGAAGATTTACAATTGAGATGGTGCAGTTACCTTTAGTTCCTAATAATGTTACAAATTTGTAGGTGTTTGAAGATGATCAACACATATTGGAATTCATTACTAACTCCGATATCTTTGAAGTAAAAATAATCAAAGAAATAGATCGCCTCGATGGTGATATTTAAGACAAAGAATTAGCTCAAGCTAAAGATAACAATATTCTGAAAGGGATAATTGAGTTTGTAAGATTTGATGAAAAACAAATCTATTAAGCCCAAGAAACCTGCATGCAAAAACCTGTCAGAAGGAAGAAATCTATAGGAAACAAAACAAGGGTTTTTCTCTGACAATATGAAGAGTTTATTATCAGAAAAAAAATGAATCAAGAAGTGAATACAATACAAGAGATCAATCCTTATAAAGGAGATCAACATCGAAAGGAAAACCTAACCCTAAGGTGAGTGCATTTAATAATTAATATTAATTATTAAATGACTAATATATGTGCATAAAGTGAAATCTTAAGAGGAGAGTAAAGTTAATTAATTACTTTACTCTAACATAGTTGGAGCCAATATTTGATATAGATCATATATTTTGACAGAAATATTTTCCCCAGAGTGATGGAGAAAATATGAATTATACAATTTGTATACTAAAGAAGATCCTAAGAATGTGCTTATAGAAAAGGTGTGTACTGAAGAAGAAGAAATATCACTTAGGCACTCAGAGATTATTGGAAGGTTATAGCATGGACATACGAAGACTTGAAAACCTATGATACTTTCGTCATTACTCATACAATACCACTAAAGCTTGATGTAAAGCCTTTCCATCAGGAGTAGCGACCCATAAATGCACTCTTAGAACCACTGATCCAAAAGGAAGTCGAAAAAATTCTCTCGGCCTGAATAATATTTCCTATTAGACATTCTATTTGGGTGGAAAACTTGGTTCTAGTCAGGAAGAAGAATGGAGACATACAGTTATGTGTAGATTTATGGAATCTTAACAAGGCATTTGAAAAAGATAATTATCCACTACCTTCGCTGGAAGAAGTGTTACAGATCGTCAATGGTTGAAAGATGATGTCTTTCTTGGATGGATTCTCTAGATACAATCAGGTAATTATAGCAAAGGAATATCAGATGAAGACAACATTCACCACAAAGTGGGGAACTTTAGCTTACAAAATGATGTCATTCAGATTGATAAATGTCGAAGCTACATTCCAGAGAGCTATGGATTATGCTTTTCAAGATTTTATAGGAAAATGTATTATCATCTACATGGATGACCTCATAGTATTTTCAAAGAATAGAGGAGATCATGTCAGAGATCTCAGAGCAATATTGCAAAAGTGTGAAACTTACAAAGTTTCACTAAATCCTAAGAAATGCATTTTTGGGGTGACTAAAGGTAAACTTCTAGGACACATTATTTCTGAAAGAGGTATTTCAATAAACCTAGATAGAGTGAGATCAGGCTGCAACCCCCGGGAAGTAAAAAAGAATTGAAATCATATAAATTTTGATAAGATCAATTTCGTTAGGAAAATTTTCACCAGATTTGTCGAGATAGTAAAACCACTCAATGATATGTTAAAGAAAGATGCAAAAATAGAGTGGACAAATGAAGCTAAGATCACCTTCAAGAATATGAAAGTTGCAATTGCAAAAGTACTGATGCCAGTAAGTTTGAATTATGTTAAACCTTTTTATATTTACTCTTTTGCATCTGGTCATACTTGTGCAGTGGTACTAACATAGAGGGGCGAGAACAAAGAAGAAAAGTTGATTGCTTTTATGAGTGCTCCATTTAAAGAAGCGAAACTAAGATATACAGATGTTGAGAAACAATCCTTTTCTTTGGCTAAAGCAATATGCAAATTCAAGCATTACATTCTCAGAAGTATAGTCAAGGCTATTGTCCCAGATGTTGCAGTAAAAATGTTGTTAACATAGAATGAGCTCAGGGAAAAGAGAGTTAAATGGGTTACAATTTTGCAAGAGTTCAATTTAGAAATTATACCCATGAAGTTGGTTTGGGGACAAGCCCTAGTCAAAGCTATTGTCGAGATAGATCCATAAATCTCTAGCCAACAATATACTCTAGATGTAAAAGATCAAGAAGATTGGTATTCAGATATATGGCATTATTTAGTCAGCCATACTTGCCTTGATCATATGCAAAGAAATCAAAGAATATCCCTTAAGATAAAATCATAGAGTTACATGATTAAAGGAGGATCTCTATTCAAAAGAAATCATGAAGGAATTTATCTAAGATGTTTGAATAGGATGGAAGAAAATGAAGCGTTGCGGGAATTGCACGATAAGTTTGGAACAACTCACAAAGTTCCTTTAGCTACTGCACACCTCATTTGAGAGCTGGTTATTACTGGACAACAAGTTTTAAGGACACATATGAACACATGAAACATTATTACACATGTTAATCTGTGACAGATAAAGGAATATTTAATGCTCAACTATTACAGTCGGTGATGGAAATACACCCTTTTTCATAATGGGGAATATATTTCATTGGTGCTATCAATCCTCCGTCATCTATAGGTCATAGGTTTGTGTTGACTGCTACAAATTATTGCACCAGATGGATTGAAGTGTGTCCTAGCAAACAATACACCACAAAGGTGGTAATCAAATTTTTGGAGGAAGATATTATTACTATGATTGAAGTACCGTATGCACTGGTATGTGACAATGGCCCTTCTTTTTCCTTGTTAAAGTTTTCTAATTGAGCATTTGAATACAGTATAACATTGAATTTCTCATATAACTATTATTCGCATAGAAATGGGTTAGCAGAATCATTAAACAAAAATTTGCTGGATATAATTAAGAAATTGGTTGAAAAGAATCCTAGAGAATGGCATTCTTTGTTGAAATTCACCCTTTGGGTAGATCGTATTAGGATGAAATCCGCGCTGTGGAATTCTCCTTCCAACCTAGTTTATGGAGTAGACCCTATATTGCCAATAAATTTGAAAATACCTACTTGGAAATTTTCTCAAGAATACATTGGATTAGATGATCAGACTGAAGCTTGATTATTGTAATTAATGCACTTAGATGAAAAGCGTACCCAAGCTATAGATCATTTTTCTAGGAACCGATTTGTGGGAAAACAATGGTTTGACAAAAGGGCTAGATTAAATTTTTTTAGAATATCTGACTTAGTCTTATATTGGGACAAATCCCATGAGCGTACATGTGAGCATGGTAAGTTTGACAAGTTATGGACATGTCATAACCAAGTTTCTTAAATTTTAGGTGACAATACCTATAGACTTAAAACTTTGACTAGAGAAGATGTCCCATTGCCTGTCAATGGGCAATCTCCGAAACATTACTTCCAGGTGTGGTTTTGTAAGTAGTTTTGTAAATAGTTTTGTAAATAGTTTTTTTGTCATTTTTGTAAATAGTCGTTTGTTTCTTTATTTTCTTGCTTTTTTTTTGGTTTTGCGTCGCTTCAGAATATACAATAGTTGGAAACCTTTGAAGGTGAAAAAAATAATAGAATGTCAACTCTGGAAATTTGATCTATGTTTTGACCAGAAGTAGTCCTTTAATTATAGACGATTGGGGAATTGTTCAGTTCTTTTTACTCTAGTTAGCATAAATCATTCAGTTGATGTTGAGCTATAGATGTCCATATCTTAAATCATTCTACTGAAATTTGGAATAGTAGTTATTTGCATTGAGTGAAAAATCAAAAGGCTACCTTTGCTACCACTGTAATCCCCAACCTAATAGCGGGCTTCATTGCCTGCAAGTTGTAATGAGTTATCATTGAATATATATATATATATATATATATATATATATATATATATATATATATATATATATAAATGAGCTATAAAAAAATATCAACAAAAGAAATCAACTTTTTAGGCTATCCAAATATCTCTACCGGGGCTATAGATGCTTGGTTAGCAGTAGAGCTATGTTTGGGGAAATTATATAGATAACCTTGTTGGGGCTATGGATGCTTGACTGGCAACAAGGCTCTATCCATGGTTGGCTTAAAAGGGAATTACCAAATTATGTAGGTCAATGTAAATAATTGCTATGATCTAAGTGTATTGTAGCAGAATAAATCAACTGCACACATGTGAGCTCAGTAACACTTAATATTGTATGCTAACTAAAGTGAAGTTGGAATGTTTGAATGAAGATCTGACTGTTTATAGTTAGAAGACTAAAAAAAGTTGAAGCATGGTTGTTAGGTCCAAAATTGACTTTCTATTGTTTTATTTAGCTTTGTTGGTTGCTAGTTGTTGTGTGGTCTCACAAAATGCCCCATTTTCCTTAGAAAAATGTGGACCCCCTTTTTTCTTTCCTCTTGCTTTTGCTTGCTTTGGTGTGTTGTTTTGGGGGGAGTTGGTAAAATTACAAGTTTTATTTCAATCTGCTTTGTCTTTGCATAAGTTCTTTCCTGGATTTGGTGTCTTGGTCTTTTTACAAAGTTTTATTAATTTACCAGACCTGAAGTCCCAAGGTTGTTGTGGTTGTGTCAAGGATGTTGTATCTTTGATGGGTCCTAGTTTTCACTTGGTAAGTCATCTCCCAGAGGTTTTCAACCTTGATGGCCACGTTCTTTTCTTCATCAGTTAGTCTGATGGTTACTTTTCTTTTTCTTTAGCTAGAGGTAAAAAACCAAAGCTTCTATTACAAAATGTTTGAATCACTTTTGATCTTGCTTGAACCCTATTCCCGGTTCCTCTTTCTACTCCCTATTTTTTTATAAGCTTGGAGGTATGTGTCCTGGTTCCCAATAATCTTTCAAAGGTTTAGTACCAGAGGTTGTCAATCCCGATGATCATAAATGATCACGTATCTTAAGGGCCTTTTCCTCGTAAAAATAAAAGTGACACAAGAGTGCCATGTAAGCTTTTTGTGCCATCTTTTCCTCTAAGTGGTGGGCTTGCGCAAAAACCAAGGTTTTTGTAATTTGAACCCTAATCCACCATGATTGCACCTTTATTCAAGAAATTAATGCATTTTACTAGGTAATTAATGAAGGTGGTGAACTACACACACGTACTTGGCACCACCTCTAGCATGCAGTTTCTTTTATAATACTCTACCTCGCGTCATACTACAAATTTTTAAAGGACATTGAATGAACGAGACTGATGTTGTGGCGCACAAGGAAAGGTAAATTTTGAGAAACCAAGAACACAGCTACCAAGGGTTTCAAAGTTTCATTCTAAAAATATTTTCATCATTAGAAAAACTAGGTATGTCTCGAATAACATAATTTTTTTCAACCATTTTACACACGAAAGTCTAGAGATAATTGTATTTCCCTTAATAACTGAAATGTTGATTATTTTGATGTAAATTTAAGCAATGGTGAATTGAAAAGTTTCTATGAATTTTTAAAGATAACCAATTAAATTTAACCCTAAATCGCACACAAGGAACATATTTAAAAATATAGAACACGCTGGCGAAAATGAGTACTTTTGAAGCAAGACCAAAAAATGAATTCAAATATTACACTTTGCAAGCTATACCGATTGGTGGAATAGATAATGGTACTCATATGGGATGTTTCTCTGATGTTGAATTCCTTGCATGGGCATGAAAAGAAAATTCCTCTCAATGTACAAGGAATGTTATAGCAAGAGGGTTTCTGCCAGCAATGGAGGCCCCTGAACTGATTATGGAATGTTTAAACTACTACAACCCAAACAAAAGAGTCGTTGAAAAGGAGGGAAGAATTTATGCATATCTCTCTAAGAAATGAATTATATAAACATTTGGGCTTCCCACATTTACTTAGATGTACCCTATAGATATGAAGATGAAGGCTAAAACCTACCTGAGTGCTGAAGAAAAGAATAGAAAAATTATGAGTACCCAATGATGTCAAGAGGAAATTACAAAACATAGAAAGCTAATTCTAAGGTCTATGTTCAACCCAGATGTTCAAGTTATGATAACTATGCTAAGTAGGATAGCTGAATTGTGAGATGTCAGTAAATTTGAATCATGGATGTTTGTAATCATAGAAAAATTAATGCAAGGCCCTGTGCAAATGTATTGGGGAGGTTTTATAAGCGACAAATTACACGACCAGATAAAGGAATTTCCAAAGTCAAGATGTTTTTTTATGTCCTCATATGTGATCTATTCCCGCACCTTAAGGGAAAATAAGCATTATCAGAGAGTCAATGATGTGTTTCCCATGAAGCTAGTTAGAATAATGGAAGGTGACAAAGCTAAAAGATTGTCTCTAGAAGCATAAAGAAATATAAAACAGGTTGGAGGTTGGTACATTTAGTTTCCCACTTTCACCTACATTAGAGTGCAAGGATTTCAAGGATATCCTTTCATGTTGCCTAGGTACCCTACATATGAAATAGTATTATTTGAATTGGTAAGATAGTTGATGCCATCTCAATCTCTTTACAATACGACACATAAGAAAATTTCTCTCAAATTTCCTATTCTAATGGGAAACTACAAATGCAATGCAGTTAAAGTAGTTGATCTATGTGAAGAGGTGTTAAATATGTACAATTTGGAGTACTTTCCACTCTGAAGAAAGAATTATGACCCAGAAGGGAATATTTCCAAGTATATAGTTGGTAAACGTGCTTATGTTCAATATTTTAAAGATTACTGGCTCAATTGTGATGATGAGCATAAAGTAAGGAGAAGAAAATATGAAAAGTTGTCATTACAATCTGTGCAGATTCTTAAGATTCATGAAATTCCACATCAATTGGAGGAAGATGATGGTAAAGTATTGAATCCGGCTTATAATGAAAACAACGTCTATGATGAACCTATCCCAGATCCAAATTATGAAAGTAGAAAAAATACATCCGTTGAGGAATTTTTTGAACCAATTTTATTACAAACTCAACATTGGATAAATTATTTTTATAAAACTTTGAGAAAAGTTGGTATAAGGCCCACATACTCGCTAGATACAAGAAAGAAAGAAAGAGAAGAAAATGAGCCTGAGTATGAGGAGCCTTCTAAGAAAAAGAGAAAAGCTAGTAAAGCAATTGTTGTTGTACATATTAAAGAAAGAACCCCTGAGGCTTAAAGCAAAGGAGTTTCATTAAAATCAGCTGGTCAACATAAAGAAGTCGAACCAGGTAAAGTTCGAACAAAAGTGAAATCAAAAGGGGCATCTTCTTCCACAACAAAACCAAAGACTAAACCTCTGACTAATGAAGAGGTAGGAATGATAGAGAATAATGGTACATAGAAAAGGTTTGAATCTCAAAGAGCTGTAGCATTATTTACTTCTCCCCCTTTAGTCAATATGGCTATAGTAAAACAAACATTTGGAAAAATTCCTGTGGTTTAAGATAAAAGTTATAAGCTAGATGAAGCTCAAATAAAGGAACAAATGGATAAATTGGGCACCATGTGAGAAAGAGTAAAAGAAAAGAAATATAAAGATAAGCCCATGATACAACCAGTGGTGGAATAGATTCTAGATATAGGGTCAATTCCTATGAATTTTGAAGAAGAAGAATTCATAAGAGGAACACTTGCCTCAAAGGTGGGGAACCCTGAAGTTCTTGAAATAGAAATAGTGGAGACTGCTAGATATGTTCCTACTGATGATATTGTTATCAAAGATACCTTTGATTTCCAACCTTTGCTAGGGAATGTCAAAATGATATTGAACAACTACAGGTTTCTAAAAATTCAAAAGAAGAATAGGTTGAAATTGAAAATAAAGAACCTTCACAAACCTCAAATGATAGGGTCAGAGATGAAGAGAATACTGATGTGGCAGGATATGAAGGTGATGTCCTAGGAACTGATACTGAACACCCAACTAGATAGGAAAATATAAGTCTTGGAAATGAAGAGATAGTGTTGAATCCCAGTAATCCAAAATCTATGCCAATGAATGCTGAAGATGTTTCAATTTTAGAGGATATGACAAATAAGGTTAAAAATGTAAGAGAAGTTCTTGAGCATTCTGAAAACTAGGAACATAGAAATGTTATAGAGGTAGAACATAATGATGATACACCTGATTGGTTAATTAGAGAATAAGCTTCCCCATTGGAATTGGAATTAGTACCTCTGGATCTCAAAAGTCTAATGCAGGAAGTAGAGACTCTTAAGGCTAGGCAAAGAGCTAAAATCAAACATGTCATGCAGAAGAATGTAGATGGAGGAAAAACACTCCATATAGCTACTGTAGTAGAAGATAAAAAAAAATGGAATAATTCCTAAGGAGTATAGAATAACAAGTATCAATGTTGGACACTCATCGCGGATGCAAGAATTAGAATAAATGAAGATAAATTTGGAAACAACTGTTGAAAATGTGCAAAAAAGTAGACAAAAGAAAAGAGATCTGAAAGAACGGATCACCATCTTAGATAATTTTGTAAAATAATTAACCTAATCTAGTCAAGCACAAGTTGAATTGCCTCAAAATCTAGTACTCATGTCATAGGAGCAGGTGGATGCAATCACAACATTGAGCCACAAAATGAATGCATTTGAAGAGTGGATCAAGTATTGGGTAAGGAAAGGAGAAGAACTCATGATAGATGCAAATGGGAAGTACAAGGAGGCATACTCTTGCTTTGAAAAGTCCAAAATATTGGAAGGAGAATGCAGAATTTTCTAGGAACTGGTTGATGCTAAGAGGCGAAACATATAAGCTCTCATTCAAGCAGATTTCCAAGAATTGATAAGAGAAAAGGTAATTTCAAAACAAGAGGTTCCAATATGTTAAAAATGGAAGAAACAATTAAGTTGGGAAGGTGACACTTTGGTATAATGTGTAGAAGGATTTGAAAAGGTCACCGAAAAGTGCAGTAAATTGATTGATAAAGATCAAGATTTCATTGAAATGCTAGCATGACAAGATTGTGATCACTGAACACTAGGATAGGAGGGTAAAGAAGTAAAATATTTTAAGGAATGAATTTAAAGAATAAACAAAGACCTTGTTCAGTTGTTAAACCAAGAATTCATTGATGAGATCATACATTGCAGAAATACTATGGTTAAGTATGAAACAAAGAAAATGCAAAGGAATGCAAACATACTCCAGATATCAAAAGAATATATCAAAATCAAGCATAGTTGGAAGGAAATCCAAGGGATTTCAAAAGAACGTATGCATCAGATATTAACTACTTTATGAGAGTATCAGTTGAAGAAAGGTGGAGAAGGGTTCTTGGAATCAGAACTTGAGGTGATGGAATGAATCATTGAATATCAGATACCAGAAGTATCACATGGATATATTGAAGTTAATTTTGCAAGTTGTTCATGGTCCCAATAGAAGTTTCCCATTTGGTGTTCTAAGGAATACCAATAGCCTTGTTTTGTGTGGAGCATTGCATACTAGAGCTTGGAGTTGAAGATCATTGCTACGTCTGAAGAAGTCAAAGCTTTGACTTTGTCAGGAAGATTCTAATGACAACTGGCATCTGCCACATGTGTTATATTTTGATTATCTTGTTAGACTTTAAGTTTAAACTCTTGGGGCCTTGTTCCTATAAAAGGTCGTTTATTGCTTTAATTTTATTTTTAAGTTTAGAATTTGTGGATGTTAGAAGAGCCAAATATTCTTTAAGTTTTGTTCTTTTTTCATAATTTTTAAATAATTCCAAACTAAAAACTATTAAAAGGCACATGACAACTGAGAGGGGGGGTGAATCAGTTGTCACCAAATTAAACTAAAAAATTCAACACTTATTTAACTTTACAACCAAACTATTCTGTTATTAAGTATGAACATGAAATGAAGATAATAGAAAGCGAAATTAACACAAAGAACACCATATTTTACATGGAAAACCCAATGAGGGAAAAAACACAATGAGGATTAACTCACAATATATAGAGAGAAAAACCGAATGCAAAGGCTCACTTCCTAGAAGAGGACTCACTATCCAAATACAAAGGCTCACTTCCTACAAAAAGGATTCACTGTCCAATAGGGAGGCTCACTACCTACAAATACAAAAGAAAAAAAAAGGTCCACCACAATAATTTACACACATCCACAACCTTGATCAGAAGAGTGCAAAAATCTTTAGGTCACTGCCTTTAGGAATCTAGCACAATGAAGTACTGTTGCCTCAACTCACTTTCTCACACTTCTGCTCTTTTATTTGTGGCTTACTTCATTACTTTGCATCATTTAAACCTTCACAACTTAACTTGCATTTATACCATCTTCAACCTTAGAAACTTTCTCCAAGGTTGGCCACATACGCTTCATTTCATAAATTCAAATTAGGTCGGAAACTCAACATTCCCGTGGTGGAAAGGAATGACAGTGGACCAATAAAACACTTAACCAAGACCAAAAAATAATATCTCAGATCAACCACACGCTTCCTTAATTAAATTTAATTCTTCATATGAAATGTAAACAGTAGGTCGACCAAACCTAATGAAAACACAAATGAACATTAAAGTACACGCTTCCTAGCATGTGGATGATGCAACATGCTTCATTATACATTAGAACACATCTCAGGTTCCTTCAGATATCCACAACAAGTGTAACAACCTTCAAACACTGAACTCCTTCCATCAGTCCATCTGGACTATGAAAACACATACAACTCTGAAACTTAACTTCCAGATCACCAAACCACAAATACTTTTTCCAGAACCCAGAGAACACCTTTACACAACATATTCTAGATCTGTGATACCTGAAACAAAATAACAGAGGACTATAGAGCAGAAACATTTATCCCAGTCCATAGAAAAAAACTATGCCATAATGGTTCACACACAAGTGAACACAACTTTCACATTCCATTAAACTTGAAGCTACAAACCAATATGTATCACCATCAGATCATCAAAAACAACCCTTTAGGTCCGCACAAGCATATGATCAACATAGGAGAAATGCGGAGCACAAACCAAAGTGCATTCTGAACACTTACATAACTCTGACTTCTCTCTTTATTGATTTTCTCAAAAGCACTTGGAAACCCATTATTTTAGCACATTTGCAACATCATAAGGATAGCTCCATGTACTCACACCATTTCAACAAAATATGAACTATACATGTACAATCTAAAACATTCTAAACTATGTTTACATCAATGAAAAAATTAATGATAACACCACCAAACATGCTCATACTTGCAACAATCTCCCCCTTTGTCATTGATGACAACACATGATGTGAAAAAACATCAAAGACAAAAATCTACACAATATTTCGGGGGAAAAATTTTCACATGACTTTCTCTCCCCCTTTGACATCAATGGAAAAGATCAAAATCTCTGATTACTCCCCCTTAGGAGTACACCCATTCAACTCATCTTGCAACAATGAAAAAAATTTCTACTCCCCCCATGGAGTAGACCCATTCATCAGTCCAGATAAATGAAGAATATGTGAATTCACTGGACTGATGCACCTCCATGTGCACCTAGTTGAGAGGGCCAATGACCCCTGACCTCTCCCTAAGATACTCAAAAGTATCTTCGGAAGAGCCTTAGTAAATATATCTGCAATTTGTTCCTTTTTTTTTCACATACTCCAGCCTGACTTCATTCTCCAACACCTTTTCTCTCAGGAAATGATATCTGATAGATATGTGTTTTGTTCTTGAATGCATCACTGAATTCTTTGAAATGTTTATAGAACTTGTGTTGTCACAAAAGATAGGAATAGGCTCATCACATATCACTCCAATGTCTTTCAGAGTTTGCTTCATCCATAAAACCTATGTGCAACAGGATGCTACAACAATATATTTAGCTTATGCAGTGGATAAAGAAATTGAGTCATGTTTCTTACTCAACCAGGAAACTAGTCTTCCACCAAGAAAGAAAGCACCTCCAATGGTACTCTTCCAGTCATCCACACAACCAGCCCAATCTGCATCGGTATAAGCACTCAAGGTGAAATCAACATTCTTAGGATACCATAAGCCATAATCTGGTGTACCTTTAAGATATCTAAATATCCTCTTTACTGCTGTAACATGTGCCTCTTTAGGATTTGCTTGAAATCTAGCAACTAAACATACTGCATGCATAATATCCAGTCTGTTAGTACTAAGATACAACATCCCACCAATCATAGATCTGTATTTTCTCTGATTAGCTTTATCAGATTCATCATCTTTACTCAGCTTGCATCTGATTACCATAGGAGTACTAACCAGTTTGGAGTCATCCATTCCAAACTTCTTCAAAAAATCTTTCACATATATTTTTATTGTCAAATGAAAATCCCCTTATTAGTTTTATTTACTTGAAGACCAAGAAAGAAATTCAACTCATCAATCATGGAAATTTCAAATTCTTTTTGCATTTCTTCTATAAATCTTTTACACATCTTTATTTCCACCAAATATGAAATCATCAACATAAATACCGCTATCAACATTTTTTTACCTTGCACTTTTAAGTAAATATTTTTGTCACTAGAGCCTTTACTTAATCTTTGATGTGTCAGGTATCTATCCAATCTTTCATACCAAGCTCTGGGAGCTTGTTTCAGTCCATACAATGCCTTCTTCAATTTACAGACCATATCCGGTTTGTCTAATAACTGAAATCCTTTAGGTTGTTCCATGTACACTTCTTCCTCCAATTCACCATTTAGAAATGCTGACTTCACATCCATTTGATATGCTTTGAAGTCCTTGTAGGAAGAAAATTCCAAAAACATCCTAATAGCTTCCATTCTAGCCATAGGGGAAAATGTTTCTTCAAAATCTATGCCTTCAACTTGTGAGTATCCTTGCATACAAGTATTGCTTTGTTTCTTATAACTTCCCCATTTTCATTCAACTTATTCTAGAACACCCATTTTGAACCAATTACATTCTTATTCACAGGTCTTGGAACTAACTCCCATGTCTGATTCTTTTCTATTTGCTGCAACTCTTTTTTCATAGCTCTAACCCAATTCTCATCTTCACATGCTTCACACACAAACTTAGGTTCTATTTTAGAAAGTAAACAAAGGTTTACCTCAACTGCTGCTTTGCTTCTAGTCTTCACACCTTCACTCTTATTTCCAATTATTTGTTCCTCTAGATGATTCTTCTGTACATACTTAGGAGTCTTAACAACAAGTTTTGGGATTTCTTCTTCTTCTTCTTCTTCTTCTTCTTCCTTCTCCTTATTTTCTTTAGGTACATGAACACAAATAGGATCATTAGGTTCAACTTCACTTATCTCAATAGGTTTGTGCATTTCCTCATCAACTTTCATATTAGCACTCTCAATAATCTTCCTCAATCTTTTATTGAAGCATCTATATGCTTTGTTGGTAGTGAAGTACCCAAGAAAAATTCCTTCATCACATCTAGCATCAAACTTCCCAAGATTTTCATCATCTCTTTTAATGTTACATCTGCTTCCAAATACCTTAAATTACTTCACATTAGGAGTCTTATCAGTCCATAACTCAAAAGGAGTCTTTGTATTGTTGCCTCTAATCTGAACTCCGTTAGGAACATAAACAACAGTGTGTATTGTCTCTCTCTAGTACACATCAGGTACATTTGATTCTTTCATCATGGTTCTTGCAGCCTCTTGCACCGTCCTATTTTTCCTCTCAACCACTCCATTCTACTGAGGGGTCCTCAGAGTAGAAAATTGTCTTTTTATGCCATGCTCTTCACAAAAAGTATTAAATTCACTAGAAGTGAATTCTCCACCTCTATCATATCTCAAACATTTGATTCTCAGGTTCACTTCATTTTCCACTCTTGCTTTGAACACCTGAATTTTCCACTCTTGCTTTGAACACCTTAAACCTATCTAGAGCCTGATTCTTTTGTCTAAGAAAAGCAACCCATGTAATTCGAGAATAATCATCAATAAGGAGCATGCAATACATGTCACCATTTAGGCTTCCTGTTCTAGTCAGACCACAAAGGTCAGTATGAATTAATTCCAACATTCCGGTAGTAGATTGCTCTTTTCCCTTAAAACTGCATCTTGTTTGTTTCCCTAATTGACAACTTCTACAAATAGTATTAGCAAGCTTTGTGATTCTAGGTAGACCTCAAACAACATCTCTTGAATTGATCCTAGCCATTTTATCAAAGTTTACATGTCCCAGTCTCCGGTGCCACAATCAACTTTCATTGACTTGAGATATAAGGAACTGACCATCAACACATTTAAGCTAATAGATTTTTCCATGAGTTCTCCTTCCAGCAATAACCATATCTCCAGATCCTTTTTTGATTTCATAGGTATTATTCTAAAACACAAGATTAAAACCATTCCTACACATCTATTCAACACTCAAAAGGTTATGCCTTAAACCCTTTACATAATATACATTATCAGTGTTGTGTATTCCATCAAAACTAATTGAACCTTTTCCAACAATCTTCTCTCCTGAATCATCACCAAACATGACCCAACCACCATCATACTTTCCAAGTTTAGTGAACTTAATTTGATCTTCGGTCTTGTGATTAGATCATCCATTGTCAATCACCCAGTAGTCTTCATCCTATCTAGCATGAAAGGAGGTGACCAAAGTACCTTCCATCTCATTCTTTTTGTTCTCCAGAACATTCTTTCTTTCACATTTTCTAGGGTTATTAGATACAGATTTATTCTCCAAAGCTAAAAAAAATCATTCACTATCATCACCCTCATAATTAGATTCATCATCAGAGATTCCAACTTCTTCTTTAATATAATACAGCTTTGTATATTTCTTATCCTTTCTATCCTTATCTTTGTGATCCTTTTTCTTCTAATGAACAAATCTATTTGGACATCTTGAAGCATAATGACCAATATTACCACAACTGAAACATGTAAAGGGCAACATGCCTTTATACTTAACAGTACCTTTCTCCAACTTCTTGGTAAAATTCTCTTCCAACTCATCAGAACCATCACTAGCCAGATCATCCTCAATCTTTGTTGCTTTAAATGTTGTCTTAGTCTTTTCCCCCTTCTTTCCAAAATTTCTCATCTCAAATGCAATCAAGGTGCCAAATAGCTCTTCTTTAGTATACTTCTTAGGATCATACATTTCTTCAATAATTGAGATCTTATCACTGTAACACTCCGATAGGGTTATTAGGATCTTCTCAATTATATATTCATCATTTAGTTGACCCCCTTGATTCCTAACATCATTTGCTACAAGTTAAACCCTCTAGAAATAGCTTGGAAAGTCTTCACCTTCTTTCATTTTCAAATTCTCATATTTGTGCTTTGTCATTAGCTTATTTTTCAATTTCACTCTATCATTTCCTTCATAAAGATCTTCCAACTTCTTTCAAACTTCATAAGTAGTGTCCACCGAAAGAACCTTAGTTCGCTCAGTTTTAGATAGAGCACTAAAAAATAGCATGCCTCACCTTCTCATTCTACTCATAAGTAGAAACCTCATATGCAGTAGTAAGACCACCCATCATAGCAACATAATTCATCTCAATAGCCTTCCAGGTCTTGTAACCAAGAGAAATAATATATCCTCTCATCTGCACTTTCCAGTCACTGTAATAAGATCCATCGAACATAGGGATCACCAACTTATGCACCATTGGATCTTCCTTAAGAGGTTAAGCTCTACACAAAGGAACCAAAGCTTTGATACCAATTGTTAAAAGGCATAGGAAAACTGAGAGGGGGGGTGAATTAGTTGTCACCAAATTAAACTCAAAACTTCAACAGTTATTAACTTCACAACCACACTGTTATGTTATTAAGTATGAACATGAAATGCAGATAACAAAAAGAAAAATAAACACAAAGAACACTATATTTTATGTGGAAAACCTAATGAGGAGAAAACCATGGTGAGGATTAACTCACAATATAATGAGATAGCAAAACCAAATACAAAGGCTCATTGCCCAGAAGAGGACTCACTGTTCAAATACAAAGGCTCATTGCCTACAGAAAGTACTCAATATCCAACAGGGAGGCTCATTTCCTATAGATACAAAATAAAACAAAAGGTCCACCACAACAATTTACACACATCCACAACCTTGATCAGAAGATTGCAGAAACCTTCAACTCATTGCCTTCAAGAATCTAACATAATGAAGTACTATTGCCTCAACTCACTTTCACACACTTCTACTCTTTTATTTGTGGCTTACTTTATTACTTTGCATCATTTAAACCTTCACAACTTAACTTTCATTTATACCATCTTCAACCTTAGAAACTTTCTCCAAGGTTGGCCACATACACTTCATTTCATAAATTTAAATTAGGTCAGAAACTCAACATTCCTGCAGTGGAAAGGAATGAGAGTTGACCAATAAAACACCTAACCAAGACCAAAAAATAATGTCTTAGATTAACCACATGCTTCCTTAATTAAATTTAATTCTTCATATGAAGTGTAAACACCAGGTCAGCCAAACCTAATGAAAACACAAATGAACATTGAAGTACACACTTCTCAACATGCAAACAATGCAACATGCTTCATTATGCATGAGAACACATCTTAAGTTCCTTTAGATACATCCGCAACAAGTGTAACAACCTTCAAACACCGAAATCCTTCCATCAGTCCATCCAGATTGTGCAAACACATACAACTCTAAAAATTAACTTTTGGATCACCAAACCACAAACACTTTTTCCAAAACCCAAAGAACACCTTTACACAACATATTCCAGATCTGCGACACTTGAAACAAAACAACAGAGGACTACAAAGTAGAAACATTTCTCCCAATCCACAGAAAACCAACTCTGCCAAGATGGTTCACACACTGATGAATGCAAATTTCACATTCCATTAAACCTGAAGCTACAGATCAATATGTATCAACATCAGATCATCAACAATAACCCATTAGGTCTGCACAAGCATAGGATCAACACAGGAGAAACATGAAGCACATACCGGAGCACATTCTGAACACTTACATAACTCTGAATTCTCTCTTTATTAATTTTCTCAAAAGCACTTGGAAACCCATCATTTGAGCACATCTCTAACATCATGAGGATAGCTCCATGTATTCACAACATCTCAACAACATCTCAACTATACATGCACAATCTGCAACATTCTGAACTATGTTGACACCAATGACAACATTAATGACAACATCACCAAACATGCTCATACTTGCAACAAAAACTTGTATGCACATAAAACTTAATCAATATCGAAGTCAATTTGAAAGCTACCTATCTCATGTATCTTTTGTACCTGGTTTGTTTGTTTAGCCAAACAAGACTGTATGCTACATTGTTTAAGGGTGCATACAGAACCTACTCAGTGTCCAAACTAAACCCCCTCTCTTTAAAAGCTCGCACCATTCTATGCCTAGCTGTGAAGCAATTTGGTGAAGTATAGAGCGGTTTGCTTTGATTTGATTAAATCTTGGGGCATATGTGGAGAATACCCAGGAGCAATTTTATTTTTCAAGTATTTTGATGCTTTATTTTAGATTATAGGTTAAATTCAGAAAATGTTCCAAAAAAGAAATGAAAAAATGGAAATATTATTGCTAATCTTTCGTTTCCATGAAATTGCTGAATGCTTAAAGTTAAATCTACTCTAGTGATCAATAGAAAAGTTATTTGATGTTCATGAAATATTATTGCAAATCTGTTGATTTCATGAAATTGTTTAATGATTAGATTGAAAATCTTTCATTTGATGCCTATGATTCCTTTAAGAACTAAATATAACCATATACCCCTCAAGATTAACAATATCACATCATAACTTGAAGCGGACCTAGTATGGTCAAGACCTGACTACTGGAGCCTTGGGATTAAGCTAAGTCAAACTTTTTCCTTGAAATTTCTTTCTTTTAGGTTGCCCTGGTTTAGTCTTTCAAGTAAAGATAGGTTCTTTATAGTTTGCCTATGAGGATTTTATCTGCACTGTTGTTGTGACTAACATTGTGATCAACAGTTATTTATGCATAATAATTCTCATAATTGAGTGAAACATAGCAACAAAAATTGGGTTCCTCCATTTGTTTAATCCCATTTGGGGTGAACCCTCATTTTCTTTGTTTCGGGTTGATAGGTTGATTTTTTAGTTTTAAAATGGGAGGTTCCCAATTTGGTAGCACATAATTGTGATATTTGAAGAAATTTCACATCCAAAAAATATAATTCATACTAATAGACCCAAGCTTCCATGATGACATGGAAAATAAAAAATAACCTTCCACAAGAGAGTAGCAAGAAAATAATTAGTTGATTATGGAATGAAAAATCATAGAATGATCAAAATGGATACACAATATACATGTAGAGCCTTGCTTATGTAGGCAAGGTCAAATATAATTCCCTACCTGAAGCATAAGGTAAAACTTGACTAAACATCTTTTTTTTTAAACATGGTAACTATAACATCAAAGATATGACATCAACATGTCACAGTTGCACAAAAACATGCAAAAAGTGGCACATGAATATAATGACAAAAGAACCACAATGACAAGATTACCTCACTATTGCATAAGAAAGTTGGAAACAATGGAAGAATAACCACTCATAGATAAATCCACCACATAGAATGAGAGAGAGAGAGAGGATTTTTTCTACATGATGATTGATTACAACCGATGATTGTATTCTCTCACAACCCAACTCTAGAATAGGATGAGATAATCATCAACCTCTAATCTATTGCTGAGTGATTTTTCATATTATCAACACAAATCAAACAAATAAATTTTGTCTCTTTTGAAAGGAAACGTAACCTTTGAAAATTCAAAAAGATAACCTTAAGGCTTTGATAGGAAAGTCTTGAGTTTGTAGAAAAAACTTAGTGGTTTGATGATTTATTGTTTAACAAGGAGCCTTACAATTACTTAGTTGGGACTTGATTAACAAGGGTTAAAAATATATGAAAATAATATGAAACCCTAGCTCGATTTTCTAGATCTAAGATCTAAAAATATTGTTTTGCATCTAATATGACAATCATGGTGATGCTTTTATTCCTAAACAAACTCTATCTTGAATAAAATGAAAAATGGTAGGGTGAGAAGAAATTAGGTGATGAAAACCTAAGGAAAATAACAATAATGGTTTGATTCTATAGATAGACTGGTCCATCGCAAAACCAATTCCTACTTACTCAGAGATTAACTCATAATGCCACAAGAATAGTGCAATCTTCAAAGGAAATAAAATATTTTTAGATAATGAACATTTATGCAAATACCCAATTCTGGTGTGTTCCAAATAAATATTCACAATTGAAATAATATCAAAATAAATCTTAGACTAACCATACAAAGTAACATACAATCAACAAATTACAAATGGTATGCAATAGAGATATATCGATATCTTCACACCACACCATTATTATAAATGAATGTTATCTAACATTGAATAAAGGAACCATGCAAACATAAGAAATAATTAGTATTACACCAAAACTCCAATATTGTGCTTGTATTAATTTTAAATGTTGAGTTACAAAAATTCCTTTTCAACAAACTTTGTAATGATAAATTGTTATCTTTTATAAGCAAATACAACAAAACCTAAGGAAAAGTCAATGGTGATGATTACAGAGCCCAAGGTGTGTGGCTGTTCGGTGGGGCATAGTGCTATAGGTTTAGGGTTTTAGTTCGGGCTTTTTTTAGGGGGCGTGGTTGGAGTTGTAGGGTGTGGGTGTGTGGGGTGGTGCGGGGGTTTGTGCAGGAGAAGGGTTGGTGGGAGGTGGTGTGGTGGGGTAAGGGTTTGGTGGAATCAGAGTGGGCTGAGTGTAGGGGTTCGGTGTGGGGATATGGCAGAGGCTTCCAAAAGCCTAGTGCTTGCTGGGCCAAAGCCATCTCAGAATTTTTTGGCAGCCATGCATGCACAAAACTTGGATTCGTCCTTTGTGGGTGAGAGCTCTAAGCTCAAGAAAGTGAACGGGTGCCTGCCGCGGAGTCAAGATCGACCTATTCTGGTTATTTCTCCTGAATCGGTTTAGGAGGACATAGCTTATTGGAGCCAACATGTTATGATCTGCAAGTTCTTGGGTGTTCGTGTACCTCTTTCAGTGTTAGAGTCTTGGATCCGTCAAACCTGGCAGATTGAAGGGATTTCGATCTATTGGTGGCTGTGAATGGCTATTTCATGGTTGATTTTTCATGCATCTCAGATTGTAATCATGTTTTTGAGGGAGGGCCATATTTTTACAATCATGTTGGCTTGTTCATTAAGCCCTGGCATGGCGGTTTTAATGCGACAAAGAATCTTCCTACACGGGTTCTTGTTTGGGTCCATCTTCCATGGCTGCCATTGGAGTTTTGGAGGGAGGATATTCTGCTCCGGATTGTTGCTTTGTTAGGGAAGTTGGCTGCCGTTGGAGTTTTGAAGGGAGGATATTCTGCTCTGGATAGCTGCTTTGTTGGGAAAGCCGACTGCCATTGCTTAGAATACTTTGGATAAAAAGGTATTCTCTTATGCTTGCATCTGTGTTGAAATTGATTTAAATAACCCTTTGCCAGATTCTTTGGAAATTTGTATCGGTTCTGTCTCATGGATTCAACCACTAGATTATGAATTCCTTCCTTTTCATTGCCACTTTTGTCATGAGTATGGACACCTTCAGTGCCAGTGTCCTCGGGAACCCGAAGTGGCAGGTGCTTCTTCCCCTCCTTTTGTAGGGCCTTCAGTGGAGAAGGGGGATAAAGGTAAGGCGTCTGTGGTTGAGGGTGGGCCCGATAAGGATGGATTTATTCATGTTAAGCAGAGAAATAAAGGGAGGGGTCAAAAGCGGGCCTATAAAGATAGATAGAGTGATCGGGGTTTGAATTGATTTGAGGTCCTGGATAATCAGGCTTTGGAGGAAGCGATTCCTATTGAGATCTCTTCTGGGGCCACTGGTATGGATGTTGGGCTGGATGCAGGGCTGGAGCAGGCAATTGTTGTTCAGAATATTTCTCTAGCATTGGAGCAGGGGATTTCTGTGCCTCTTGGGGCCTCTACAGATGTGCAGGATGATATTGTTTTAGCAGATTTAGCTAAGGCGGTGTTCTCTTCAGGTAAAGGGTGGGGATTGTCTCCTACTTTGGGGGTGCTACAACGCCCTCTAAAGAAAGGGAATTTTTAAAATTCTTTGAAAGCTGGTCATAAGAAGGATGCAGACAAGCTTAAATCTACTGGGGATCTATTGGTGGAATCTGGTTCTGTTAAGACCCTTAAGGCCCACTTCTCTCAACCTTCCTCATGATTATTCTCTCATGGAATGCAAGGGGGTTGAATAGCACCTCCCGTCAAAATTCTATTCAAGATTTGATTGTTGTTCATTCTCCTGATATCTTTTGTGTTTAGGAAGCTAAGCTTCAGGTGGACCTCATGCTTCAACATGCCCCTCGTATTTGGTTTTCTAGATAGTGTTAGTGTATTGGGTCTAGGGGAACCTCTAGGGGTTTGGCTCTTTTCTAGGATCCTCGTAAGGTTGTTCCTCATTGGTGGATTTCAAGCCAGTCTACTATTTCTGTGGTGGCTTCAGTTTTGGAATCTGGTGATACTATTTTGGTTAGTAATTTTTATGCTCTGATTGACATTTGTGGTAAAATCCAACTTTGGGCTCATATCAGATATGTTAGGTCTTGTGCACCCTTTTTTCCTTGGATCTTAGCTAGTGATTTCAATGTTGTGTTGAGCTTGGAGGAGAAAAGGGGAGGGCTGCCTAGGCTTGGTCCTGCTTCAGATCTGTTTCAGACTAATGTGGACTCTCTTGCTCTGGTGGATGTTAAACCCTCTAACGAAATATTCACTTGGAATAATAGACAGAGTGGGCATGAAGTGATCTCCCAGCTAGATCGTTTCCTTGTCTCTTGCTCTTGGGTTAGAGGTAGCTTGATCATTTGCTCCAAGATTCTTGACTGGTGTGGCTCTGATCATTGGCCAATTAAGTTTTCAACTTCAGTTTTCCCAAATCCAAGGAATCCTCCTTTTAAATTCTAGCTAATGTGGCTACGTGATCCGTCTTTGGGTGATCTTGTTGCTCAGTGGTGGCAGGATGGTGCCCCTACGTATGGGTCAGCTATGTATTCTCTGGTTAAGAAGCTGCAATATGTTAAGTATCATCTTAAGCGATGGAATAGGTCATGTTTTGGTAATTTTCGGGCCAAAAAAAGAGAAGCATAGGATCGCCTTGCTGTTATTACTCGCTAGATTCAGGATTTGGGATTCTCGGAGGCTCTTGAGCATGCTGAAGCCCAGGCTTTGAAATTGGTGGAGTGGGAGCTTCATGAGGAGATTTTTTGGAAACAAAAGGCTAGGATTGATTGGCTTCAAGAGGGTGGTAGGAATACAATTTTTTTCCATCATTCGGTGCAAGCTCGTCAGAATAAGTGTTTTATTTCTTCTCTTGTTAACTCTGAGGGTCTTTCAATCTCTTCGCAACAAGCTTTGTCTAGAGAGGCTCATCAGTTCTACTCTAATCTGTTCACTAAGTAATCACTGCTTGCTGAGATTGATGAGAATATGGCCCTTGCTTGCATTCCCTCTTTAATTTCTAATGAGTTGAATGCTTCTCTTATTCACCCAGTGACTTTGTCGGAGGTGGAGGAGGTGGTGTTTGGGATGAATAAGGGGAAATCTCTTGGCCCTGATGGTTTCCCAGTTGAGTTTTTCTAGGAGTTTTGGGATACTGTGAAGCTGAATTTGTTGGAGGTGGTTCGGGAGTCTCTTCATAGTAAGCAGATGCTTGGTGCCCTGAATGCTACTTTTCTAGTTCTCATTCCTAAGAAGGAAGGTGTTGAAAGACTTGATCTCTTTAGACCTATTGCGCTCTGTAATGCGGTGTACAAGATTATTACGAAGTTGATTGCTGAGAGGCATAAATCTTGTTTTCCTGTGATCATTTCTGAGGAGCAAGGAGGCTTTGTGGCAGGTTGTCAAATTATGGATGGGGTGGTGGTTGCGTTTGAAGTCATTCATTCCATGTAAATCTCTTAGGATAGGTCTATGTTTATTAAGTTGGATATGGAAAAAGCTTATGACAGTGTTAAATGGAGTTTTCTTCAGAAGATTATGTTGGCCTTTGGTTTTCCCTCTGACTGGGTGAGCTGGATTTTGAGCTGTGTGACCTCTTCCTTCTTTTCGGTTATTGTGAATGGGGAACCTTCAGATATTTTTGGGGCTACTAGGGGCCTTCGTCAGGGGGACCCACTCTCTCCTTATTTGTTTATTATTATGGTGGAGGCGCTGGGCTAGCTTCTTAATTCTCGGGTTTCACAAGGTTTGATTCATGGGTGGTAGTGGGGGATGGGATTGCTTACGCTTTCTCATCTCCAATTTGTGGATGACACCTCTTTTATGGGACTGGCTTGTATTAGGGAGGCTGAATCCTTTAGGCAAGCTTTGGACATCTATCTAGCGGCTTCGGGCTAGAAAGTCAATGAGGATAAGTCTTCTATATTCTTCTTTAATACTCAAACTATCCAACGGTGGATTGCAGCTATTCTGCGGTTTCAAATTGGGTCTCTTCCCTTTGTCTACTTGGGTATTCCTCTTGCTGTTGTTCATTAACCTAGGTCCTTCTGACAACTGTTGCTTAATAAGCTTAGGCGGAAGGTTACTCATTGGACTCATCGTTGGTTGTCTACTACTGCTAGAGTGACTCTTCTCAAGTCTGTTATCTAGGCCCTTCCCATCTACAGGTGCTTTGTTCAAGCGGCTCCTATGTGTTTCCTTAAGGAATTTGATGCTCTTTCACGTCAATTTCTTTGGAGCGGTAATGTGTTGTCTTCAAAGTGGAGCCTTGTTAAGTGGGATTTTGTGTGTAGACCAAAGCAGAAGGGTGGTCTTTGTTTATGCTCTACTATTTTGAATGAGAAAGCTCTTGCTGCCAAGCTTTATTGGCGATGGTGTACCAATCAACATCAGTTATGGGCTCGTATTCTCAACCATAAATATCTTGGGGGTCTTGCTTCTTTTGAGGTTCCTCGCTATCCTCTGGAAGGGAGTGGTTCTATGATTTGGCATACCTTAAAAGTGGGGGCGCAGTTGATTAAGGGTGCACTTTTTTGGATCTGTCATTCAGGGTCACAGGCTCTTTTTTGGTCAGATTCTTGGGATGGTCACCCTCCTATTCTCTCTTCTTTTCCTCACCTCCAGTCCCTTTGTGATTTTTTTACTGCGAGTGGCTGGGATACTGTGGAGCATTATAAGGTGGTGCAACATGGTGGTTTGGTTGTAAGTTTTCGCTGGAAGCATCCTTCTGAGTGGCCACCTAGAGGGTCTGAGGGGGATAGGTGTGAGCTTTCCCAACTTTTGGCTTCCCGTGCTTGTAATTCTTTGAGGGGACCTGATGTCTTGGCTTGGGATGGTTTGGATTTGTCTAGAAAGTACTCTGTGGCAGCTAGTTATAAGCAGTTAGGTAGGCAGTTGTTTGGGGACATTGAGGTCCCTTGGTGGAAGCAAGTTTGGCACAAGTTGTCATGGCCCAAGTGCAATTTCTTTATGTGGTTAGTGGCTCAAAACTGGTGTCTTACTTGGGATAATTTATGTAAGTGTGGGTTCCAAGGCCCCTCCATGTGTCTTTTGTGTCATGGTTGTGAAGAGAGTGTCTCTCATCTCTTCTTCCAATGTTCCTATGCTAGGGAGATTTGGCATTTCTAGTGGAGGGTGTGGAATATGGCCTACAGGCATGCTTCCTCTTTGGTGGAGTTTGGGGAACGGTGGGGCAGGGCCCCTGTTTCTTCCCCCTTTCTTTAGGTTGCTTGGGCTCTTGGTCCTTCGTTTATTATCTGGAACCTGTGGTTGGAGAGGAATAGGCAGATTTTTCAGGATTCATTGTTGATGGCCCCTCACCTATGGTGGAAAATTCTACAATCTTTAGGGGAAACTATTGCGGCTAAGTGTGATATGACTATTCTGGTGGACCCTCGTGATGTTGGTTGTTGTAATCGTCTTCATCTTCCTCCTCCACAAAGATAGCTCATGCGCAACAGATGTAGACATCCTACCCCGAAGGTGAATAGGGAGGGAAGATGGACCCCTCCATTCTTGGGGTCCTAAAAATCAACTCAGATGGCTCTTCTCGTGGAAATCTGGGTCATGCTGGCATTGGGGGTGTGGGTCGGGATAGCTCTGGAGATGTTCAGTTTATCTTCTCTATGTATAAGGTTCTTCATACAAATAATCTTATGGAGGCTTAGGCCATTTTGTTGGCTGTGGAGCGGGGCAGTCAATTAGGATGGCGAAGGATCATATGTGAGTATGACTCCCAGGTTGTGGTGAACTTACTGAACATGCAGTATTTTGATGATGTGAGCTGGTAGTTGGCTTTGATTGTTGAACAAATTCTCACTCTCTGTGCTTCTCTAGAGCATATTATTTTCACTCATATTCCTCAAGAATGGAATGGTGTTACTGATTGCTTGGCTAAATGGGCTTCAAATCATATTCATGATTGGAATTTAGTGGATCAGGGTCAACTACCCCCGGATTTGTCTCATCAATTGGATCACTTGGTTGAACTTGATAGGGCCATTTAAGGCCCTTGCTTTGTAACGTTTCCTTGTTTTAATAAATTTTTACCCCCTTGATGTTATATTTGTATTAAATAAATGAAGAGCATTAAATGCTTGCAACATATTCATCATCAATCTCTAGCTAGAATGGGTTAGAAATGCACTTAGAGATATGTACAAGTACATTATAATATATCTTTGCATTAATTAAACTTTACAATGTATCCCTGAAATTTGGGCCATAAAATCCTAAAAATTCTCCAACTAGCACTTTACAAAAAATGATCATTGATGACACCTCTACTTTCTAACTTCTCCTTCATAGAAAACTTCACAAAGGTCGTCAGAGCTGAAGTAACCTCATCATTAGGGGGACCTACAGCAGCATGAACCTTGTAGCACTAAGTGTCATATTGATCAATCAATCGATGGTGCAAATCCATTCATGGAGGATTTTGACTAATAAAATCTTGCGATTTCACCAAAAAATGAGCAACCTCATTCGTAAAATTTGCTGATAATTCCTTGGCAGGCTCTCTACGAATTAGAAACTTTCATTATTGCTTCAAAATCTGCTCATTTATGCTTGCAGAAGCATCCATCTTAGTCTTAGTAAGCTTACCCAAAACTGTCCACAAGCCATCAAAATTCATTAATTTGATCATTAATTTTCTTCACTTTCGGTTCTCTGTGTGAAACCTAAGAGTGTGCAACCAGTAGTGAGGCTCCTTGACTAATTCCTTTTTAAGAATACCCTCCTTTACTATTACTTCGTTGGAGAGATTCTTTATAACTTCTAACTCTGGGAATACCAAGCCATGGTATTTTTCATTTCTACTATAATCTTCGACCAACTTATCTACTTCCTCCTTAAGATTGATATTATGCACTTGGATGGCAATATCAATTGCCTTATTGTCAATGTCAAAAACGTTCCTTATCCAAATTTGAGTAGACGGGGACCAAGACCTCATCTTCTCCCTTTTATCTACCTCATCTTTGGATATTACTACTAGAGTTACAACTTTCCCTGGTGTACTCTAAATTGGGGTCACCAAATGTTGGATGAAAGTGGTTAGCTCTACCACTTGTGACTTCAATTCAGCTTTAGTCAATATAAAACTCAATCTTGCAATTATGTACATGCCATAGTTCCTTCTAGTTTGTATTTCAATTTTATAGAAGATTCATGGTGTATTAGACTCATATTGATGCTCATTTTATAGCATTTTCAAGATATCATAAAATTGACATATGGAAAATTCATCGCCAACAATTCATCAAAGGAAAATTCACTGCCAGCAATTTACCGTAATGGAAAATTCACCACGGAAAATTCACGGCCAACAATTCACCAAGTTTTTGAAATATATATTAAAAAATATTGGTGAATTGCTGGCAGTGAATTTTACTTGGTGGTGAATTTTCTGTCGGTGAATTTTCCATGACGATGAATTATTGGCGTTGAATTTTCCTTTGCTGAATTGCTGGCGATGAATTTTCCTAGAGCCCATAAAATCGTACAACTATGCATGGCCTTCACATTATTTATCTATAAATGTATACTCACTTTGTAGTTTTGATAGTCAAATATGGGCATCTCTTTGAAAACACATTACATTATGATGTTCATGGAATCTCATTTTTGAAGAGTTGTGGCTTTGATTGATTTATTTGGATCATGAAATATTTTAACTAGATAACTTCAAGTCCATGGCCAATATTAATCATGTTTTTACATCATTCCATAATTTTAGCATCCTCCTTATTCATTAAAATAATTTGTGCCCCCTTTTGCTTGGTTCTAGTAAGAAATAGAAAATATGAACTCAAGCCTAGAAGGCACTCCCCACTTCTTTAATGTAGCCCTAATTTAGATAGATGCATGGACTCTAAATTTATAATTATAGTTTCATCTATCTAGTCGGTTTGTATAGACCTTCTTGGATGTCACTTTCACAATATTTTTTCCCCATGTTTTTAGCTAGTTTGGGGTCTAGAAAAACTATTATAGGACAATAATTTTCTCAACACCAACTTCTTTTTTTTTGCTAGGTGCCTCTTCATCATATGCAAAATAAATTTTAGAATAATTCTTCACCCTCTAGATTCTTTCTTCCCATTTTTAATTACCATCATGATATTGAAGAGGCCCACCAAAATAATATTTTTAAGTTATATTATAGTTGAAAGAAAAATATGATATAAACAAACATTATCAATAAATTCCACTAATTTTTTGATAAGGGCGTGGTTTGGTGGTCAAGTCGCTTGGTTGTAGTGATGAACACCAAGGTTCAAACCCTTGTTGGGCCAAAGTGCTCATAGGCCATGTGCCAACAATTCACCGTGGGAAAATTCAGCGCGTGAATTTTCCTATATATAATTTTATATATAAATATATAAAATTTGATACATCTTTAGAGACATAAAATATGTGAAAATTTTAACCAAAATAAAAATAAAAATTATAACTACAAAAATATAATTATTTTAAGTGTAAATTCCAAAATTATAAATAGTTATAATTTTTTCTACTATATATTAAAAAAATGAAATACATGTACTATTATAGAGTTGTGCAAACATGTGTACATATGTATTCAATTATATATATAGAATTTACATATAAAAATAAAATAATTGAAAAAATACAAGCTATTATAGAGTTCTATGTATGTATGTTCAATTTTCCTATAGAAATATATGTGTATATGTTATAAATATATGTATATTATACACAAATACATACTCATATATATAAATATATGTATGCATGATTATATATTTATATATGAGCATGCATATTAGTATATACATTTAATAGATCTTTATAGACATAAAAAATATGGAAAATTTAACATATGCGTGTGAGAAAATTTAAAGATGGTAAGTGTAGTTTTCTACATTAATAACAAAAAATAGTAGAAAAAATAAATATTTGTACACAATTACATGTATGCATATTTTATTTGCATAAAGAACTATGCATACATATACAAACTCACATATAGTTGTATATATATTATAAATATATTAAATGAAAATTCTAAAATAAAAAATATATGTATTTTTTCACAAAACAATGATGGTGAAAAATTATATAACAAGAATTTTTATGGATATCATATAAAGTAAAATATGTATGGATTGCCTTGTGAAATAGGTTTATAGTATTTTCTCTTAAAATATTCTTTCTTCTTTTTCTGTTACATGAATGCATTTGATTAGAGTTGATGAATTTGAATTTCAATAATAAGAAAAACCATATTATTTTTGAATTTTGGGTGCATGTTTTTTTATAGATTAAAAATTGCAATGTTAAAAATTTTGGTTGATTTGTTGTAAATTGTCAAGCTGATTTGTTTTCAAATATAGTAGGGAATATTTACACCATTAAATATGTCAAGTGGGAGTGAGAGGAAAGATGGATACTATGAGATGGTGAAATGCTCAATCTAAGGCTAATTGGCTAACCTAAATCACACATTCCACCATCAATATTAGACGACACAAAAGTAACCAAGAGAAACTATTACGTTGTTGCCCTCAAGAAAGAGCTTGAACAATTGGTCAAGTTTTTGGCCCCATTTTTGTCAAGTTGGGAGGATGGTGATGTGGATGCAAGTGATTGATATTGCAAACTAGGTAAAATGAGACCAAAGCAACAAAATGTCACAAAATTTGAGAAATGTTGAACAAAAGTCGAGAAACAAAAAGTAGAGTTGAAGAGTGTAGAGAGGAGAGAAGTTGGCTTAAAATTTTGAGGTAGAGTTAGCTACACAAGGGTGAGAGTTCCCCAATCTGAAAATGGTGCTTTGCAAGGTTTTAGAACCTGCATAGGAGCATCATAGTTTCTTTTTCTTTTTCTATCGAGGTTAGGTTCTAAATTTTGATAGTTTATGAAGAATCACTCTTACTCTAATTTTAAGAGAGAAGGTACTTGAATGCTTGTCTTAGGGCTTTGAACACTTGAGATCTCTAGTCCACTTGAATCCACTTTAGACCTGTCACCTACAAGCAGGACAAGGGAATAAGGGTTTTGTCATATAGGGGCTTTCCTTGGTCAAACCCCATTTTGACATTTTTCACATCCACAAATGACTATGATGAAAATTATATAAATTGGAAAGTAGAGGAAAATGGATAAAAATAAATGATAAATGACAATTTTGTAACTTACTACTCAAATCTACATTCCTTGTTGGACTAAGGTCAATTAAATAATCACATACAGGAGAATTTAAAGGTTGCTTGAAGATCCTACAAATGTTAGTGCTCATAACAATAGTAAACATGAAACATATTGCTATGCATAAACATGGATTTGCTTATGTGATTTAGACATAAATTTGGCTAATAGAGTGTTGTAGATAATTTGCTTATTCTAGTCTTGAAATTGCTAATTTAATAAATTTCTTAGGTGTTCAAATGGAGTGAAATACTTATATTTATATGATTTTAGCATATTTTGCATTAAACTTTATGATAAGCTGACAAATTATTTTTAATCCATAAACATATTAAGGCCAAAAATAAATTTTGAGATTTAGGGCTTGAATAGGGAAGACAAGGGAAAGGGCACCATAGTCTATATCTATTTTTGTTTTTAGGTATTAATTAAATAAATATTTAATTCAATTCCCAAATTTAAGCCAATTTCCTAAAAAACCCAATAAAATGGACAATTAATAAGAATAATTAGGCACACACACTTAGGGAGGAGCCAAACATAGTGTGAAATAGTCATAGGTGGCAATTTACAATGCTGCATTTAGCCCCCACTTTAGTGAGGGTATGCACTTAAATTCACAATCACACTAAAGTATGGAGAAGCCAAAAGGGGTTCTTTTGTCACATCACTGAAGGGATAAGGTGAAACTTAGCTAGGGCATGTGCTAGCCCCTAGGCTCAAGATCCTACTGAATAACAATATCAAGATAAAAGAACACAGACACAAGACACAACATAGAAAAAGACACATGATAATCAAAACACAAGGGATACATGAGAAGGACATAGAGCAAACATGAAACAAACATAGAGCAAACAAGGAATACACAAAGCATACAAGGAATGCACAAAGCGTACACATATTACATGAATCATATAGGGAATACACAAAGCATACAAGGAATACACAAAGCATACATGTGGAATACACAAGGGAAACACATGGAGGACACAAGAAAAATATGTAACAAACATAAGGAATACATAGGGCATATACACAACCCAAACATGAAACATATATGAAGCATATATGATAAAACATGAATTAAAATATGATACACATGAAATGAACATGGAACAAGAATGAAAAATAACAAGGCTAGTACACTAAAAACTAAATATTTGAGTTAGCAAGGTAAGGAGACATCAATATGAAAGTTTGTCTCAATACCAAGCATCATCCATCAAATGCACAATATACACTTCCAAAATGATAAATGATAAATAAGATCTCTCATAATACTAGCAAGTTGTGTTATGCTAGTTTACTCATGAGATGCATAAATCTACTAGCTAGCAAGTTGTGTTATGCTAGGTGTCCATGTAAAATGATAAATGGCAGGCACCATAATGATAACAAGTTACGTTATGCTAGTTATTCATGATATACATGGATCTAATGGCTAGCAAGCTATGTTATGCTAGGTGTCAATGTAAAGTGATAAATGACAGCTCCTATAAGGATAGCAATTTTTTTTATGCTGGTTTACACATGAGATACATGGATCTACTAGCTAGAAAGTTGTGTTATGCTAGTTTCCCATATAAAGTACACAAATTCACATGCTAGTAAGTTGCATTATACTAGTTGAATGTGAATAGTACATAAATTTTTTAATATCATGATTTGATAACCATGCATCAAGGTGCACAGAAATGTTTAACGTATGGGGAACAAATTGGTAACCACACCGTAGGGGGTGCATAAATACTTAAAGTCACAAGGGACAAATTGGTAATTGTATAAGAGTAAAATTGCACCCTTGCAATTTCACTTACATTCTTGTGTCCGCTTTAGTGTCCGCTCCCTTAGCTTTTTGAGTAGGCTCATTTTAACCCTTGTATCAACCTTTCTCCCTCTTAGGATGCTCCAACACCCCTTTTCAGTAGCCACCCTTGCATGTTAGCCTTTTGTTGAACTTTGTGCTCTTCCCGTTCTCATTGTTTTGTAGTGTGACATGTCCAGACACTAGTGTGCCGCATAGACGTCCACATGCTGCGCTAGCATCCTGCAACGTGTCAACACTCAGGTGACTATTTTCGAGCATGTTTTCCACTTGTCAGCTATGTTTGTCGATGGAATTGGGATTCCTTGTAACCACCTGAGAAGCTTCTTTTCTTCCTTTTTAATCTATTCTTTCCATCCATTTGCATCTTTTAACATCTTTCAAATCTTGCTAGCACTTCTCTTGCTTCATTCTAGATTTTAGCCTCACTCCATCACTTGCTTGCACAACTTCATATAGCTTGTTGTAGCAGCTTCAAGCTCCCTCAAGCTCCCCTTATAACACCCTTTGCAACTTCATCTCCCTCATTTCATGCTTGTGAGTATCCTAGGATTCTATATCCCTTACTATTCGTATACTTACTTGGTGATACCGGTTCTCCTCCTCGAGCGGGGTTTGCTTTTATCACCTCTTTTGTGATACAAATTCTCCTCCTCGAGCGGGGTTTTCTTTTATCACATGCTTATTTGGTGGTGCAGGTTCTACTCGTGAGCAAGTTATTCTTTCACCACACACTTTGTTCATTTTTCTCTTTCTCTCTATCTTCTTGGTTGTCCATGGAGATGGGAACACCAAAACGGGGGTTTGACTGAGGCAAACCTCTATACAACCCCAAAATTCTCTCAAGATCTTACAGACGCAGGTTTTGAAGACATTCATTTGGTGGAGGCTTCAGTACTCACGTGGTTGTAAGTATTTCCTTCCTTTCTACTCCATATCTTTATCATTTATTCTTTACTTTACTTCAGTTCTACTACACTCTATTATTTCCCTATATTTTGTAAGTTCTCAGTAATTAGGATAAAAGCATTCACTTTGTTGTTTTTTGAGACATTCTCGTTCTTTGGTCCATACAAGACGCCAGTGTGTTGCGCTGCCATCAGTTTCTCACGCTTTTGTCCTTTGGCTGAGAGCTTGTTAGTTTGTCCAAAAAACCTTTGTGACCTCTTTCAGATTCTAGAAATTTCGCGTTGTTCCTTGAGGTAGTTTAGGGAAGTTCGCCCCGTGAGGCTCTCTGACTGAAGAAAACTTGTAAGTAGTGAATCCCCCTCTTCTACAGTAAGTACACCTCAAGGAGTGCATAAATGTTTAACACAATGGGGGATGAATTGGTAACCACATCTCATAGAGCATATAAATATTTAATGTCACGGGGGATGAGTTGGTAACCACATCTTAGAGAGTGCATAAATATTTAACATCATGGGAGAAAAATTGATAACCACACCTCAGGGGCATTATAAACAATGCCACCGAAGAGGAGGCACAAAAATAAGTCAAGTCTCACAAGATGCCAATGTGTGGATTTATGAAGTGGATAAGGTGATATGCTCCCCTTAAAATGTTAGCATACTTTCTATGCTAATATTTTAAAGATAAGAAGGGAAATAGGGGATCCTAAAAAAGGATGCATGTCTCCAAAAATTAATTATCCTTTCCCCCAAGTGTATAGGAAAGGAAAACCATGTTGGAGAATATTGTGTTGCTACCATTAATGAAGTATGGTTGCAAATAATATTATATAATCATGAATGACAATGAGAACCTTTAAAGAGAAACATAATAGGATCTAACTTATTATCTTAGAAGGATCAATATAATGGTAACTATCTATGTCATACGATAGTTGAATAGTACCTTAATGATGGTATTATGTTGAAGGAGTTTTTGTATTTCTCTTGTTAAGGCACGACAATCATCAGTAGAATGTCCAAACAATTGAAGATATGCACAAAAAAGATAAATTTTGTTGTGTTTTTTTGGTAAATTTTATTTTCATGGGGTGGAGAAAGAGTGATTAGGATGACTTCAATAAGTGCCCATAATTTTTTTTGTCTTAGATAAGTGGTGTAGAGCAAGAAGCAATCCTGATTTTTGTAGAAGAAACTTTGATAGTAGGCTAGAGGTTGGAATGAATTTTTCATACTCTAAGAGAGGGGGGCCAACCATGTATTCAAGGCCCAGAGTCATAGAGAGCCAAGAGCGGAAGGTTTCCCTAACTCACCTAAGCTTAAAGGGGTGTTACGAGATGAGGGGCGAGAATGATGAGGGCTATAAGGTCCTTTAATCACTTTGCAGACTTGAAACTGAGAATGGGGCTAGGTGAGCCATTTTTTAGGTTCAACACTGTGCCTCAGGTAGCTCTCTGCCTAAGGAAAAAAGCGCAGTTTTGGGACAACAACATAGTGCGCTAGCATCTCTTAGGTGCACTGGCATTCGTACAATCAAAGGACTAAAAATACAAGGTTAACCACTATAAAATAGACTAACGACCTAGCTAATGGTTTTTAAGGGAACAAAATAACACTATGAAATAAGAAATATATAAACGAATATGATAAAGTAGATATATGAGAGTTAAGGTGATAAGAATGATCTCACAAAGGAATTCATTCACCAACTAGCTCCAAGTGCACGTCCACCTGCACACAAGAAAGGAAAATTGTTGGGTGGCTGTATAGGGGCCTACCTCAATCAGACCCCCGTTTCGGTGTTTCCACTTCCACGGACAACCAAGATAGTGATACTGAAGAAAAAGTATGATAAAAGAGAATGAAAGAAATGAACACAATAAAACTACAAAATAGTAATGTACTACTCAACCAAATCATAGAGGAGAGGAGTAGAAAGCTTACCACCTCCACCAAGAGCTCACCAGCTAATGGAGGAGAAAATGAGAGGACTCAAGCCCCTACTGCAATGGTGTTTGTTCCACACTTGCTCTACGGAGTTGATGGAGTGTTGTTGCTACTGCTATGGAGTGCAAAGTGTTGCTTGAAAGTGATGAATGTAAGAAAAATTGTGTAGAATGCTTAGAGAATGGCTTGGAGAGATGAACTGAATGCTTAGAAGGTTGAAATGAAGGAATGAAGAGTGAATTTGAAGGGAGAATGAGAAAAATGACCATATTCGGGTCGGTTGGTCGAAGAGGGGCATTTTAAATCAACCCTAATGGGAAGTGTAACACCTTTGCAAGCTTTGGACACAAGAATTCGTCAGGGACGTAAGCGCATTGCATGAATGTTTGTGCACTATGCGGGTGTCCCCGACAGTTATTCTTTTGTCGACGCACAAAATAGATGCCAAGTGGAATGAAAGCAACGAGCTGATGTGGATTTCTACCTTTGAATTTGGTTTCCTAAGGTGAGGAAGTGTAAAAGGGGAATTTGTATAAGGGGTGCAAATTCGCTCCTATACACATAAAAGGGCAGAGGAAGAGGATATTAGTAACCTAATCCTTTTTTGGAAAGTTGCGATGTCAAATCTATAGGAACCTTAACTACTTGTTCATTACCTTTTAAATTATTTTCATTGAATACTTGTTTGGAAATAAGTTAGAAACCAAGGCCATACCGTGTCTCCAAATCAGAAGGAACTAATGATGGTGTGTTATTAATTTGGTTCAAATGAGATGTATGAATTGTTTGGAAAGAGGAAGCATTATTATTGATATGGGTTCAAGGATGATCAAATCTTTTGCAGGGATGTCAATCCATGTTATGTGATAGAATATGAGGTTGAGGGGAATCATTTATTTGTATAACTAGGGGTTCAGGAATGAATTTTAAGGAGCTCTCCTTGTGAGAAGAAGAAAGCATATCAAGTGATGGTATGATAGGCTTCATGGATTCTTGGTAGAGATGGGGGATGTAAGTTGTGTGGGGTGAATTGTGGTTTGTGTTTAAGCTTGGTGGGTGGGATTTGCATATGGATTATTCATTTATATTTTTCATGGTGGCGATAGAAAGGATAGGTGGATGAAGAGTGGGTAATGTAGTGTTAGGGAATTTGTCAATGATCACATCCTCTTGCACCAAGATATCCTCTTTAGGATGAGAGATATTAGGAGAGGAACAAACATGAGCTTCACCATTGGTTGAAGAAGAGTTACCAAATGAACAAAAGGAAACATCAACTAAGGATTTTAGAGAAGAAAGTATTTTTCCAAAAAATTAGACATATTGAAAGGAAAGTGCTTTTTCTTATAATGCAGTTGTTCAATGAAACAAATCACATCTAGAACTATTTACAATAGAAAATTGAGCTCAATAAAAATGCTTAATGTTGTATGCAAAAAATTTCTAGGAAAAAATGACATAATATAGTTGTTATAGAATAGGTCCACATAGATATAGATCAGATCCAGATAGAAGCCACAAAGATGAAACTGACATTGATACCTGAGCCAAAACTAGTAGCACAAGGGCGTGGGCACCCTAGTCCACAAATGTGAAATTTGAATGTTTAAAATGTCTAGATAAGTCATGTAGTGTGTGTGGATCTCAAACTATGAATGCTCATATTTGAAATTTGACAGAGAACAAAAGATGCACTATATTGTTTATAGGGAGCACATGCATGCATGAATTTAGTGTTTTAAAGCATTTAAATGAGCACAATTGGTTTAATTCACTTGACAAATGAATATTCCCATAATGCAATATATGATAACTAGTTGAATTTATTTCTAAAATACTAAAAAGATAACACTTTAAGTTTATTCAAGGAACAATGAATTGAAATGCTTTACTTTTTTAAGTTTTTAAACATGATACGAATGCACTTTGAGCAAAAAACCTTCAAATAACCTATCATTCAATCAAATTGTAGAATAATACCTATGCAAATCTAAAAATGACAAATGTAAGAGATGTCAGGTTCACTAAAATGTGAGATGGTGAAATGGGATCTAAGGCTAATTGGGTAACCTAAGTCACACATTCCACCATCAACATTGGGGGGCACAAAAGTAACCAAGAGAAACTATTAGGCTACTATCCTCAAGGAAGTGCCTAAATAGTTGATCAAGGTTTTAGTCCTCTTTTTGTTGTTAGGAGGATGAATGATGTGGATGTGAATGTTTAATGTTGTAAACTAGGTAAAATGAGATCAAAGCAACAAACTATCATAGAATCTAAGAAATGTTGAACATAAGTGCAAAAACAAAAAATAGAATTGAAAAATATAGAAAAAAAAAAACTTAACATAAAAAATCTGAAGTAGAATTGACTAATATTATTTCATTATAAATAATATAATTACACATATTCTTTTCAACATATATTAATATTTTATTAAATTGATTTTAAATTTTTCAACTAACAATTTTTTAATATATATTCAATAAGTATTAACATGTCATTATCTATTGAATCTATCTCCCAAAAATTTAGAGAATAAGGTTCTTAATTTTTGTTTATTTTCTTCCAACTACCCTCATTACATATTTATTTGTTATGAACCATTCAATCTTTGGTCTGTTAAGTGCTTGCTGTCTTATTTAATGAACTGATGCCTACTACCTTAAACTTCTTTGTTGTTAGATTGTAGTTTTCTTATTGGTCTCGTTATAGTAATTTTCAAAAATCAATTTCAAGCAGAAGTAAATTGGTCTATATATTTTTATATATAATAGTTTAAAGTTTTTTTCTTTTCATATAATTGTAAATATATATATTTTTAATTTTTTATAGAGAATTTTATGATCTATAATATATTTTTATAAGAGTACAAGTTTATGTTGATCTCTTTTTGGTTAAAAAGATTTTATGATCTATAAGATTATTTTACAAGAAAATGAGTTTATGTTGATATCTTTTTGACTAATGAGTTTGCGTTGATATCTTTTTGACTGACAGTCGGACTAATGGATATCAATTCTGCTAAAATCTACCGACATGATCTCAATCCCATCGCTGCATACTTTTAACTAAAAGAACAGTTGTTACTTGAACCTAAACCTCCTGTGCCCTACCATGATTTATAATGCTCCAATCTTTCTAAGACAGTTATTTCTAGTTTTGTTTGTAAGTATAACAGCTCTGTTTGGCAGCAGTAAACAACAGCTAATAGTATCATGGCCATTCTGACAAAGCCAGAGAAGAACAATATAAGTTTCATTATTGCATGAAAGATAGAGATACTGGTTTGTAAGCAGTCGAAGTCATGGGTATATGGGCCCTCTTCTTAATAACTTAGAACTGTACTCTGAATTGATTGAACCAAACAACCAAATGGGTGTGGACCAATTATGTCGTTTTTTTGCAGTCTGATTGATTTGAACAAAGCTTATGTCTGCATGACAATAATGCTGACTGGTGACAAGAATGAAGGGTTAGTTAGCAATGGAGAAAACAAAGAAAATCAAAAATCAAAGAACGAACAAAAGGAAAGCAGTTAATGTCATCTTCAACAAAACATTCCACAAACATTCCACAGTCTTTACAATAGTAACTATACATTGCATTCTCTTTATGTGAGTGCTGTCTATGGACTTTGAGAACAGGGGAGGAGAAAAAAAAAAAAAAAAACTTTTCAACTTCAACGTCAACTGGGGAATGATTCAATGCCTCTGAATTTTATAATCGCCTTGATTTTGGGTTTTTATAATCTCCTTGATTTTAGGGTTTTATATTCTCCTTGATTTTTGAATTTTATAATCTCCTTAATTGTCGGTCATTGATTGGTATTCAATTATGGAGATGTAAGAGTCACTTGACTATTGAGAGGGCATTAATGTCAATTCCTTACAGTAACAGCAATAGAGAGATATGACTTCAAATAGATTATTGTGACGGTGAAATTAATAGATTCATGCGATTTTTTATTTGGTTTAATGATCATATTGATGGCGAATGATTTAATACAATAAATGATGACAAGTGGATTCTTGTGTTAGGTTTGATTTATATTATAATTTTTATCTATTTTTATTTAGTTTGGTGTATATGAATGTACTTGAAGCATGCTTACTTTATATTCATTTTTTGTCTTGATATTATTATTTTAGCTATAAGTTTCACTTCTAAGTGGCTTAGGATTTGATGTAGTTCAATCCCAAGGTATGGGCACATAAACCTAAAATCTAAAGCTTCAAATTCATATTGAAACTTTCTAACCATTTCTATTAGACATTAAGAGCTGACTTAACACACATTTATGTGACATGTTGCTATGACATGGTATTTAGAGACATTCAATGTACAATAATTTGTTAGTTTTTTTAGATCAGAAATGTAAAAAAGCAGAAAAAATACAACACAATGAACATAGTGATTACCCTGGGAAAACCCTCCTACTCGAGGGAGAAAAACCCAACAACAATATTCTCTTATATATCAAAAGAAAAGTGCATAAAAGTGCATAAAAATCAGGCCCTACACAAGGCCAAGTCTATACAATGAATGGAGACACTTCTCCACAAATGATGACACTTATCTTTGAAATGGATCTGCTGCTAAGAATGACGAACTCCTGCTAAGAATGGCAAATTGCTACTGAAGAAGCGAATTGGAGAGTGAATTGAATTGATGTTCAAATGAGAGGACTTCATCCTCTTTATATACGAAGTTGGGTGACCTCTCTAGGTCGGCTCAAGAAAAATGTAATTTTATTTACATATGTAGCAAAGGCCGACCTGCGTTTATTTAAGAGAAAAATAGCTCCCGAAGCTACAACACTAACATAATTCATAAGCAAGATCATTAAGGAAATAGAAGGCAAGTAGTTGCAAGGAGAATAATTAGAGCACACTTCAATTTATAAGGGAATTGAAGAATCAAATCCAATTCACCGTCATATAGGCCTTCTATATGTTTGTGTATATTTTATTTGATATTTCTCATCACTATTAATTTGACCCATCGAAATAGTTTGACCTGCAACAACACATTCATCTATCAAGTTGTAGAACTCTCAAATGGTGCCTACTAATCTCTAAAGCTTACACCAAGGAGAAACAACCTTATGGGAAGTTTTGTGAATGGGGGATTGACTTGTGCTCCAGGGAACAACCTCCAGAGTTTTAGAAGCTGACTCTTCATTCTTGGTTTGGAGAGGAAAGAGAAAGAATGAACAAAACATAAGAAAAACTAATATAAGGAGATGCACCAAACCTTTTACAACATTTCAAATTTCCCCTTCAAATAACCTAAAGTACAAACTCCTAAGAAATGAGCATAGAATGTTGCAGACTCTCCATTGTTGGAAAGAGAATGAAACACTTAAGGCCAAGTAGGCACATAGTATAGCATTCAAATCTTTCCATGAGAAGCACCCACTGAGGCTCACCAAAGTATGATGTGACTTGGGTATTCTACTAAAAGCTTTAATCCCTTGTAATATTGCTCACCAATAAGCATAATATGAAAGCTAACCATAAATCATTGGAGGAAATGAAAGAATACAAGACATGATTCAACAATCCACAATCTTATGCTAGAAACCATAAAAGCTAAAACTCATGGCAATCAGTCATTAACATCCACTCATAAATGACACAAAGCATTAACATTTCCATAAATAGAAATAAAATACACAGTAAATGAAATCTAAGCACAATTCGATATGTTTTGCTTTCTATTAATCAATTGAAAGAACACAAAATGCTAAGGTATGCAAAATAAGATTTTCTTTTTGTCTAATTCTCTAAGTCCTTTTTCACAAAGATAGTGAACTCCCACAGAACAACCTCTAAGCTCAAAATGTGTTTGGGCTTCTTCCTAGCTAACAAGTGGCACCTTTTGATGTCCTCTGAGCTTCCCTTCACCTTTCCCTTTTAAGAAAACTACGCCCTAGACATGTGGCACACAAGCAGAGTTTGCTAGGGCATTCCTTCCTACTGCCTTCAAGAACTTCTGCGGTGCCAACACGTGGTGCCCTCTGCCTTTAAATGCCTTAAAGAACAAAATCATTTATAAAGACCATGCAGGTCACCACATGGCGCCTTCACATGCCTTTGCAAGAGTAAAAGGTCACAGTCTTGCAAGAAACCATGTCGTGCTAACATGTGGTGCTCTTTAATGAGTAGATTTATATAAGTCTATGGACTACTAAGAAAACAAACCGGAATTGAAAGAAAAGGTTGTTGAGTATTCCAAAAGCGTGAATAAATTGCAATGAAAATAGCTCGATCCTAAGCTTTAGGAGATTTAATCTATAGTCTTGGTGACTTCTTGGGGGCCTTCACTTGTGAAGGCACAAACCCAAAATCTTTGGTTTTGCATCAAAAATGAAAAGAAAAAAAGGAAAACTTGCAACCTCATAGCTTAGGGAGAATGAATTCCAGAGGTGCCCCATCTGCCTCTGAGGGTTGTACTTGTTCTTGCAAATCCTAGAATGTCGAGTCTAAATCAATTATCTCTTTGAAAGAGATATTATTCAATGTTGTTAGTGTGGACTCCATATGAAAATTGAGTTATGCTAGAGGATTCAAAATATTCTCAATCTTTGTAGCGCTCGACAAAGGACTCAAGGCCTGGAAGATTGACTGATCTCATTGTTTGTTTTCCAACAATTACTTGATCTAATCCTCAATCAAAACTATTTCATCCAGTGCAAAAGGGGATGAAAGTCCCAATTGGACTAACCTCTCATTTCCTTCACCTTGAGCTCCAAGGTGCAATGGAAATCCTTACCCTTTCAGGTTTCCTTATTGGGTATGTGCAGGATCATCATAGAAAAAATAGGCCCTTAAGTGGCAATGAAAATTCAGAAAAATTAGAGTTAGGCAACTTAACGTAAAAATTTGAATAAGTTATCTCTATTATTTCAAAAATATGTAAGAATAGAATCTGTGGAAAATTGAATTTAGTTTCTAAACTACTAGGTTTATTTTTCTAAAAAAAAATTGTATTCGGTGAAAAATTGAAATTTCAATGCAGTAGTACTTAAATTTCAGGGAAGAAATAAGAAGTAGGTGTCTGTCTGACCACCCTAACCATAATAAAATGATAAAAATTTTTATAAGATTTTAGATATAAGTAGAGGGCTCATGGCCGGATGTGATGCATATTTTTTTGTAATTTTTTTCCAAGTAAATAATTAATTATGAATTTTTTATTACAACTTTTCAAAAATATAAAAACTCGTATGTTTGACCACCTTAACTTGGTCAAAACTTCATGAAATTCAATTTATTTTTTTAATCCTATATTATGCGAAGCATAGAATGTGACACATGTTCTATATTCAAAAAATGTGATACCATTCGAAAGATATAGATGTTTTTCAATTAGGCTATCGATCAGGACTTTAGTCATAATTCTAATAGAAAATGAATAATAATTATTTATTAGATTCAAACTAAAGTATAATTTACATTGGTGAAAAGCTGAGAAGCTCCTTTACAAACCCTTTTCATTTCATCAATTTTGAATTAAAAAAAAAGTCGTCAACCACATGGGCGAAGTCTGGAAAAGCAAGGGAAGTTGTTAAACACGTTTTTTTGTGTTGACTTCTTAGGATTGGCAGGTCTGAACCAAAATCCAAAGCAAGCCTGAGGCTAATCCCTAGGCATTAATTTTTTGCTAGACCTATCAGATGTCTAATTCAAATCGGATATCCAATTCAAATCGGATATTCGATTTGAATCCAATATTCGATATGTTTTATATAGAGTTGCAAAAATGTTATACAATTTATAATATATGATTTAAAAAATGCAATAAAGTTTATAATTTAATATATAATATACAATATATTTTATAATGTAATATATAATATACAATTTATGATAATCTCTTACCAAATTATGTATTTAATATATAATATATTATATTATTATGTATAATATTTAAATATTATCTCTTTCCCTCTCTATCTCTCCATATCTCTCTCTCCCAAGTCTCTCACTCAATCACTCTTATCTCTCTCCCATCTACCCTCTATCTCTCTCTGACTCCCTCCCTCTCTTTCACTGACTCCCTCTCTCTCTCCCCTCTACCCTTAACCCTAAACCCTAAACCATTAACCCTGAAACCCTCTACCCTCTACTCTCTTTCTCTAAAGTCTCTCTCTCCTAACCCCCTCTCCCTCTCTTAGGTCTCTCTCCCACTCTATCCC
>VDFB02271358.1:740105190-740188422 GCA_007258455.2 Sequoia sempervirens | reverse complement strand
ACCCTTAACCCTTAACACTTAAACCCTCTATCGTATACCCTAAACCCTAAACCCTTAACCCTTAAACCCTCTACCATCTACCATTAACCCTCAGGTCTATGTGTACACAAATCAGATATCCAATTTCTAGAACTAAAATCATACCGTTACAAAATTTTTTAATCAAATCAGATATTAGATTGTATCGGATATTAGATTATAACGGATATCAGATTTTTGGGCCATAGAAAAACCCCATGTGGGCTATTTTGTGCATTCCAACGGACCCTACATTCTGTTTGCAGGCTTTGCAGGCTTCGTAGGTGACAAACACACAGTTTCAGACAGGAAGAGACAAAGATCAACTTTTTGGAGCACCTTCTACTCAAATTTGTCATAAGCAATGATTTTTTAGCATCTTTTATGAGGTATAATGGGAAGCAGTAGTCGTCAGAAGCAAAAACGTAAGAGAAATCTTACAAAAGAAAAAATTGAAGCATATAGACAAAGAGATAGAGAAGGTCATAGGAAGAGAAGACAAGGTATGTTAAATATTGGTGAACCTGACCCCTATGGTCTTTCAAGTGAAGAGGAAATTGAATATGTTGAAGGTGAAAATGTTGAATTGAAGATGTTGAACATGATATTCAAATTGGGAATGAAAATATTGAATTTGATAATGAAAATGTTCAAGGTGAAAATGTTGATTTGAAGATGTTGAACATGATATTCAAATTGGGAATGAAAATATTGAATTTGATAATGAAAATGTTCAAGGTGAAAATGCTGGATTTGAAGATGTTGAACATGATATTCAAATTGGGAATGAAAATATTGAAATTGATAATGAAAATATTCAAGGTGAAAATGTTGGATTTGAAGATGTTGAACATGATATTGAAATTGGGAATGAAATTATTCAAATTGATATTGAAAATGTTCATGGTGAAAATGTTGGAAATGAAGATTTTGAACATAATATTGAAGCAATGTAAATTATGTTTCACTAGATTACATGAGAAATGAAGAACCTTGTGTGGAAGAAAGACATATTCCAAATTAAAGACCTTCAAGAACCCCTAAATGGTTACTTGAAATTGATGAGAACATTATAAACAACTTCGAAGGAAAGAGGTCAACACGAACTGTTCGGTTATGGGCTAGAAGACTTTTCAACCAATATTTTAGCGATAAGACATTGACCAAGCAATGCCAAATTTTTGTACAATTGCTAAAGATGCAAAAGATGAGACCTTCGCTAGCCAAATTGAAGATTCATGTGAACAAGAAGACTGAAAAAAATTCTATTATTGTCAAAAATCTTTTTAATGCTCTCAAGTCTATTGGAAAAAATAACAAGGAAAAGGATAAGAGAGCTTCTTGGAGAGTCATTACAACAGCCCTCGTAAGCCATCAACTGAAAAAGGCTCGCTTTATGAGACAAAATTGTATTTATTTTGACATAAATCGTAGAACTTGGGATAGAGCACTCACAAGAAGAGAAAAAATAGATGATCCTCTTCAAAATGATACATGGGCTTTTGTTGGGAGGCTTCCACGTGTTGATAAGAAGCTAACCGATAATGTAAAGCAGGTAATTTAGAAATTTTGGCATGATAACTCTAGAGTATCACCCAATGCAAAGGATGTTTTAAAGTTAAGAATTGGCAATCGAGACCGTACACTGCAACCTAAACATTTCTTGGAATCAAGCCAAACAATGTTGTTCAAAAAATTTACTGAAACACATCCAAATATGGAAATCTCGCAAAGGAATTTTAAAGGTTTGAAGCCATTTTATTGTGTGCCTCTTAAGATTCGTAATACTTGTTTCAAATACCATGTGGAGTTTTCAATGTACCATGAGCTATTATGCTATATCCGTTGTACTTTTCATAGTAATGAAATGTTACAGGAGTGTGGTGCAATGCATCTTCTGAAACCATCAAGGGACTTGCTATATCTATTTTTATGTTCTAGAGATGACGGTTGCTTTTTCTATAGAAATTATTGTTTAAATGCGAAGTGCTCACAATGTGGTGGCTTGTCAAAGTTTGTTCAATGTTTTCATGAGATTCCCGAACATGAATTTGGAAAGAATCTTTTTGAGAAAAAGAGATATGAGATAGTCAAATATACTTTGCAGAGTGGAGGTGAAGGTTCTAGATGTGAGTTGGTTACAAAAGAATGCAGTGTTGCTGATTTTATTTTAGATTTTACGAACAATATTTTCTACAAGTATGCAAGGCATAGTCATAGGTCTTAGTGGTTGGATCAACAATTTAGGATGTATAAGGACTCTTTTCCTATTGGCACTATTATATCAGTGGTTGATTTTTCAAAAAACTACACATTGCAACCACAAAACGAGGTACAATCTCAGTATTATAATTCCATTCATATTGCTATTTTTGTCCACATAACGTTTAGACATGCACCTGATAGTACAGAGGAGGATCGAAAGATAACCAGAGAGTATCATTTTTATATAAGTGATGATAGATCTCACTCATCCGAGTATGTCCAACATTGTTTCGAGATTTTTTTTGAGTTCTTGCAGGAGTATGATATAGCACTGGGCCGACATCTCATTTGGTAAGATAATTGCACAGGTCAATTCAAGAATGCTTGTATGTTTTATTGTTTGAGTAGAATGCATGTAGAGAGGGTTCTACCTCATATTTGGAGTTTTTTTGAAGTTGGACATGGGAAAGGGGAGCATGATGGAGCAGGTGCATGCGTAAAGAGAGCTCTAGTTAAGGAGCAATTGAAGATTTCAAGAGAAAAATTAAGTGTTGCACATTCTATTGTTGATTGGTGTAGTTCATCATTGTCACAGGGAGGGACACTTGATTCAACAGTGCGTAGATTCTTTTGGTTGGTTGAGGAGGGTATAGTGGGAGGCAAATTGGATTGTCATACAATCAAAGAATCTTCAAAGATGCATTCATTTCGAAGCTCAGATGCAGGCACATGGACCATTTGGACACGAGAGTTGGCTTGTTTTTGTCAGAGTTGTATTCAGTGCGAGTCAAGTGAGTGGGTGGATACATGGGTTCCATAGTATCTAACTCCTTTATCTCAAATAATATCCATGACAAATGACACAATGGAAAGTTCAGTTGATTATGACCAACTTTTAGATCTACTACATCCAAGACATGTTTTTGCAGTTGTTTCATCGTAGGGGAATGAAGAGAGATCAGACTATTGGTTGGCTCGATGTGTGTGGGTAAAACATAAGCTAACACAACAGATGGAAGATGATGATGGTTTCGTGTATCCTACAAGTTCAGTTGTGGTTGCAGGAACTTGGTTGTGAACATACATGATTAGAAAGAATGGCATACCTACATTTCAAGACTATGAGAAACACAAAACCATTCTCATGTATTCGCACCTTGTTATAGCAAAAAAATTTAAGTTGTTGAAGCATCATGCCAAACCAAAGACAAAACAACTATGGAAACTTAGTAATGTTGATCATGAAGTAATATTGGATACTCCTAAGCAAAGAGATGACCCTTCAGGCACACTTGAATAATATTTTCAAGAATTAAAGGTACAATGCTTATGTTCATTAGTGTTCTTTATTTACTACTGATATTTTGTATACTATTGCAATGCATGTGTCTTTAATATTGATATTTTGTATGCACTTTTGCAATATTTTTGGCATGATTGATCATGGACCTGCTGCAACAATAGCCAACTCTGATCCTTTTAGAGAGGTATGTGAAAGATTAGAACAATATAGATTTGTTATTCTAAGCATCTTTGTTAGTCTAAGCATCTTTTCTATTGTGACAATATAGATTTCTCATTTTCCCACTTTTGCGATATTCCTAGCACGATTGATCATGGACCTGCTACAACAATAGCCAGCTCTGATCCTTTCAGAGAGGTATGCGATAGAATACAACAATGTAGATTGGTTATTCTAAGCATCTTTTATAGTTTGCATTACCATCTCATCATATTTTGTGTCATTTAGAATAATATAGATTGGTTATTATAAGCATCTTTTATAGTTTGCATCACCAATTCATCATCATTCAGGTTGTTTAGATTAATATAGATTTGTTAGTCTAAGCATCTTTTCTATTGTGAAAATATAGTGTTATCACTTGGATTTTGCACCCTGTTGAACCTGGTGTTCAACAATTCCAGTGTAACATGGGAAGACCTCTAAATTTGTGGGTCACTTATAAGCAGAAATCAACCTCTAGAGAAGGCCGGCTTCCTATCAGTTATCACCTAAACATTACTAATTTTTAAGGGGAAAAGGGAGAAAGATTGCATAAAATGAAAACTACCTCCTAAGGTGATACACCAGAATATTACTTGGATAATGAAATTTAGAAACTTTAACACAGGGCTTCAACTAATAAAACTAAGTTTGCACAATTTATTTTTGTGTGTTTTTTGCATAAGAGCTTCACTAAGAGGGTTGAACACAAAAATACTAGTTAAATGGAAGGTTAACTTCACAATCAGCAAGCAAAATGTATTTTTGACACAAATAGTAACCTGCTTAAACACACTATTTGCAGAAAGGTATAATTTATGAGACCAAGCTAGAAGGAAATTATGAAGGGTTTCACAAAAAGCTTAATCGAATCATTTAACATACACAAAGCTGCAAAGAATAAAAAGACAAGAATTTTATTACCAGTAGTAACCGAGGTATCATCTATTTTCATATCCAAAGTGAGCTACAAAAGCTGCAAGTCTGAGAAAGGATTGCCAGAATCACTAACTCCCAAAATTGCATAAGAAGAACTACCCAATAATGGGTTACAAATGAGAATATATCCACAAGTCCAAGTAGCTCCACCAAAAGAGGCTCTAGAAGCTTCATGAACTCGGATTCCTCTTAAAATCCAAAAATATAGCCATTTGATCTTCAACACATGAGCTCAAAATTGTTGAAAAAGTCAAGCATGACCTGATCAAACCATAACCATTTCTAAAATTGCTCAAAAGCCTATATCCTCTCAACAAGCTGATGAATCACTCCTAAATTTCCTCCTCATGTTGGAAAACAAAACTGAACTTCCCTATATGCTCTCAAATGAGATAACTCAAAGCATATCTTCATCTCCCGATGGTTTAATCAAATACACATACGCTTCTATTCTTTTGCATTTAAAAGGTGACTTAATTTAAATGATTTATAAATGATCATTTAAATTAAACATTTAAAATATGAATAAATGCAAAAATAAAAGTCTTACTTCTCATGAATTGATCCATGATAATAGTAAAAATGTGACTAAACACACTAAGTCACATTTTACATTGAAAAGCCTAAGTTATATTTGATGATAATAAAACATGGCATAGTTGTATTTAAAAAAAAAACAAAAGAAATGGAAAAATAAATTGTCAATCCTCTATGGCATTTACTTTTAGGGTAGCATACCCTAAAGTAAAAGGAAGGAAACCGAAAGATACTTGCTATTTTGAAGAAGCTTCATGATGAAGCTACAACCGCCAGTGAGGAGGGTTTCTCTGGAAACTCAGGAAGAGATCATCCACAGGTCATGACAAAATGCATGTGCAGAAGCATCTAATTCAGCCTCCATAGGCTCTGGTGAGTTTCCTATTTTTTATTTTTTATATATTTATGTAGGCTTCATTGTCATTCTTGTAAATGGCCATAGTCATACCTTTCTCTTACAGGTATCAAGATTTCTAATGGGGTTATTGAAAAAACCCGCACCTCCATTCATTTCTGTGTTTATTATTTGTCATTTTTCATGCCCCTATAGCTATGAGTTTATGTAAATCATCTTACTTTTTTTTGGTTGGATTTGAAAAAATGGCATCTTATTTCCTTCATGATGCCCAATAATAACAGTCAACAATGTTGATTGGACAAGAGCTATCATGGTCATCTACTCCATAAGAAAATGTTGCATTGTGAAGAAAATGTTTAATACAATGATTCAATTGCATTGCGCAACATAGGCATAAACCAGGGCTCAACACATTCTTCATTTTTGTAAACAATATCCTTTCACAACTTGCAGGCCGTGGCTATTCTGATTTTTCTTGTTTTTAAATGAGGGTTTTCTGTTCTTTGTATCAAACCGTGATTTTCAACAGTGCTATAATCACCTTTGATATGATAAGATCATGTAAGATTATAATATGAATGAGATTTCATTAGGGGTGTGGTCGGCCTTCTTAATGCTGCCCTTTTCCATTCTGGTTGATCTTATTTTCTCCATTTAGGCAGGAAGTGGTGAAAATAAACTGCATCTCTGGGTTTCGAGGGTTTGATACTCTCCATTTTTGGGGCTTTGAGACTCTTCATGGCCGAGGGTTTTATGGTCTCTTTTGTGTGTTTTATTCAGCTATGGCTTTTGTGTTTTATAGCTTTATTACCTGTTAGTTTTTTTTGCATATATATAGGCATGTACTCTATGGCCAAGGCTTAGAGACTTTTCCCCTGTTGTATTTAATCATCATAATGGCCTTGAAGATATACTTCATTTCACTTGTTATTGATAACTTTATATAGTTGCTATCATGGCACTGCATTGTGGCCTTTATGATTATTGTATCTGTTGTTTAATGATCTCCCTTAAAATTGTAAAGGCTTTATCCCTTCTGTAGTATCCTGATCATTGTATGAATGCAGTCACTCTTACTTTATTAACTGAAAAGAAAGTAAAACCATGTTTTGCTATGATCATGAATTTAATGGTTTTCTTTTGATGTGATTTCCATATCCTGGTGAAGATACCAATTATCTCTATCTCTTAGAGGACTGTACTCTTTTTTTTACTGTCATTGGCTTACATGACAGTCATGAAATCTACCACCTATATATGATCTTTTATTGATCAAGGGATTGTCACACTTATCTTGTAGTTTGTATCTTAAAAGATTCCTAGCATTGTACTCTTTTGCATTATGATTAGGAAGTAATCATAACTGATATCTGTTTTCTTGCACTATAATCTCATATGCACTTAGAATATTCATAAAAACTTGTGCATAGATTAAAATAATACAAACATTGCTATGAGTTGGGATCAACCCTTAAGGGAGGCACATTTGTCCCCACTCATATTTGATCAGATAAATAATTGCACCTGTTGCTGCACATGAAACAAACAAGTTAGAAAGAATATGCATACTTTGATTTGATATCTTGATGGTTTCAGTGTTTTCTCTGATATATTCAACATATGGATGTTCCTATTTAATGCATTTATATTTAATGCACATCGAGACTAACTTATGGATGGATAGGTAAATTTTCATGTATGGATTATGACCTTTCATTGCTTAGAACATAGTTCTAACCTATTGCTTATCATCTTATGCAGGAAATCATAACACTAAGGACTAGAAGGAGCTATGAGGAGCAAGGCAACATAACAGAAACTGGACCAGCCAACAAGAACCAATCATTTAGGCAATGGCTAGTTATCCTCCCTATATTTTTTCCTATAAACATTTACTTATTCATGTATAACTTATTCTTGATGTACATTGAATAAGAAAAGTTAGTTTTCATGGCTTGTGTGAAACACATGTATCTGTTATGCCTTGCATAACCACCCCATTTTATTCTAGAACAAAATGGGTCCCCCCTTTTTGTTTTCTTTTTGACTTCTTTGGTTATTTTCTTTTCTCTTGGGAGTTCTTCTGTTTTCCTCCTGAGTTGTCTTCTTTGTTTTGTCAAATTTTGGTTTTGTCTCGGCTTAAGTTGGTTTTCTTCTTGCTAGGATTGAATGAAGTAATCATAAGCAATAGTGTATTTTATTATGATATATTTTATATATGCTTCTGAGGACTAATGGAGACCTTGTTTCACATGATTGGATCGTGCACATGATGATATTTCTCAAAGGGATCAATTAGGAAGCATTCCTCAATCCAGTTTGGCATAAAATTCCTCTAAGGAGAAAGTCAGAAAGACCTTGTCGTTGTCTCACTGACTGAAAGTGTGTTCTATTCATATGAAGTTCACAAGTTGCCCAAACATCCCTGTCACCATAAGTCTTTATGTGTCTCACCGACCGGAGGAGCCCTCACCAAAAGATTCCGTGTTCGGCATAAGGTCTCGGCGAAGGAGGAAAGTCTCATCGACATTAGGTAACATCGGTGTAACCTCTCGCTGATCCATCGGAGTCCCACCGAGGAGGCTCGAACTCAAGCAGAGTGGTTCACTTTCGGTGTAGTGTCTGGCTGACTAGTCGAGGTCTCACCGACTTGAAAAGAGCTCTCGACAAGAGGGATTTGCATCAGGATGAGGTCTCGGCGAAGGGAGTCGGTCTCCCCGAAATGAAATAAGATCGCCAAAAGGTTGGTGCTCTTGCTATGAAGTCTCGGCGACTGAGTAATGTCTCACCGAAGGTTTTAGGATCGGTGAAGGGTCTCGCCAACCAAGGAATTCTCCTCGACAGTTGTTTAAGTAGACTCTCGGCGAAAGAGGAGACTTTGGTATGATGTCTCGACGAAAGAAGAAAGTATCGTCGACATGAGTTAATATTGGCATAACGTCTTGCTGACCAAAGAAGGTCTCACCGAAGAGGGCCGTCATCGGCGTAATATTTTGCCTTCGGTGTGATGTCTGGCCAACTATGAAGAGTCTTAGCGAAATAAAGTGTCTTCGGCAAAAGGTCTTACTGAAGTAAAATGAGCACTCAACAATAGGAGATAATTTCGGTGAAAGGTCTCACTGATCCAACGGAGTCTCACCGAAGGAGAAGAAGTTTGAGCTCGGCAAGAGTGGAATGATGTCACCATAGCATCTTAGTGACCAAAGAGAGTCTGGCCGATGCGTGAAGGTTTTGCTGAAGGGTTCTCCCTTTGGTGTAATGTCTCGGCGAAATGAGCTAGTCTCGCCGACATGGAATAGTGGTCACATGCGGGGGAGTCTCGACGAAAAGTTTGAGCTCGCCGAAGGGTCTCACTGACCAAGCAGGCTCTCACCGAAAGAGATTTGAGCTTGGGGGAGAAAAGAAGAGGTCGGCATGAGGTCTCACCGACAGGGTGGACTCTTGTTGATAGGAGCTCCAAGCAAAAGATTGATGTTTAGCATAAGATCTTGCCAAGAGAGATAACATCGCCATGAAGTCTCACCGACCCGATGGGGTCTTGCCGATACAGAATGAGCATGGGGAGAATGGCAGGCTTCGCTATAGGGTCATGCCGACTAGCGGTGGTCTTACTGACGTGTTTTCTCCCTTCGGTGTAATGGAATGTGCTCAATGAAAGGTCTCACCGAAAGGGTGTGGGTTCGGGGTAAGGTCTCCCCGAAACAAAGAAGTCTCCCTGAGATGGAATGTGCTCGCCGAGAGAAGAGGGGCTCGAAATAAGGTCTTCCTGACTGCTTTGTCTCTTACCGATAGTGATGGATTTTCCAATAAAAGGAATATCGATATAACCAGGGGGAGCTCGCCATGACCTTTTTCCGATTGAAAAGTCTTGCCGAAAGGAAAAGGAACTCAAGCCTAGAGAATAAGGAGGAGATTAGGGAGACTCTGAGTGAAAGATCTGCGCTCGCCAGGATGTCCTGCCAACAAGAGGGGTCTCAACAATAGAGAAGGATATTGGTATGCCCAGTGGAATTCGCCATGGCCTCTGACCGATAATGTTTGTCTTGCCTATGGGTTTTGTGATATCGATAGGACCCTAGTCACTCATTGTAGTGTCCTGCCGACCGTCGTGTGCTTTGCCGATAGCTGCCATGGGGTATGATCGCAACGGGGAGACACGATAAGTGTCTCACCGACGTGCAATCTAATGTAGACCAGTTTTGACTACCTAGGAATCCGGCGTGGCTTTTGTTCCACCAATCAGAAGGAGCTCAAGGGGCGGACTAGTAAGAGTTTGACTAATTGACTGTTTTGGTAAAACAAAAAAGGAACCAACTAAGTGCAACCGGTGTGGATCTACTCTGTGAAGAAACTGATGGAGTAGCTCGATGAACAATGGTGTGGAGATCTAAATGCAAAATCTCATAATGCTTCCAGGGGAGGTCAAAATACAGGAGGATCTAGAGCGGGGAGAAAGTCAGAAAGAGAAAGAATCGCGGGTCTTAGGGATAGCTGTGTGGTCTACTGATGAGGAGGCGGATCCACATTAATGACTATGCTTTGGAGAATTCAAGGCAGCCCTTCAGGGGGAGTTCGAGTATGGACATAGATACATGAAGTTAATGTTGTAGTAACAAAAGATCTAAAGACTTCTCTTGAAGATGAAAATCTTTCACCAACATGGACAGTGGGGATGCCATTAAATGCAACAGTAACTCTCTTCAGAAAGATCTGAGAGCCGACCTTTCAGGATGGAGATATTTTGTAAACCCTAGAAGCAGGGGGCCAGCACATTATTTTTGGTATACTCTTTATATATGGCATTCTCGCCTCTTTGTAAAAGGGGGTTAGAAGAGAGTTAGAAAAAGTTAGCAGAAATAGAATAGGAGTTTTTTGAAGATAGAGGAGATAGAGCTCCATCTTGATTCTGTGTAATGGGAGCTTCTTTGGTCTTCTTAGTTAGAAGTTAGATTCAGCAGAAGCCTGTAATGTATTTTTCAAGTTTTATTAGTATAGATGGAAACAATTTGGAGCCATGGATTTTCTGTACACTAGTGATTGTGCCAGATTTGTAAACGTTGCTTATTTGTTTCACTAGAAGTAGAAGCAACCAGATAAAAATCTACTTCATGTTGTGTTCCAGAATGGTGTTTGTCTTGATTTAATCATTTGATTTGAGAAACTTTCAAGGAAAGAAGTTTGATTCTATGTTTTGTTTAAATGGTAACTTGCAATCTATTATTGAAATCAACACTGTGAATGAATGAAACTATGTGTCAATCACAAGTTAATTTTGTTCTGCAGTTTTAGTTAGGAATTCCTTGAAAGGTGAAAAGTTTGGTTAAGTTGGATTAATTCACATTCTTTTTCAGTTCCAAAGCTTTGATCTATCTTTTTATGTTTCTTTAAAAACCCTGGTTAGAATAGGTTTAAGTTTATGTTTGATCTCAGAACAATCTAGAAGCTCAACACCAGCAGGCCCCTTGAATATTACTGTTACATTGGCCACTAAGCAACATCAGCACAGTTGAGAACCAACTACAAAGACCTTGGGAGCTAAGACATCCATGTGTTGTTTTTCTCTTTCAAGAGAAACAAAATAGCAATATTTTGTTTGCATGTTGTTGTGCCATCAGACACGTCAACAAGAACTGGCGCTAGAGGGAGGGCCCAAAAGAGCAAACTGGATAACATTGGGTTTTTCTCACCAGAGAAGCCCCACAGAGTTCTTCGATCAGCTGAAAATCCACCACCTTTGATAGAACTTAAGACCCCAACAAGACACAAGGTTTGCAAAATTGGGGCAACCATCATACCACCCTTGTCAGCTCCGCTCACTCCACCAAGATTTTCGCCAATACCCTAGTGGATACCTATCAATCCACCACCACCTTCTTCTCAATTGTCATCACAGGTGGTTCAACCCATACAACAACTAGCTCAACCACCACCACCCCCACCAATGGAGTTCTTTCAGAATAACCCCTCTCCATTGGGGACTATTCCTGGAGGTTTTCATGATATGCCCAAGAACCCTAAAAAATTCTGCCCCAAGTACATTCATGGCGAATCAAGGAGTGTTGAAGAGCACATACAAGATTTTAAGGATGCTTGTACCAGAGCTCAGATAGCTTACCATGATGTATTTTGTAGGTTGTTCCCTTACTCCTTAGGGGATATGGCATACAATTGGTACCTTCATCTTCCTCAAGGTTCCATTCTGACCTGGACACACTTGGAAAATGCTTTCATCAATTAGTTCAGGGTTTATGTGGATCCAACTCTTTTATACCATCAATTTTCCACTATTAGGAAGGAGCCAGGTGAACCTTTTCACTTGTTTAATACCAGGTTCTAATGAATGTATAGGAGATTGCAAGACCCCTATCTAGTCACTGAAAATAGTGCCATTCAAGCTTAATTTAGAGTTATAGACCCCTTGCTTGGCTTGTTCCTGCAAAGGACTTATCAACCAGCTGATATTGATTCTCTATCCAAAGTCTATCATCTAGCTATCAAGCTGCAGCAACAAATTAGTTCTCAACAAGGAAGTCTAGGAGTAGGTTTCCCTTCAATAGGGTACCAGATGCATAGCCCAACCCCTCTATTCAACACTATCCCAGGGATGTCTTCTTCCCATTATGGGCCTATGTCTGAATTGCAAAATCAACCTCCTATTCCATTCTTCGCTAATGGAACTCCTTACTTCTTCCAACAACCACAGGTTCCTCAAAGTTCCCATGGTCATCATAACCAAATTGGAACACCAAATCCTGGTGGTCAGCCACCTATTGCCAAGAGTGTGGAAAGTGAAAAGATAGTTCAACTTACAAATGAGGTAGAGACCTTGAAGAAAACACTGTCTCAAGTTACAAATGACATGGCTCAGCTTCGATCGAACCCCTCCCAAAACCAAGGTAACTTAGACCCTAATCAAAACAACAACAATTAGGGTAACTATCAGAATCATAACAATTACAACCGAAGGGGTTATCAAGGCCAAAACTCCTCTAACCAAGGGTATCAAAATCAACATAGAGGATATAACCAAAGGCCAAATGACAACAGACAATGGAATACAGGGCCCAATAATGGTGGAGTTTCGCACAACTATCAAGCTAATGAGGAAAGATCACATACTGCAAATGTGGCTGACCTCAACTTTATGACTAATTGGTGCAGGCTGCATGATACTGCAACCCATTCTGAGGTGAACTGCCCTGAAATGGAGAAAGTTGTCAAGATGGCACAGGTAGATGCCCAAAAATTCCAAGGAATCCTCACAAAGAAGGCGGCTCAATAGATACAACAATGACTTATGACCTCTTTGAGGAGGAACCTTCATTCCCAAGGAAAGAGGAGAATGAACCAGAGGAAGATTCATATGATTCCCAACCCTTTTAGACGAAAGGAGGACACTTCCTGAGAAATCAGAATAAGGGTCCATTCACTACATCAGCACCACCTAATCACATGGTGCCTCCAAATCAAAGTGTTGCTAATAACCCTCCTCCACCAAAAGGCCCACCTGAATTCCATAACAAGAGTAATTCCTTTGGTGTTTTCAAAGGTAGTGTGAGTTGTAATACAAAATTTGATATTGTTTCTGAGATGCAGAAAAAAAAAACCTCTTTGTCATACTTTGACATCCGAAAGTGGTGCCCTGCCCAAAGGGAGATAGTGTTGAAAGCTTTGGAGCAAGCTGACAAATCAAAAGGAAAGAACAAGGTGGTACCTGTTGGGGACATGAACGCAGCCTTGTACAGAAACAAGGTAGGTACTCCACCATTTCTTTTGAGTTTGAGAATTTGTGGGAAGAACCTACACAATTGTCTATTAGATTCAGCAACTTCAGACAATGTTATGCCATTTTCTATATGCAAGAAGTTGGGATTGAACCTTGTTCAAACAAACAAGAAGGTCATCCAACTTGACAAAATGGAGGTTAATGTAGTGGGAGAGTTGAGAGACATACATGTGCAAGTAGGGTCAGACCCTAGGGTTCAAACCAACATGGACATTCAAGTAGTAGACATTCCTGAGACCTATGGTATGCTGTTGAGCAAAGATCTGATGAAAGGTATAGGGGGATATCTCTCCCTTGACTTTTCACATATGTGGTTACCATGGAGGGGAATTCCCACGTAGATTAGGATTGAAATTGAACCCTGCCTCAAGAATATCATCACTGAATATGATTGCCCCAATGAGGTAGCCTACTTTGAAACCAGGATAGGGGTTTATAAAGGAGAAGAAATTTTAACCTTTTATGTTCTTGATCCTAAAAAACTGCCAATACCAAAATTCCCTGATTCTATGATTAATGAAAACCAACATGCATTGATCAGGAAGTTAAAATAGGATCAACCGGTCTTAGGGGAAGATACCGATCTGCAAAGTCTTTTACTTCCTAATTGGTGCAGGGTACATTACCAAAATCATTCTGAATTGACTTGCCAACCCTGCATTGACATTTTAAATAATGTTTCCCAAGCTGAGGAACCTAGCTTAAGTCACCTTGAGACTGTTGCAAATCACTTCTCATTTGAAGCCAAGGAAGCAATAATGTTAACCAGGGATAGGATACCTTCAAAGGAAGTTCCTTCTCAAATTGAACCTACCCCAGACACATTTCCGAATCAGCATATTGATGAGGAGGAACCCCAAGGTTTGTTTGACACCCCTGCACTCATGAATATACCAAAACCCAAGGGGTTAACCAAAGGAACAAATGACTGTTAGAAGGATAGCCACAGGTTATATGATATAGCTGAGCAGGAATTGGAGGGTGTACCTAAAGAACTGGTTGAACATCGATTCCCTATATCTGATGCAAAATATCAAGTGATCCTACCCCTGGCTCATTCTACCCAAGTGCCCACCATGACCTCAAAAGGACCAACTCCAGCTCATGATCAGCTGTGGACCCTCACGTTTGATGGATCTAAATCTAAAACAGGTTCTGGTGTTGGGAATGAACTAACCAACCCAAAAGGGAAAACCTTCTTTGCTTCTTACAAGTTGCAATTTGAATGTACTAACAACGTAGCAGAATATGAAGCTCTAGCTCGGGGGCTGATGTTTGCGCATAAGAAGAAATTCACAACCTTAGTGGTCAAAGGAGATTCAAAAATAGTTGTCAAGCAAGTACGCAACCAATACACATGTCACAATAGAAGGCTGGAAGCATATAGAAACAGGGTATGGAACCTGATCGAATACTTTGATGCCTTTGGGATTAGCTTAATCCCTAGAGAAGAAAATCAGATAGCTAATTGATTGGCTGTTGCTGCAAGTACCCTGAAACCTATGCAAGGTTCTAAGCTTAAGAGATTCTCAATGGAATTAATTTCCACCCCTGTAGTTCCTGAAAATGTCAGGAACTTTCAAGTCTTTGATGATGATCTACATATTCGTGCTTTCCTAGCAAGCTCAGATGTTTTCGAAGGACAGATCATTGATGAGTCCAACAGGGATCAAGGGGATTGGAACCTTGAAGATTGTGATAAGGAAGGGGTCCTCAATTTAAAGAGCAATAGAATTCCCAAGGGAATGGTGGCCTTGGAAAGAATTTTTGACTCAGACTCAAGGGCTTGAGAAAAGATGTTAGCATAAGATAAAGGGGGCGAATATGAAACAGTTAACCTAGCTGATTCTGGCACTGAAAGGAACATCTACATAGGGAAAGCCTGCCATGAAACAATCAGAAGAGATATATTAAGGGCACTGAAGAAATATATTGCTGTGATAGCCTAGGGGTATGAGGATTTAAAAACATTTGATGCTTCTGTAATAACTCATACCATCCCTCTGAAGCCCGAAGCTAAACCATTTCGACAAAAGCAGTGCCCTGTCAACGCCCTGATTGAACCACTGATCCTTAAAGAAGTTCATAAATTACTTTCTGCAAAGATAATCTTCCCTGTACGACATTCTATATTGGTGGCTAACTTGGTCCTAGTCCATAAGAAAAATGGAGAGATCAGGCTATGTGTAGACTTCAGAAATCTGAACAGAGCATCAGAAAAGGACAATTACCCACTCCCTTCTTTGGATGAAGTCTTGCAAACTGTCAATGGATCTCAGATGATATTGTTTTTGGAGGGTTACTCTGGATACAATCAGGTAATGGTTAACTGTGAAGACAGAATGAAGACAACCTTCACTACAAAGTTGGGAACCTTTGCATAATAAAGGATGCCATTCGGTCTGATAAACGTTGGAGCAACTTTTCAATGCGCCATGGATGTAGCATTCAAGGACTTGATCGAAAAATGCATTATTGTTTACATGGACGACTTGACAGTGTTCTCCAAGGACCGACTGAACCACGCTGTAGACTTGGCTAAGGTTCTCGAGAGGTGTATCCAGTATGGCGTCTCCCTCAATCCCAAAAAGTGTGTATTCGGGGTTTCTGAAGGAAAGCTCTTGGGACATATAATTTCAGAAAGGGGAATATCGATTGACCTAGATCGAGTTGAGTCCATTCTCAAGATAACCAAGCCAGGAAGCAAGAAGGAGATGAGATCTTTCTTCAGAAAGATCAACTTTGTGAGAAAATTCATCACAGGCTTTGCAGAAATCGTGAAACCACTAAATGAAATGATGAAGAAAGATGCCAAAACAGAATGGAGTGAGGAGGCAAAGGTCGTGTTTTTATAGATCAAGTGATCCATTTTAGAAGCGCCAGTCCTTACCATCCCTGACTACACGAGGCCATTCTACATTTATTCCTTTGCTTTCGAACATTCCTGCACAGTTGTATTAACTCAACGAAGGGAAGAGGGAGAGGAGAGACCAATCACTTTCATGAGCTCTCCATTCAAAAATTCTGAAGTTAAGTACCCATCGCTTGAAAAACTAGCTTTTGCGCTAGTCCAAGCTGTCAAGAAGTTTAGGCACTACATTCTCTAAAGCCAAATCATTGTTGTAGTTCCTGACGTTGCTGTGAAGTCCCTACTCATGCAGAGCGAGCTGGGAGAAAGAAGAGGGAAATGGATGGCCATTCTGTAGGAGTTCGATTTGGAGATACACCTGATGAAACTTGTTAGAGGTACGAGCCTATTTAAGTCTATGGTGAATGTTGGTGACAACATCATTTGTCAGCAATACATAACCTAGTCATTCTCCAATGACCCTTGGTATGCTAATATTGTCTATTTTATGCTCAACAATCGGTGTCTAGAAGGAATGAATGCAACTCAAAGGAGAGTGCTAAGAATGAAGAGTTCCCAGTATATGCTCAAAGGAGGGTTGCTATACAGGAAGAATTTTGAGGGAGTGTACCTACGATGCCTTGATCAGCAAGAGGCTAAACATGTGATCTATGAGTTTCATGGGAAACATGACACATGTCATGGTTCTGCAGATTCATTGGCACACCAAATCCTCAAATCTAGTTATTATTGGCCTTGTGTGTTCAAAGATGCCATCAACATGTGAGAACATGTCACATATGTCAGATTTCTGCATCAAAAGAACGCCATGCAACCGTGCCATTGCAACCTATCTATGAGGTAAGGCCATTTGCCCAGTGGGCATTGGATTTTATTGGGGTGATTAACCTGAATTCTTCCATAGGACACAAGTTTATTTTGACTACTACTGATTACTACACGAGGTGGATATAGGCTGTACCTTGCAAGAATAGCACAACAGAGGTAGTGATCAAGTTCCTCACCGAATGCATCACCACTAGGTTTGGGATACCTTTCACATTGGTATGTGACAATGGCTTTTCCTTTTCTTCTACTGAGTTTATTTCCTGGGCATATCATCACAAAATTGTCTTGAAATACTCTTCAAACTATTACCCACAAGGAAATGGAGTTGTGGAATCAACCAACAAGAATCTCTTAGGGGTAATTAATTTTTTTTTAGAAAACAACCCTAGGGACTGGCATACCTAGCTTAGATTTGCATTATGGGAAGATAGGACTAGGATTAAGGCTACTTTAAAGACCTCACCATTCAAGCTAGTGTATGGAGAAGAGCCTGTGTTTCCTATTCATTTACAAATACCTATCCTTGAGTTCATGCATAAATTCTACTCTAGTGATGATAGGATAGAAGTAAGATTAGCTGCCTTGTTAAAATTAGAAGAGCAAAGGGATGCCACCTTGCAACAATTCTTTAGACATCAAGCTGTTGTCAAACGTTGGTTTGACAAAAGAGCCAAAATCAAGGCTTTTAGGATATTAGACCTTGTGTTGTTATGGGATAAAGCTAGTGAAAAGAAGGGCAATCACCAGAAGTTTGATAAGCTCTGGTTGGGTCCCTATCAGATTGCTCAGATCCTAGGAGAAAATTCTTTTAGATTGAGTAGTTTAACTAGAGAACCTGTTCCCTTGCCTGTCAATGGGAACTTTCTTAAGCATTATTCGTAAAGCATGCTAATTTTCTGTTCTGCACTTGTTGTTCTTTATGTAAATAATTTTTTTGTCTCTTGTTTGTAAATAATTTGCATCTGTGTAAGTAGTTTCTGTGTTTTTGCTTGTAAGTAATTTTTGTATGTAAATAATTTGCTGCCCCTTATGTAAGTAATTTGTTTTTCTATGTGTAAATAGTTCTGATGTTGATTGTTTGATCTTTCCTTCTATCCTTTTCATTTCCTTTGATTCTTTTGTTTATGTCTTGTTTGTTCTTTGGGGTTTCTCTATTCTTTCCACCTTTAAATTGTGGGCTGTTATCTAAGGCATATTATGGTTATTAGGAGAGAAGTGGTTTAGGGATTTTCAAGTTTGTTGATTAAGTGATTTTGTCCTAAACTTTTGCTTTATGCCCATTGTCAATAAGAGTTATGGAAAGTATTGAAAACAAGGTACAAAGTAAATAACCTTCATTAGCTCCCTTTGAATCTATCACAAATCATTAAGATCATCTCCTCTTGTAATGGTATATTTGTCCTAGGATGATAGTGTTGTAAGATTTGAGTGAAAAATCCGATCTCCCAAGTGTTGTTATGAGGTCCATGGTAGTTTTCAACCCAGAACAGATGTTAAACATCTAACAAATTAAAAAAAAAGTCTCTGAAATATCTGAAACTTAAAAAAAAAAGAGAGAAAAGAATGATCTAAATGAAAAGAAGAGGACTCAATATGAATGGGTGATTCTAGTATCTCTACCGGGGCTGTGGACGCCTAACTGGCAGTAGAGAAATGTTGTGAGAAAACTAGAGGTATCTCCGTCAGGGCTATGGACGCGTGATTGGCAGCGGAGCAATGTCCAGGATATCATTGCACGACAGCTAAAGGGGAATCAACTCATGTAGCTCAAATCTTGCACATTGTTGTTCAAAAGATGAAGAAAACTTTATAAAAGAGTGATGCACAATCAAGCACACACATAGATTCTGGAGTAGCTATTGTTGATTTACATTTGAGATTCTAGCTCAGCCTTGGTTACTAAAACTGACCCAACTGGAGTTGTGATGTTCATAAACTAGGAGTTCTGGGTAGCTGAATCCTTCAGTCTCTTGAAAATGGTTAAACCATTTTCCCAGCCAAGTCGCCATTTGTTATGCCTTGCATAACCACCCCATTTTATTCTGGAACAAAATGGGTCCCCCCTTTTTGTTTTCTTTTTGTCTTCTTTGGTTATTTGCTTTTCTCTTGGGAGTTCTTTTGTTTTCCTCCTGAGTTGTCTTCTTTGTTTTATCAAATTTTGGTTCTGTCTCAGCTTAAGTTGGCTTTCTTCTTGCTAGGATTGAATGAAGTAATCATAAGCAATAGTGTATTTTATTATGATATATTTTATATATGCTTCTAAGGACTAATGGAGACCTTGTTTCGCAGGATAGGATCGTGCACATGATGATATTTCTCAAAGGGCTCAGTTAGGAAGTATTCCTCAATCCAGTTTGGCATAAAATTCCTCTAAGGAGAAAGTCGGCAAGACCCTCTCGTTGTCTCACCGATTGATAGTGTGTTCTATTCATATGAAGCTCACAGGTCGCCCAAACGTTCTTGTCGCCATAAGTCTTTATGTGTCTCGCTGACCAGAGGAGCCCTCACCAAAAGATTATGCATTCGTCATAAGGTCTCGGCGAAGGAGGAAAGTCTCGCCGACATCAGGTAACATCGGTGTAACCTCTCACCGATCCATCAGAGTCCCACCGAGGAGGTTCGAGCTCGGGTAGAGTGGTTCACTTTCAGTGTAGTGTCTGGCTGTCTAGTCGGGGTCTCGCCGACTTGAAAAGAGCTCTCGACAAGAGGGATTTGCATCAAGATGAGGTCTTAGCGAAGGGAGTCGGTCTCCCCGAAATGAAATAAGATCGCCAAAAGGTTGGTGCTCTCGCTATGAAGTCTCGGCGATTGAGTAATGTCTCGCTGAAGGGTTTAGGCTCGGCGAAGGGTCTCGCCGACCAAGGAAGTCTCCCCGACGGTTGTTTAAGTAGAATCTCGGTGAAAGAGGAGACTTCGGTATGATGTCTCAGCGAAAGAAGAAAGTCTCACTGACATGAGTTAATATCGGCATAACATCTTGCCGACCGAAGGAGGTCTCACCGAGGAGGGCCGTCATCATCGTAATGTTTTTCCTTTGGTGTGATGTCTGGCTGATTGCAAAGAGTCTCTACGAAATGAAATGTATTCATCAAAAGGTCTTACCGAATTAAAATGAGCACTCAGCGATAGGAGATAATTTCGGTGAAAGGTCTCACCGATCCAACAGAGTCTCACTGAAGGATAAGAAGTTTGAGCTCGGCAAGAGTGGAATGATGTCGTCATAGCGTCTCAGCAACCAAAGAGAGTTTGGCCGATGTGTGAAGGTTTCACCGAAGGGTTCTCCCTTCGGTGTAATGTCTTGACGAAATGAGCTGGTCTTGCCGACATGGAATAGTGGTCACATGCAGGGGAGTCTCGATGGAAAGTTTGAGCTCGACGAAGGGTCTCGCCGACCAAGGCTCTTTTCGAAAGAGATTTGAGCTCGGCGGAGAAAAGAAGAGGTCGGCATGAGGTCTCATCGACAGGGTGGACTCTTGCTGATAAGAGCTCCAAGCAAAAGATTGATGTTCAACATAAGATCTCACCAAGAGAGATAACATCGCCATGAAGTCTCACCGACCCAATAGGGTCTTGCCGATACAGAATGAGCTCGGGGAGAATGGTCGACTTCGCTATAGGGTCATGCCGACTAGCAGTGGTCTTGCCGACGTGTTTTCTCCCTTTGGTGTAATGGAATGCGGTCGATGAAAGGTCTTGCTGACCCAGATATGTCTTGGTGATAGGGTGCGGGTTCGGGGTAAGGTCTCCCCGAAACGAAGAAGTCTCCCTGAGATGGAATGTGCTCGCTGAGAGAAGAGGGGCTCGATATAAGGTCTTCTCGACCGCTTTGTCTCTTGCCGACAGTGATGGATTTTCCAATAAAAGGGATATCGGTATAACCAGGGGGAGCTTGCCATGACCTTTTGCCGATTGAAAAGTCTTGCCGAAAGGAAAAGGAACTCAAGCCCGGAGAATAAGGAGGAGATCGGGGAGACTCCAAGTGAAAGATCTGCGCTCACCAGGATGTCCTGCCGACAAGAGGGGTCTCAGTGATAGAGAAGGATATTGGTATGCCCAGTGGAATTCGCCATGGCCTCTGACCAATAATGTTTGTCTTGCCAATGGGTTTTGTGATATCAATAGGACCCTGGTCACTTGTTGTAATGTCCTGCCGACCATCGTGTGCTTTGCCGATAGCTGCCATGGGGTATGATCGCATCGGGGAGACACAATAAGTTTCTCACTGACATGCGATCTAATGCAGACCACTTTTGACTACCCAGGAATCTGGCGTGGCTTTTGTTCTGCCAATCAGAAGGAGCTCAGGGGGCGAACTAGTAACAATTTGACGAATTGACTGTTTTGGTAAAACAAAAAAGGAACCAATTGAGTGCAACCGGTGTGGATCTTCTCTGTGAACAAACTGATGGAGTAGCTCGATGAACAATGGTGTGATCTAAATGTGAAATCTCATGTTGTTTCCAGGGGAGGTCAACGTACAGGAGGATCTAGAGCAGGGAGAAAGGCAGAAAGAGAAAGAACCGCGGGTCTTAGGGACAACTATGTGGTCTACTAATGAGGAGGTAGATCCACATTAATGACAATGCTTTGGAGCATTCAAGGCAGCCCTTCAGGGGGAGTTCGAGTATGGACATAGAGACATGAAGTTAATGTTGTAGTAACAAAAGATCTAAAGACTTCTCTTGAAGATGAAAATACTTCAACAACATGGACAACGGGGATGCCATTAAATACAGCATTAACTCTCTTCATAAAGATCTGAGAGCCGACCTTTCGGGATGGAGATATTATGTAAACCCTAGAAGCAGGGAGGCAACGCATTATTTTTGGTATACTCTGTATATATGGCATTCTCACCTCTTTGTAAAAGGGGGTTAGAAGAGAGTTAGAAAAAGTTAGCAGAAATAGAATAGGAATTTTCTAAAGATAGAGGAGACAGAGTTGCATCCTGTTTCTGTGTAATGGGAGCTTCTTTGGACTTCTTAGTTAGAAGTTAGATTCAGCAGAAGCCTATAATGTATTTTTCAAGTTTTATTAGTATAGATGGAAACAATTTGGAGCCATGGATTTTTTGTACATTGGTGATTGTGCCAGATTTGTAAACGTTGTTTATCTGTTTCATTAGCAGTAGAAGCAACCAGATAAAAATCTACTTCATGTTGTGTTCTAGAATGGTGTTTGTCTTGATTTAATCATTTGATTTGAGAAACTTTCAAGGAAAGAAGTTTGATTCTATGTTTTGTTTAAATGGTAACTTGCAATCTGTTATTGAAATCAGCACTGTGAATGAATGAAACTATGTGTCAATCACAAGTTAATTTTGTTCTGCAGTTTTAGTTAGGAATTCCTTGAAAGGTGACAAGTCTAGTTAAGTTGGATTAATTAACATTCTTTTCAGTTCCAAAGCTCTGATCTATCTTTTTATGTTTCTTTAAAAACCTTGGTTAGAATAGGTTTAAGTTTATGTTTGATCTCAGAACAATCCAGAAGCTCAACACCAGCAGGCCCCTTGAATATTACTGTTACATTGGCCACTGAGCAACATCAGCACAGTTGAGAACCAACTACAAAGACCTTGGGAGCTAAGACATCCATGTGTTGTCTTTCTCTTTCAGGAGAAACAAAATAGCAATATTTTGTTTGCATGTTGTTGTGCCATCAGACACGTCAACAGTATCTAATTACATTCAATAAAGATTACATTTTTTAGAAAAGATTTGTACAATCTTTCTATGTTCTATTCACTTGTATGAATGTAATAATTTTGCGTTCTTGTAATCTTGTAAAGTTTTTTCATGTTTATAATTGAATGTAACTTAGGAAGGTTAAAAATGTACCATTTGTATGAAAGTCTAGAAGGTTCTACTTGATTGATCCTGTAGGTGAAAATCTGGTAACATATAGATTTCTCATTTTTCCACTTTTGTGATATTCGTGGCATAATTGATCATGGACCTGCTACAACAATAGCCAGCTCTGATCCTTTCAGAGAGGTATGCGACAGATTACAACAATATAGATTAGTTATTCTAAGCGTCTTTTATAGTTTGCATTACCATCTCATCATATTTTGTGTCATTTAGAATAATATAGATCTGTTATTCTAAGCTACCTTGATGGTTTGTACAGGTGCTTGTCCGTCCAGAACATGAACATACTACTATTGTGGAAGATTGAGCCTTGAATGCCTCCAATAGGAAAATTTTGTAAAATTTGAATTTTCAAACGTGAAACAATGTAAAAAGGTCATAACTGTGTATGGGCATAATTTGTATCCAATGATGTTTTTTGAATTATGGGTCAAATTTCTGGCATTGTATAAAGGGTATGTTTAAAAATTAAAGGTGTCTATGTTTTGGAAACTCATAGGTTGAATTAGTCATACAGGTGTATGCTTTGTTACTGTTATTTGGATAATTTTGTAATAACTTTTTGTACTTAATCGAGCTACAACCGAAGGTTTTCTTCCTGGTTCTTTCATGTCGATATTCTTGTTTGAACCAAGTTTTGTAATATTTCCTATTTATATATAATAAATTACATTGGCTTACCACTTTTGCTCCTCAAATCCAACTTGGGTGCAACTTCATTGTTAGCAACTTTCATGAGGTTTTTAAGGAAATCAATGTTTCCAACCTTGCCACACCCTATAAACTCATCAAACACATCTATTAGGACCTGCACAAGCTTGATCCAACCTTAAATCTTGTTGCCACCACATTTCATTGACATTAGCAAGTTGTAACCACCATTTTTCACCTAATTTCACTCATTTTTGCCATGCATGGCAACTCACCAACTCAAGTACAAATGTTTCTAGCTCTCTAAACCCACATAGTCACCTTATATAGTCCTAATAAAATCTACCATGGCCATACCATCGAGCTACAGATCGTACAATAGATGGTATGTCCTTTTACCACTTTGGACTCTTAAGGGAAATTGTTGGTCCAATGTAGCTCGGAGTGATTTGGTGTATTTGGGTGCAAAAGAGGACCATCCCTAGCATAAACGTACCCATCCAAATTTTTTGGAATATTCCATTTGGTCGTATGAGTTACAAAATGAAAGTTGCACCACTTTGCAACTTTACACTGCTTGCATCTGACAACTTATCCCTCAAGTGAAAACTTACCACCACGGGAAAATGACTCCGAGATAGCAAAAACCAAGAGAGGTTATTGTAGATGGGCCAAACACAATCCCATAGCCTCAAACAGAGAGTCGATAAACATCACGATTTCTGAGAAATATCACTTCAAAGATTGCGGCCTTTTAGCACTTTGGACTCTTAAGGGAAATCATCAGTCCAATCTAGCTCAGAGTGATTCGACATATTTAGGTGAAAAAGAGGACCATCCCTAGTGTAAACGTACCCATCTGGACATGTTGGAATAGTCCGTTTGGTCGTAAGAGTTGTTGAATGAAAGTTGCATCAATTTGCAACTTTACACTGCTTGCATCTAACAACTTTTCCCTCAATTGAAAACTTGCCACCACAGGAAAACACCTCCAAGATAGCAAAAACTGAGAGAGGTTATTGTAGATGGGCCAAACATGATCCCATAGCCTCAAATGGAGAGTCTATAAATATCACAGTTTTTGAGAAATAGCCCTTGAAAGATTGTCAGTCCAATGTAGCTCAGAGTGATTCAGCGTATTTGGGTGCAAAAGAGGACCATCCCTAGTGTAAACATACCCATCTGGACATGTTGGAACAATCCGTTTGGTCATATGAGTTGCAGAATGAAATTTGCACCACTTTGCAACATTACACTGCTTGCATCTGACAACTTTTCCCTCAACTGAAAACTTGCCACCACGGGAAAACACCTCTGAGATAGCAAAAATTGAGAGAGGTTATTGTAGATGGGCCAAACATAATCTCATAGCCTCAAATGGAGAGTCTGTAAATGTCACGGTTTCTGAGAAATAGGCCTTCAAAGATTGTTTCCTTTTAGCACTTTGGACTCTTAAGGGAAATCGTCGGTCCAATGTAGCTCGGAGTGATTCAGTGTATTTGGGTGAAAAAGAGGACCATCCCTAGCGTAAACATACCCATTCAGATGTGTTGGAACAATCGATTTGGTCATACAAGTTACTGAATGAAAGTTGCACCACTTTGCAACTTTACACTGCTTGCATCTGACAACTTTTCCCTCAACTGAAAACTTGCTACCACGGGAAAACGCCTTCAAGATAGCAAAAACTCAGAGAGGTTATTGTAGATGGTCTTAGAAATAGGTTTCCATTTATTTGCAAATCCTAAACATTAATTATTTCATGTATCTCCTAGATTCTTGGAATGTGTTCAACAACACTAAGATTAGGATGAGATTAATATTTGATGAAATAATCATGATTATTGACATTAGTAATTAATTATAAATGTAAGAAGCATGTGAAGGCATCCATAGTGAGTACCTAAATAATAGGGGCACATGGGACACCCACATGGTAAGGTGACACTCACCTCATGTTCAGTTAACTATACAAAGTAACAATTAACACTTCTGAATGCATGTAAAGATCCTAGGAGTTAGGATTTGATGTTTGCATGCTTAAAGTTTAGTTCAGTTCAGTTCATATTAGTTCAGTTCAGTTCAGTTCAGTTCAATTTAGTTCAATCAGTTTAGTTTAGTTCAGTTCAGTTCAGTTATGGTTCAGTTGTCTTCAGTTAGTTTCAGTTGTATGTTAGTTAACTTTAGTTAACTTGGAATGCATGGCTAATAACATTGAGTTGTATGACAGATAATAGGGACTACCTCCAGTTAACAGGGGATGACCATTCTTTGGGAATGGTGTTGAGTAAATGTTTTAGTTAACTAGAAATCACTTGGAGCCAACTTGGGCGCCCAAGATGCTTTCTTGGATTTACCTCTCATGCATGATAAGATATTTCTGAAGGCTCAGTTAAGTAGGATTACTTAAGGGCACCAACTTTGAGGAAGAGCTTTGGAATTATCACCGAAGTGAAGGAGAAGTTGTAGCTTCAGTTTGGGATGCCCAAATGCATGAAGCACATGTTGTAAGCTTTAGTCTTCATAGAATAACTCAACTTGAAGCAATATGGTGTACCTTTTCAAGGGATTGAGCTTGTGCATTGTAATTATCACCATTTGGAGATTACAAGGTTGCATATTGTCTCTATATCTCATTCAAGTTGAAGAGAATTTTCATAATTGTTATTGCAGGTGTGAAGAAGATTGGTAAAGATAGAAGAAGCATTCTCAAGCAAGAATTGGAGCTATTGTATTTCAGAGATTGAATAATATAATAATTCTTGGTGGAGTTTTTTCCCAAAAGGGTTTCTCCACGTTATATCTTATGTGATCTTTCTAATATCATGTCTAGTTCTTCTATCAAATTCTCTCTTCATTCTACAATAGTAAAATGAATTAATCAAGATAATCACCCACAAAGAATATATGTAACAAAGAAAGAGCTTACTTAGATCAGTAATATTGAAGTTCTATAGAGTATTAAGCTAAGAAAACACCTCATTTTTCAACAAATGGGCCAAACACGATCCCATAGCCTCAAACGGAGAGTTTGTAAACATCACGGTTTCTGAGAAATAGCCCTTCAAAGATTGCTTCCTTTTAGGACTTTGGACTCTTAAGGGAAATCGCTGGTCCAATGTAGCTCAGAGTGATTCAACGTATTTGGGTGCAAAAGAGGACCATCCCTAGTGTAAACATACCCATCCAGATGTGTTGGAATAGTTCATTTGGTCGTACGAGTTGCTAAATGAAAGTTGCACCACTTTGTAACTTTACATTGCTTGCATCTGAAAACTTTTCCCTCAACTGGAAACTTTGCACCATAGGAAAACACCTCTAAGATAGCAAAAACTGAGAGAAGTTATTGTAGAGGGCCCTAACACGATCCCATAGCCTCAAACAAAAAGTTTGTAGGAATCACAGTTTCCAAGAAATAGTTCGTCAAAGATTGCTGCCCTTTTGCACTTTGGACTCTTAAGGGATTTCGCTGATTGAACGTAGCTCGAACTACTTTGGCCTATTTGGGTGCGACAGAGAACCATACCTAACCTAAACGTAACCATCCAGACGTGATGTAATGGTCAATTAGGTCATACGAGTTGTAGAAGAAGATTTATTTATGCACTTACAAGTAGTTTTCAGCCTCCAACCGAACTCCAATGCTGATTTTCCTGTGAAAAAAAGCCATGAGACCATAGCTTTTTGCTTTCTTTTTAATGGAAACTAGTGGGCAGCAGAGTTAACTTCTTCATAGATTTAGCATTTGAGATTGCAAGAAGACATCAAAATGGCTAGTGTACTAAATAAATTCTTATGCTTTCTAAAGAATGTTGATAACTCTACTTAGTTGGCTTCTTTTTTCAAAATCATACAAATTGAACCTTGGCATCAATAGACTTTGTATATCAAGCTACCACAATTCAAGTTTCAATGATGAATATTTATCATGCATGTTTTAAATGGCATTCAATTTTATTGTGGTTTTGTTGTTTATATGATGTTATGTGATATTCTAATCCTAATTCATGATTCTATGCTACATATATATATTTTTTTATTTTTACATGTTTTTTTACTAACAAACCCAAAATGAACCAAACCACCCCCAAAAAAAATTTAGCCGAACTGGTGAACCGAACCCCCGAACCTAAACCTGAACCCGAATAGGTAACTTAGTTTGTAAGTCAATTATTGGGAGTTGGTCAGTTTTTTTGTGTGGGGGAGAGTCTTAAAAAAGGTTGAGGAAGTCATTTTGGGAATTGATGAATGTAATTTTGTGAAGAATCAATAAGATCATATTGAGTTACTTTGCAAAAACTGTGGTTTCTACAGAAAAAATCTATGTTTTCTCCATTGTTCGACCCCTACACAACAAGTAATCGGCTGCATAGTCTGTGGAATAAGGGGGAAGAAAGTCTGAGACCCCTTTAAAGTTGGTTTGAGTGCTTTCTTTTCATTTTTTGTGAGTTTTGTGCCAAGTTTTTCAAGGCGGGTAGTGAACCCAGATTTTGCATTTTGAGTAAATTATGAATTATTGAAGCCCTCCACCTATTGTACCTTTCATGTGGCTCGATGGAGAGGCTGTGTACAATATGATTTGAATGTGTGTAGGTCCATTTAAGAGATGGGAAATGATTTGTGAGTCTTGGAGTTGTCCTAAGCAAATCATTGCTTAAATTACTTGAAAATGGAGCTTTTAGCCTAGGGTTTGTTAAAATAAATGAGAGTGGGGGAATATCTTTAACGTTTAAACATGTTGGGGTCATAATAGAGGTTTCTGAGTGGGTGGCATGGTTAGGGGAGTTGTGCAAGTGGGACTTTCAACAAACCCTATGCATTTGCATGGTAAATAGATGATTTCATGGGACAGCTTGGTAAAGGACCTATAGGTGTAGAATAATCTTAGAATTTGTTGTTTTATGACACAAATCAAGATTTTTTGGGGTGTTCTTGTGAAGATCAATTGTTTAAAGGGAACTCACTTTGTGAAAGAGGGCTAATTCACTAGCCTAGGACAGGGGTATGTTATTGGTTCTCAAATTTGGTCCAAAGGATTCAAGGGTAGTTTTCACATATGTTTTCACCCCCACTCTGCATCAATCCATAGCTTGTTTGAAAGTACTTGTTTTAGGATTTTAGCCATAACAACAAGCCAGTGAACTATTTGATAAAAAGCTTTGGTACACATGTATGAAAAATGTGGTAGCATAGACAAGGCAGTGAACTGTTTGAAAAAATTCCTCAAAGAAATGTGACCTCATAAAATTCCATGACAAGCAAATGCAATTGACATCTACTCCTAGTTATTAGTTATGTAATGTGAATTAATTGCATAACTGCTTAGGTTGACTTTGTAAAAACTATATTGTAATTGAAATTTTTTCATCTATCAGCATCTAGTTGTTAGTTATGCAATGTGAAGTAATTCTTTGAGTTTGAAAGATGTGCAATGCAATGTAATCAGCAATATGAATATAAACTACATAATACAACCATTATTTTTTATGCTATTGTACATTGATATTTAACCATTGCTCACTTGATTAAATTTTCAAAGAGTTTAATCATGCACATGAGAAAGAAATTAAATTTCAATTGTCAACTTCTATATATCAAATTATCCAATAATCTTGAGTGTATCTCCATATACAAAAATTTCATCAACGCCAACTCAAACAAAATTTTACAAAATGTGGCATATGCCATCTCGATGTCTATTCAAAATTTACATGCCAAAATGTCTATCTCATCCTAAACTACTGGTGTATCATCAAAATGGAGCCTCTTTGAAGCACTCGTTGGCTCTAAAGGTAGTTGCACAAGAAAAATTCAAACCACAATTGAGATTAGTTATACTATATGATTTAAAATTGAATAATTAACATCAAAATCAATATACATTGAATTATAATTGAACTCTAAAATTGAAATCTTGATTACCTAAAATTTATGTCTCTTCAAAGGGTCAAGAGTCCTAGAATATACCCCTCTCAAAGAATCGACCAAACCAACTTTTGTAATGTCAATCTATAAATATGAACAAAAACATAAAATTGATCCAAGTTAGCATGCAATTGTCGGTAATAAGAACATATAAATACCAAACACAAAATAAAATAAACATGTACCTCTTTAGGCTGATCTTTTACTTTATCTCCTTTAGGTGTTTCAACACCTCCTCCTTGAGGTTTTTCAACACCTACTCCTTGAAGTGTTCCAATACCTACTCCTTCAAGCATTGTGGCAATTGTCAACAATGATGTATAACTCATAACTTCCTATACATAAAAATGACAAGTACATATGAAACTACCAATCTATGTCGATGTATGTATAATTAATATAAGATCTTAAAAATCTCAATTCAATCGAATTTGAGTTCAATTACCTTCCCCTTATCTAACATTTCACTTCCATAATTTGGACAAGGTTGCACCTCTCTCGCACTAGGTATTTCCTACAAGAGGGAAAAAAGATAAACATATAAGTTATTATATAATTTCATTAATGACAAGCAAGTATATGATAAAAAAATGTAAACAAGTGAGTGCAAAAATATATACTCTGTGTGTGTGTCAAGGCCAAATGAAATGGCCCTAAGGGTGCTATCAATCACTTGTGTGAGCTCCTCCTCAGACATCAACTGTTAAATAGACCATGTAAATAAATATTAGTACTTTATACTATCTCTTATTAATATTCATTTAAAAACAAATGCAAGTTATGAATTTACAACTTAAATCTTACCTGTATCACTATTCCAATGTCCCCCTCTCTATTAGGAGAGGACTCTATAGGGTGTGCTCCACTCCCCTACGTCTGATCTATAATGTCCACATCATGGAGGTCATAATCAGAAGTGTCCAAGGGATGCTCGGCGGGATGCACAAGAGGGCCCAAGCATATCTGGTGGCACATAAAGCAAGTATGTGGCACACAAATATGTGGACCTAATGAGGATGATGCAGCAACACTCAAGCCATCGCCAACATCACCAGAATGTGGCCGAGCTATTGTAGAAGCATGCAAAACTAAAAAACCACTCAAAGAGTGAATAGCCTGGATAGTTTGTGTGGCTGCATCCTGCATAAAATCTAGATGATATACTGGAGGTGGCAGAGGAAGGGGGGAGGGGGAACATATGGGCATGGGACTACTCTAACTACCCCTAGTTTATCCCGGGGCATATCTCCACCAATGCCTTGGAAGGGTTTAATGTCAAAGTAATTGACATGATGCCCTAACACAAACTCAACATATAATTTTTTAATAAATTAAAATGGTATATCACAATTTTTATTCGGTGGTTTATCAAAAACCATGCACAAATGATCCCAAAAGTTATCTACAATTTCCCTATGCGTGCACCATTTTATAGAAAGTTTTGGTTTATTAACATTAACTGGCAAACTAGTGTGGGGATTAACAAATAAAGAGGCTATTTGGGCTTTGGTTATTCTGATATCTTTCACATCATCATAAGACAATCCACATGCATTATATTCCCTCATGTCTTCTCGCCATGAATGAAATGCATTATGTTGGGTGGAGAGGGTTTCTATATTTTTAATTATTTCCTTCAATGTGTTTGACATCTTGGATAATCGAGGGATTCTAGTATAAACTTTAGAAATGCCCCTCAATTGCTGCAATTTTTCACCAATTCAGTCTTCAATTGATGGTTGTAGAGGTGGTGGAGCATTTGGCATTTATGCATTTTCATTCTCAGCTAGTGGATAGTTTGGAATTTGTGCATTTTCATTCTCAGCCAGTGGATCGTTTGGAATTTGTGCATTTTCATTCTCAGCTGGTGGATCATTTGCAATTTGTGCATTTTCATTCTCAACAGCCATAATTCCTGATTAAAGTTAAAAACTAATTAATCTAATCAAAATTAAACAATATAAATGAAAATATTGTAAAAATACCCTAGTTTTAAAAAAAATTAAAAAAAACCCTACTTTTTAACAAAAATCTATAAGATTCTCTAATTTTTAATACAAATACATAAACAACACTACTTTTAAATAAAAATCCATAAAAAACATTCATCTTTAATCAAAATCCATTTTAAACTCAATTTTTTCATAAAAATTCAATCAAAAACCCTATTTTGAAAAAATATCCGTAAAAAACTAACTAAAATTATACAAATATAATTCAAAATTTGATCAAAGCAAAGAAAAAACCAAAATCTAACCTTTCAAAATGGATATCGGCTATAAATCAGATATTTGTTATGTGAAAAACCTCCTCACTGTGCGCCCGTGGCCTGTGAAAGTGTAAAATGATTTTAATAGACTCGAAATATATATATATATTTTCCTCAAATCGGATATCCAATTTGGATCAGATGTCTGATTTGAATCGGATATCTGATATGGAAATCTTGGTTTGGGCATTGCTTTGGAGCAATGTACTGACACCCAAGACACAAAAAAGTCAACTCGGTGTTTTCGCATTTTTGGGTTGATGAAAAATTTAATTTTTTCCCCATTGCCACTTTGTGGCCCATCATGATCTTGCACATGCCCTATTGCAATCCATGAATTAATTTTATTTCCTCACAGCCACTCTTTTGTCTCTAATCCCTGTAGCTACTAAGGAATCATCTACCACTTGTATAGTTTCCCTATCAAGAGTTTCGACTCTACTACCTTGGGAGAAATAAACTACAAAAAAATTCAATAATAGGGTTGACCCTCACACTCAATTCTTGTGCATCCACCATGAACTTTAGGGCCTATTGCAGAGATGTTACCACATTTTTTATTTTCTCCCAAAAAGATATACATATTTTTTGCAATAGAGGGAGAAAATTCACCTCTTGCATTGAGTCTACCGCCAAGATTTACAATTGTTCATCTGTAAATCTTTTTTTTTATTTCTTCCTGCAATCTATTAAACATCTCCAAAGAATTTGAATTCTCAAGGTGCAATTTTGCAAGCTCTCGCTCTCGTGCCTGTAGGGTGGACTCCACAATCTCTTTTGCCCACCTCTCTAAATCCATAAAAAATTGAGCCTCATGGACCTCAGCTTGGAATTGAGCTTCTTTCTATTGTAGTTCTTGTTGGTTTTGCACCTACATCCCTCAAGCATCGAAGAGCTCTTGCTGGATTTTAGCGAGCTCTTCTATTTTCTCAGGGAATTGTTTCTCTACTAAATATGTTACACTTTTTTCATTTATAGCTTAAGATTGGGCATCGACTAGATCCTTTTGGAGTCTTTCTTCTTTTCCATATTTTGATGTCATTCCTTCTGACTTGTGGCATCAAATAATTATTTATGTGCTTGTTGTAGTTCTTGCTCTTTGGCTCTCAACTTGGAGTTTAGATCGTCCTCTTTCTTCTCTACATCAATCTTGTTCAATACCTCACTTAGCTCGGTTTGGATCTTAGACTTCTCTATTTTCTCTACTTGGAGGGTTGCCAAAGTCTTTTCCTATAGCTCTTTCCTCACACAGGAAATATTCACATCTTTCCCTTTAGCCTCCACCTTCAACTTGTCCACTATGGCCTTAACTTTTTTTAATTCTTCTTCCTTTTCTTCATGTACTAGTCTATTTTTAGGTAGTCAATTGATACTACCTTTCTTATTTCCTCCATAAGCCCTAGGTTATTCTGTGGATGGGTGTTGTTGAGGTTAGAGCCAGTTACTTGTGTATCATAGTCTCCAAATTGCATATGATTGGATAATACTAGAGGGTTCATTTTTGCAATCATCAAAGTCCACTACTTTTCATCAAAATGTGACTCCATTTTTGGGGTAGTTGGAGATAGAGCTTCCTTTTCTTTCCTCTTCTCCTTCCTGTCCTCCTAAGCTTTCCTCCATAAGTTTATTTGGGCTTGATACTCCAAAGGATACTAAAAGCATTGTCTGACAAATATGACACCAATAGTAGACCAAAAGGGATAGGAACACGGGACCTGTCTTTGACCGCTCTCCTGATGGGAAAATCATTGGAAGGCTTATGGTTGTAGGAGAGAAAATAAAGATGTTGTGTAATGCTTACATAGGGTGTGACATGCTTGGAGAGTCTAATAGGGTAGTGGAAGGAAAAGGGAGAATTGAAATAGTGAAAGGTAGGACTGAAGAGAGTGGCACAGATGATGGATTTTCAATAAGAGTGTGTGTAGTGGATAAAGCAATTGTGGTAGAAAGCACAAAGATGGAAGCTATTGCAGGGTTAGGGAAAAGAGTCTATAGAATGGTGGAAATAATAGTGGAATGTGAAGAGGAGGGTGTAGAAGGTATTTCTTGCACAACAACGGCCATAGCAATGACTGCAGACTGAGATGGAGGAGGGAGTGAAAGAAAAATAGGGGGAACCAATGACTAAGAAGAAGAAAGAATAGAGGGAGAGAAACTTACCTGCATCATGGAGACCACTAGAGGTTGTGTGATGATATTCACTTCATCTTCTTCTTCCTGGACATTTCCCAGGTCTAACTATAAACACCTAAAAATGTTTCAATGGATCACATTGACTAACTAACATCATTTCGTCCTCAAATCCATCTTATTTTCACTTGTTTAATTAAATAAGCCTAAATATTTAATTAAATGTCTCATTTTCACCTATTAATCTAATTGACCTAATTGGGTTAATTCACCACCTCTCACACTGACATTTCATTCAATTTAATTAAATAATTCAAATTATTTAATTTTAACCCTAAGTCCTCTTATTTGATGAAATAACCTAAACTATTTAATTAAATATCATATTTGCATCTCTTTTTCATTAAATAAATCAATAATTTAATGTATATCCTAACATTCCTCATCTTGCACATTCAAATTTAGTTTTAATTAACTAAATTTCTAATTTCCCTCTCATCCACTTGCATAGGGAATATTCCAAAGGAATATTCTCCTATTTTCCTAAAAAAAAAGGTAATGATTACTCCAAACAAACTTTGAAACAACTTTTTAAAGTTGTTGCAAAGTGTGTTTGTTTGCATGATTGTTAGCCCTTCATCTTTTCTTGATCCATGTGATCTTTGATTCTCATCCATTGATGAGAATCCTTGATCCATGTTTCATCCTCCTCTCATTTGTGACCATTAATAGATCAAATCAATCTCATCCATTGATTTTTCATTTGATCTCCATTAAATCAATTATTTAATGAATATCATATAATTCCCCTAATCTACATAATTGAAACTTTGTTTTAATTATCAAATCACTAATTCTTCCACTTGCAAGGGGAATATTCCCATGGAATATTCCTTCCCCTTTTGCACAATTAAACTTTGTTTTAATTTGCAAAATATCTATTTCCTCACCCATGAGAATATTCCAAAGAATATTCTTTCTCCCCACTCATTTGAATAAGGGAATAGTCTTACAAAACTTCATGTGCAAGTTAACTCAAAACTTCATGTGTAAGTTAACCCAAAAATTCTTGTGCAAGTTAACTTGTGACCTCTTGTATAGGTTAAAAGTGTGTTTTTTTGAAATAATGAGAACCCTTGATTAAATCTCATCATTGATTCTCATCCCTTGATGAGAATCCATGATCCATGCCTCTAACTTCTTCCATCCTTGACCATTGATTAGCCTTTTTTATCTTAACCATTCATTTCTCATTTGCTTTCTTATAAATAGGTCATTATTTGTAGACAAATGGATCCATTGTTGGCCCACAGTTGTCATTGCACCAAAAGATCAACCTGTTAATGCTCGATACAACTGTCATAGTTAACAGATCCACGAGAGGTGGTTAGTCCATGTCACGAATCCTGAGGAGAGCACTGACCATCTTCCAACAAACTCCCCCTCAGCATTACCCGAGGGGATTCGAACCCAACACCTTTGGCTTTGATACCAATTTCTGAAAGGTGCAAGACAACTAAGAGGGAGGGGTGAATCAGTTGTCACAAATCACATCCACAAAACTCAAACAATCATTAACTCCACATCCACTTTAATCTATTATTAAGTATGAGCATGAAGTGCAAATCAAAAAATTCAATATCAACACAAGAAACACCAGATTTACGTGGAAAACCCAATAAGGGAAAATCCACTGTGAGGATTAATTCACAATATAGAGTAATTGTAAAACCAATTACAAAGAGGCCCACTACCAAAGGGCTCACTGCCTAAGAAGGAGGCTCACTGCCTACAGATAGGACTCACTGTCCAACAAGGAGGCTCACTACCTACAGATAGGACTCACTGTCCAACAAGGAGGTTCACTGCCTACAGATATAAAAAGATAACAAAAAATCCACCACAACAAATTACACACATCCACAGCCTTGATCAGAAGATTGCAAACACCATCAGCTTACTGATTTCAGGAGTCTAACACATTAAAGTAATGTTGCCTCACTTCACTTTTGCACACTCTTGCTTCTCACACTTGCGGCATGTCTGATACATCATTCCATAACATCTCAACTTGTATTTATACCATCTTCAAGCTTAGAAACTTTCTCCAAGGTCGGCCACACACGCTTCATTTTACAAATTCAAATTAGGTCAGAAACTCAACATTCCCCTGGTGGAAGAGAATGAGAGTGGACCAAACCAACACTTAACCAAAACCCAAAACATCTCGGATCAATAACACACTTCCTTAATTGATACTTATCCTTCGCATGACATGTAGACACCAGGTCGGCCAAACCTGATGAAACCACCAATGAAATTTGAAGTACACATTTCTACAACAAGAAGATAACATGCATACCACATAACACGCTTCACCATACACTGGAACATATCTTAGATGCCTTCAAATTCATTCACAGCTAATGCAACAACCTTCATACATAGAACACTTTCCATCAGCTCATCTGGATTGTACAAACACATACAATGATTTTGAAACTCATCTTTTGGAGCACCAAACCATGAACACCTTTGATACAACACAAATGACATCATTACAAGTCTTCTACCATATCTGCAAGACATGAAACAAACCAGCGGAGGACTACGAAGCAGATACATTTCTCCCAATCCATAGACAAACAAATCTGCTAGACCAATTCACAAACCAGTGAACACAACTTTCACTCTTCATCAAACTAGAAGCTCTAATCTAGGATATATTACCCAAGGATTCCCATAAACAACACTTCAGATCCACACAAGCATAGGATCAACATAGAAGAAATGTGGAGCACATACCAGAGCACATTCTGCACACGCACACAACTCTGACTTCACTATTTCTCAAAAGCACTTGGTAACTCATCATATCACCACACCTGCAACACCATAAAGATAGCTCCATGTACTCACAACATCTCAACAGTATCTCAACTATACATGCACAACCTGCAATCACTTTTTTCCTTTCTCTGCAACAACCTATACTATGTTGACATCAATAACAACATTAATGACAACACCACCATACTTACTCATACTTGCAACACTTTTAACATCAAACTTATGTTGTTAAAATCACTCTTACTTGCACTTACATTTAGCATAATTTTAGCTTATTTTAATTGCACCATATTATCTTACCTTCCATTAATGGCTTCCATGATAACATAGATGCATACATTTAGCTTATTTGTTAATTAGTATTTTAATGTTTTAATGCTTGCATACATTTAGAGTAGGTTTGCATACACCCATATCAATCATCTTAGCATATATCATGTTAATTTAGCATAGAAATCATGTTTTATCACATCTCTCATTGGTTTCATTGATTCTCTTCAATAGAATCGATTGAAACAAGCTCATTATCCAAGGGATTGGGAAAGGGTCGCCATTCCAAATCAATGTGGCACCACTCCCCCAATATGATAAGTTTCAATGTCTTAGATTAGAGGTTTGTCAAGCTTTCATGATTTAGAATGTTAGTTTTAATGGCTTATTTGTCTTTGTTTATAGTGAATGATCTTATTGGGATTGATGCTTAGTGGGTTAAATATGCCTCAAATTCATATGGATCAGGTGTAGTGAACCTATACCAATGACATTGGTCACACTAAATTTTATCCTCTTTCTTTCTTCACAAGAGGCATGTTGGGTGAAATAGATCCCTCACCATTAGAACTCAATGATCCTTGAGCTCCTTGAGAAGCTTGGTGCTTTCTAGTCTTTCTTATGTTTTCTTCTCCTTTCCTATCTATGGGGGTGGTGAGGTAGGATCCTTTTCTTCTGATTCTACATGTTCACCATTCCATCTATCATCAAATTGTATATTAGAAGGGATAGCATCATAGTTGAAATTAAAATCATGTATCTCCTATCAATATGTTCAGAAATTGATGATCTTTTCCTCACTCCAACCTATTTGTATCAAATTCATTTTCATAAATTTATGGATTTTGATGGTTGAATTTGTATCCACCACAACCTTATAGAAGTACAACCATGGGGTTCTACCACCAGATCGCACAAAAGATAAGTCAACACACAAATCTGGAGTAACTACCTCTGGATTGTGCCTTTAATCCTAGTATGGCCATGGGTATGGGTCAGAGAGATTTCCATGCTTTGTAAACAACCATTTGGATCATAATTCTAGCAGTCACAAATAATGCCCAGGCCTAGATGAGTCAATTTGGTTTCCATTAGAAAATTTTCATTCCATTTTTCCAATGTGACTTCGCCCCATGTGACCGCAATTTTGTGAACTGTGATTTTTTCCTTCTCACTCCAAATGTATTATCAATGATTGAAAATTATCCATTTCAATGTTCAAGAGTTCTATCCATTACACAAGTAGGCAACCTAAAAGGAACCTCTATAAAGTCATGCACCATGCAAAATTGGAATCCACTCTTCAAAAATAATCACACGAAGGTCAACTATCCCTCATCCATACAACATCTTTTGTAAGTCTAGGAAGGGCATCATGTTGGTTCAAATCCTGGAGGAATGGGGTTAAAAATAGGTCAAAAAAGGTATAGTAATCATGTGTAGCAGAAAGCACATGGGCCCATATAGTGACTATATTTTTTTTGTCTGATGCATCAATTATTTTTAGCAGCATATACCTCTGAAATTACTCAAAATTTTGGTGCTAAAGCATGTGTGCAAGAAAACAAGAGTAATTGATTTTTTAAGATTTTTCATAATTTTTCAATTGCTTGGATATGTGTTTGGCAATGATGTCTATGAAATAATACTAGAAATGCTACTTCTACTTTCTGAGTTTGAAACCCATACCCATTTGAAACACTTCCACATTATCATCTTGATCCCAGCCACAAACGAATGTGAGCAAATTTGAGAAGACATCTTGCAAGTCCTAATAATTTTTTTTGAGACCTATGGAGAATTTAGGCAACTCCATGCTTATCCTTTCTCATCTCATAATTGTAGAATCTGAGTTGGTAGTTCCTGGTTTCCCAAAAAAATTATAATTTCTTCCTTGAAAAGCTTTCCACCACCTCTAAGTCAAACAAGAAACATAGCATATCCCCCATAGCTTCCTCAATAATGATAACTTTCAACTATTTTCCTTGAATGACCCCAACATGTGGATGAAAATTTAATGCACAAGCAACCACCAATTTCGAGAATGGATGCACTAATGATACCATGTATTGTGGTAGACCACAGTGCCATAGCTGGAAACCCAAATATTCAAGATCTCTCTCTTTCATTTTATTTGCATCCTCACAAAAGCACCTTCATGGAGGCCCTTGGGGTTTATATGCAATTTTGGGTCATGGATATCATCAACAAAATCCAAGACTAGAATTAAGTCTATGTGTTTTTTCGCCGAGGAGTATAATTTGTCACCGAAAACATTAGTAAAGAAATACATAGATGATGTTTCTTTAGCACCAACACCAAAGGATGTCCCTTTAGCTTCCATTGATTCAAATTCTCTAGAAACTATCACTTACTTGCTTAATTTCACTGCTTATGCACTACAATTTCTTAACTTCATTGAAATTCACACTTTAAAATCTTATAGATTTTTCTCTTTTCTTACCTTTTACTCTTTTTCCATGATTTTCTTCTACATGCGGTGATAATGCGAATGAATTAGGCAATAAACACTTAAACTGTTGTCAAGAAGACTACTCATGCAACTTTAATGCCATCCTTTTGGGAAAATGCAATTTCTTGATGGAAAGGGGGAAGGTACAACTCATTACATCAGATTTTTGGGAAATGCAGCATTGAGAAAATATCATGGGGAGGATTCCACTTGTGTTTACATTAAAAGTGGTATGAAGGCAACTGAATTAAGGGCCTTTCTCATGAATATGTCTAGAAGGACATGTTGAGGTGGCAAGACACTTGGAAAAAAGTCGAATGACCTATGCACACACTACCTCTCGAATTAATTGCTTAAGGTCTTCAAACTCAACCTCGTACACTTTCGCATGTTGAATTCCCCACTTGATAAATTTTCCATATCTCCATACAGGAAAGCATCTAATTTCACTCGTGTGGCTCTTTCCTGAATTTTCTATAAATTGGTCTCCAAATCAATGCATAAATCATTCTAATCTTAAAGCAAGATCATTTATACTATAAGTAGAAAATCATGGATACTCCCATTAGGCTAGTTAGCAAGAAGTTCCAACTAGCTCTTTTAGGAGAAGTGTTAGACTAGAGGCTAAATAAAATGACCAAGATGAACCTGAGATGATTCGTTGATGATGGAAAGGTGGTGCCATGGCTCCCTTTTCTTTTTGATTTTCGAACAACCATGTCGGAGCAGCACCATGAGAAGTTTTCTCTTGTTTGTTCCTTTCTACTAAAGGTGATGGAAGTAGAGCCCGTCAATGATGTCAAGTGGTACACCAGTTTTCAGAACCTCGTGTACCCTCCCCAACCTATGGCAGGTGAAAATGTTGGTGGAGCATGACTACTCAAAAACATTCACCTTTTATGTTTTGTTTCCCTCCTTTTGTCTATGTAAACATGGGCCTAAGTTCCTAATACTATACTGTAAATGATTTTCAAATATAAATGAATATAGCCTTTTTTATTTTGTGTGTAACCTCCTATAGAAAAATTGTGCACTTTATAGGTTTACATATGGTACAAAATTTACAAGATTAACATAATGTACAAAGAAAAGTGTCTTATGAGATGAGGAAATAATTAAAAATAAATAAATGGATCCCATTCACTAGAATCTCAAGGGCATTTCCTTCTAAGTATTCTAACTCAAAAGAGTTACTCTCATTGCATTTGGAAACACAAAATGGCCCCTCCCATAAAGCATCAAATTTTTCATGTTGACTGAGCTTAGTGTCATGCTCATTGTATTTTAAAACCATGTCACCTTCTCTAAATGCAAGGTCAAACGCCTTCTTATCAAACCACCACTTGATAATATGCTAGTGGTTTTCAAGGAATCATAAGCCTTCTCTTGAGATTCTTGGATAGTAAGCAATTCTAGAAACCTTACTTTCATGCTGCCATTCTCCTCCACTTCCAAAGACTTAAGCAATTGTAGCGTTGTGAACTCTATAGAGATGGGTAGCACTACATCCTTTATGTAGACCAAATATTATGGCACTTGACTTTTCAAACTTGCTTCAAAGTAATTTGATTGGCCCATAATGCTCCTTGTAAGTTCCCATACCATTCTTTCTGGTGATTTGCACCCATATGCTTGATCAATCGAATTATATTTTTATTTGTGGATTTTGTGAGTTCATTCCCTTTTGGATAGTAGTTTGTTGAATTCTTGAGAAAGACTCTATGCTTTAATGTGAATTTAGACATCTTGGATCCTACAAAGGCTTGTGCATTATCCAAAATGATGGTTTTGGGAGAACCAAACCTTGCCACTAATTCTTCAAGGAAATTCATAAATTTTTTTGGTGGCATTCTTCAATGGTACTACCTCTATCCATCTAGTAAAATAATCTATTGTGATTAAGATCCATTTGTGTCCTGAGCTAGAAATCAAGTTGATCATCCCAATGAAGTCTAGGCCCCACTATATAAATAACTCATCAACCACAATCAAACTTAGGGGCATGGAAAAATTCTTTCATTTCTTAGTGAAGAAATGAAATTTCTAGCATATATTGACCAAACAATGACAATCGGTGAATAGAGTAAGACAAAAGTATCCAACATGTATGATCTTCTAAGATATTTTTTTCTTGCTCTTTATCCATGTAGCGGAGGAGAATGCCCTTGAAGTTTCTTTTGAAGATCACTCCATTGATCAAAACATAACTCGTAAACTACAATCTATAAAATCTCCTTTTGTGCAACAAGAGATTAGTTGGATACCTCCCTAACTACATGAAATGAATTTTTTCTTTAAACCATGAATCTAAATCTTCAAATTGATTGATTAAGACCTCCTTTGAAGCTTCAAAATGGGTACCTCATCCTTGATCTCCTCCATCATAAAATCACCTACCACTTCGTCCTCACTAATATCTCCCACTATCTCCTCCACTCTCACCTCCTCAACATCTATCTCTATATGTGCTACTCATTTCTCTTGCTCCCCCTCCCCCTGGATGAGTGGTATCCTTTATGGAACCTTTAACAACAAACCTACTCTACCTCATTGACCCTTATTATCTCCCCCCTCCCTCGATTACCCTTACCTTTGTCCCCCTACCACCATCTCCTCATCCTCTACCACCATCCATACCATCATCTCCATCCCCTCATCTGCCTTGACCTTCTCCTCCTCTCCCCCATCCCCACTCTCACAATCTGCCCCATGGACCCCTGCCCAACTACTCCACAAGTGTTGATTGATTTGGATCATTAAAAGGTGTAGGCTTGTGCATATCCCATCAAGTGTCATACTCATGTGTACACTTTCCCATATCCACCATATCTTGTATTTCACCCCACTGAATAAGTTGCAATCTTGTGATCTCCTACATTTCCACTTGCACTACAATCATCAAGCACCTCTATGGAACCTCCCGTGTTGATCAGGCATACTCTAAAACCCTAATTGGAATACCTTATCTCTCTTTGGACTGTCAGAGTACCCTCTCTAGTATATGCCTCTCAATAATGTGCTAGGGAATCACAACATTTCCAATCAAGTAAGGATTCTTCCAACAGTATGGAAGATGCTCATGATTGTTATCCCCAGTAGCACAATTCGTATATAGTCTTTAGGTGAACCCATCTATTAGATCAATTCCATGCCTACAGTAGCCTATATCTCCCACCCGTATTTGTGTCACTGCTCCTCCATAGATGTAAAAATATGATAGTCCTGGTGCAAGATACCTATCCACCAGTGGTCAAAATATAGCTATATGCTCCCATGCCCATACAATGAGCAAGGTCATCCCACAGTTGATCAACTACACATCCTTGTAAACCACATTATGTAGTTGAAATTATAGCATCGCCAATAAGCATGGCCCCAAAGCATGCACCATTTCCTCCTCCATCATCCCAAAAAAAATCTCCCCCCATCCCACTAGGAATCCATGGCCTCGTCAGTCGAGGATAAAAATGCCAACAATCACAATGCAGATCACCACTATCAACCTCTCATACCTACACTAGTAGAATTTTGAAAATAAATGACTATGTGACTAATACTTTTAGTCATGACAACTAAAAATGACTAAATTCTACTAATTTTTTGCAACACAGCTATAAATGACTAAATAAATGACTAATTTGATTGTTGAGTAAAAAACACAACTAAATAATTAGTCACATAAATAAAAATGGGCAATTAAAAAAAATATTTTGAATTGAAAAATTATTGGTGGGATGCTAATCATTTCCTCTCCATTGCTACAATTGAGAAATTATTGGCGGGATGCAAATATTTCCTCTACTGTCCTTTCATTAGTTTTAGAGCCAAGATCCTCACAAAGGAATGTATGCTCGAACTAATATCTTTAGTACACAAAATCCTTCATCTTGTTCTCATTGTATGCCCATTAATGAATGAGTTTTCCATGTATGAAGAGGATTAGGGTTTGAAGCTCAAGCCTTTTTGTAGATGTTTGATGGAGAATAGAGGACTTCTTTGGAAAGTATAACTTTAGGACACAGGGATATTGGTAATGTAGTATGGCTCAATGCAGACTTCTTCTCGTATTTTGGTGTTTTTTGAGCTTATATTGAGAATCCCTATAAAGCTTCCAAATGTAAGGGTTTTTGTTTAAAATTTCATGTAAAAGTTCTAGCATTATGCAAACTATAATCCTTGGGTCAATGTTCGAGTTCCGCTAATTAGGGTTTCAATAGGCTTATTCTAGAATCCTTGGAAAGCCTTCCAATATTATGTTATGAAAATGCAACCCTATGCATAATCGAGGGAATTTTTCATATAGACACTATCTAACTAACATTATTATATTTTAAGACAACACTATACTGCACTATACCAAACAGAAGTTTTAAGTATATAGCATGGATACTTATATAGTCTAGGTTTTGATCTTTCAACCATATAATATCTCACAAGAGTGTTTACATGATGGATTTGGTGTATTCTTTTCAAAGTTGTGCAAACACATTTTGAGATGATAGAAATTTCTTAATGTTTAGTGTGTTTTTCCAAGAGATTCCTTTAAATAATAGATCTTTTTGTTGTGGATTCAATAACTAGTGATATGGGGATTTTATTATGGTATCTTTTTGTGAAAATGTATGCCAAATTAGTAGATTTAATCTCTTTAACACTATGAACTTGTGAGGGGAATTTTTCCTAAGAAGATGGTAGCAAATTAGTGCCTTAATGTGCAATTTGTCTTTTTGTTCTATGAAGGTTTCTTTTAAATGATATGACCTAGAGCTTTTTGTCCATAGACCTGTGAAATGGATTTTTGTAAACAATCTACATGTCTTCAATGTATTGTACTGTGCCAAAGAATGCATTTCATATTAGTATATGTACTCTCCTTAGTAGTGTAAGATTGCAACATACTCGAAACCTAGCACCTTTTAAAAAAATATTTAATCATTTACCCCAAAGTATTAGCATTTGCAAGGGGATTTTCCCTAAAATTACCCTATGAAGGGAAAGTCCGTTTAAAAGGAGGGCCAATTTTGCATAAAGGGATTTTTTTTAAACTAAGAGGGAGTTGGTCAAGTAGTATTCATAGCGAGTCTTACCATCATGATGAGAAAGCTAAGAGTTTCAAGGATCAAGGAAGAAATTTATAAGAAAGACACTTAGTCTTCCCAGATCTAGGTTGCATCCCAAAACTTATGGGATAAAGACTTTTAGCCAAATGGACAAGTAAAAAAATCCATATGGTTGAGTTTGTAGAAGGGATGCATTGCCCAGTAGCTAGAAACTATGAGATAGTTAGGCCACATGGATGATTACATTTTGATATGAAGTTGCAAGGGAAATTTTCCCTAAAGCCTTATTTACATGCTACAAAAGAACATTGTAACCCAACTTAAGGAGAAATAATTTTAGATCAAAGAGGAGATGGTCAAGTATCATTCACTGCTTGTCTCATGTTGAGAATGTAAAGGAAGTTAAATTAGAAAATAAATTTTCTCAGTTCTAGACAACAACACTAAGCTTTTTAGCTAATTAGACAAGTAGATAATTGAGCAAACAACAGTTCAAGGGCAAGAAGAAGCAAATCAATGTCTTAATTTGTAACATATATTTTTGGTCTATGGTACATGATATGACTTAGAGATTTTTGTTCATAAGACCAATGAAACAGTATGAATGTCTTCAATGTATGTAACAAAGAATGCATGCCATATCAATAGATTTACTCTTTTTAAAGATTGCAACTTATTTGAACCCTGACACCTCTTTAAAAAATATTTAATCATTTAGCCTATAATATTAGCATTTGAAAGGGGGATTTTCCCTAAAAATTTATTTAAATGCTACAATAATTGTAACCCTACGATGGGAAAGTCCACTAAAAGGAGTCTAGATAGTTTTGCAAAATGAGAAAATATTTAAAACAGAGAGGGAATAGGTCAAAAAACCATCATATCAAGTCTTACTATCATGATGAGATAGCTGAGAGTTCCTATGCTCATGAAATAAATTTATTAGAAAGAAACATAGTCTTCCCAAATCTAGGTTGCATCCCAAAACTTGTGGGATAAAGATTTTTAGATAAATGGAAGAGTTTGCATAAGGGATGCATTGTCCAGTAGCCAATACTATAGCTATTAAACAAATGCATATGATCAGAACCAGGTTTTGAACAGTAGAATATTGTAAATTTGAAAGATCATTAAAGAATAACCCTAACCAACCCATCCCTATGTTTGAGACAACTCAGATTACTTAGGAAAAGAAATTTTAAGTTGATAAAGGCATGCTCTGTATGTTGGTTAGGTCCACATAGTGAATCAAAGGTAGATGTTGATTAGTCATCATGTCATGTAGGTAATGTGTAGTGGAGTGGTTATGAACTTTTGGTTATGCAGGTAACCTATCGATGTGACCATTTTACATGAAGTGTGATTTCTAGTGTAATCATCCAAAGGGGATTTGTAATGACATGGTACAAGAAAATTGATTAACAAATTCATACCATTAAAGTGTTGTCTAACCATGCAAGTCACTGAAATTTGATGTTGATGTGTACAATTGAATCAATTCCCTTATCAAGACAATGGAAAGTTTCCAAATATCGTTGTTCATCTAGAATGTTTGCACCTTCCCTTAAATCATTTATTCTTTATTTTTAAAGAAGAGAAAATAGATTTTCCTTGTTTTGTTTGCATCAATTTTCAATCCTACGCTCCATCTCTATAAGATTTTGTTTTCTTTGATAGCATCAAATATTTCATGATTATATTTATATTTTAGAATTTTCTTCTTCAAGTCGAGGAGAATATTTGCAACTTCGTGAAGAAGGGTTTGACACCATCACAAATTGGTGTAATTCTTTGTGACTCCCATGGAATTTCTCAAGTTAGGAGTGTGATAGGAAGTAAGATATTATGAATTTTGAAAGCACATGGTATCTAACTTTGAGTTTTATGCTTTATTTATAAATTTTGACATTCTAGTTTTTTATTATGGGTTGTGCTTCTTTAGTGTGATTATCCTATTCAAAGGGATAGTCACAATTTCATTATTCCTTGGTTATTGTCCTTTGAGAGATTGTGTTAGGGTAGTATGATAAATATTTATTTTTGAAGGTTGTCATTGTTTCTACACAGTCCTTTCCAATCATGCATACCATTATCTAAATTCTATCCTTTTAATATCATCACTTGTGGCATGGTCTTCACACTTTGTCCTTCATAATCCTCATTTTTTATCTATCTACTTTGGTGAGTCATTATGACTTCCATGCTTTATTGCAAGTCTATGACTTTATTTTATAGTGATTGTCATTTGTTTAGGGTAAAGACTATCCTTTCATATATTCATACATAGTTTACTGTGAATTGAAACTTTATCATGAATTCTCTTGAGTACCATTTCACTCTATGTGCTCTGCTCTTGTATGATCATTTTTACTTATACCAACTTTTATAAATTAATATATCTTTTACATAGTCCTCATACCTTCAACCTCAGGAGCTCTGACATATGCTTTATGGGCATCTTCTCTTGGAGACACTAATACACAAGTACTATCTTTTGCTATGTTTTTTACTACTCTATAAAGCCTCCCAAGAATCCTAGTAGATAAGTACATGGGTTTATTCTTCTCCTCTATGAAATCAAGGGATCCTTTTGGAAACAAGGACAAAGGAAATTTTGCAGGTATATCTGTCTTGGGGAAACTAACTACCTTTGAGTGAAGCCTTGTTAGAAGTTGACGTTTTTCACTCCTCATTGACTATCATTGATATCTTAAATATAAACTATCTTTTCTATAACCTTGCTCATTGTCTATATGACTTTCATTGACTACTTCGATATGGCATGTCTTTTCTTGTTCACTAATTTCTTGTGACTCCTTGCATGGTCTTCCCTAGGTATTGCTTTGACTACCCTCTAAGGCATGGTCGCTACTCTTTCCTTGTCTCTTTACTATTCATTTCTTACATAGAAAATAACGGTCTTAAATCTCTTTATATGTAGTTGTGATCTTTCCTTAAGACCTTGCTCTCTTGATTTTCCTTAAGGTATGTCTTCTATTCTCTTCTTTTTGAATAATGATTTCATTTGACTAGCTAAATGGTGATTTCCATAAAAGGTTTGAAACCTTATGAGTGATATTCATGATAGTTCCTTCACTATGGCATCTACATTAATGGTTTGTCCACTTCATATATGTTGACTACATTATCTTCTTTAGTTAAGTGTATGTCTTCCTTAGAATTTCAAGGTGATAGTGTTGTCTTCATTTCAAGGTGACAGTGACTGTTCCTTTCATTTTTTCTCTTCATAACTTTCTTTATTAACCTTGAAATTTTGTCATCATTAAAATGACTCTTGATCTCATATCAAGCTAATAAATCTCACCCTTGACTACCATGCATGTTGAGATTGTCTTGTCATGGTCTGTCATTATGACTTTCATACTTCCTACCAAGGGTTTGCACTTTATTTTTCTTCTTAGACCTATCTTATGGTGCCTTTTTTATTTCATTAGCAACTTTATTCTTCATGCATATAAATATTGACAATCATAGGGTTGGCTGCACTTAGCATGGTTTCATGAGCTCAGCCACCTTGTCTTCATGCTTTATCCTCATGTCTTATGATTGTTCAAAATTCATGAAGTCTTCCCTCCAAATACTTTCTCTTCATTATGCATTGACAATAAGCATTGTGTTCATGTCTGTTGATATATTCTTTCCACACTTATTATTTTCATTTTCCTTGTGGCAATCATCTTTTTCTAGTTGATTCTCATTATTTTAGGCAAGGTGATTGTCATTGAATCCTTGGTTTGTTATTACATTTAGTCCTTTCTTAGTTTATGAGCATTGTCCCTCTTTTGATGTTTCCCCATGATGGATTGTCCTCTTATATATTTCTCATCATTTTAACCTTCAGATAATAAACAAGACAGTAACTTCTATACTCTTGATTGCTACTTCATTCTTCTAAAGGAATACCTTATATTCATGAGGAATGCCCTTTTTTTCATGATGGTTAGTGACTATCCAGAAAAATTGTGACTATCCTTTATCATTGTACTCATGACTCTTGTATGGTTTTACCCTTTTTAGTTGTAATACCAATGATTGTGTTATCCACATTAAAAGGGGACTGTATGGAACAATGGTTACTGTTGCTTTCTTAATTAAAAAATAGTGATACTGATGAAACTAGTTAGGATTATGTAGATATATAGTTTCATGGTGGCATGGTGGAAGTTGGTCTCTTAACCTATTTGATAATGAATATAGTTGAACTTGAAATGGTTTTTGTTACTAGTTCTGAGTCTTAATTCTTAAGTGATAATTAGCATTTCTAATTAGAACTTTTATTAAATAAAGGGATCATTTAGAAAAAATATTGTTCATGAACTTTTAAGGTTTTTTACAAATGACAATGAAATCATCAAGTTGTACTCCTTAAATTTTTTCCTTTATCACCACTATCAAATACTTTGTAATGCTATGTCGTTCTTTTATCAACTTTAAATACTAAGCTCTTCATGGTGACTTGATTTGCCTTAGTGCACTATCTTCATGCTCTATGTTGCCTAATGAATGTACAAAATCCTTCAAACTACTCTTTATGAGATCTTTCACTATCCCTTCTTGATCTCATTGCATTTTTGAAATCTCCTACATGAGCATACATGGTGGATTGTCTCCTTGAGGTGACTATGTTTTCATAAAAAAAATGTCCTAAATTGTTAAAGACTGCCCCTTGCTAAAAATTGTCTTTTAAATCTGTTTGACTTTGATACTACCCTATAGTCACAAGGACTGGCCTCACAATGAATTCTACATTTGAACCCTTAGAAGCTCTATCCTTATCTACAAGCTACCCTTTTTCCTAATGGTTTTGCACCACTCTTAGTTAGGATTTCCCTTTTTCTCCACAGGTTTGTTCATTCTAACTTCCCAGGGTCATTCTCATATTGACTTTGACCAACTATCATGTCATTGCTCAGTCTCTCCCTGAATGATAGGAATACCATCACTTGGAAAAATTGTAGAAGCTAAAAAAATTACAAATTTCCATTTCTACAACCTCCAGTAGCTCTTCATAATCCACAACATCAACCTTTTCTTGCTCTTGATACTTCATATATAACATCTATATTTTTTTGTTTTTGCAGAAATATACTGATAAACTTTAAGAAGGAGATAAAATTTTTCCACTTTCTCTTATTTTGGGTGTATACCACACTACCGCAGGCCTTTGTTTTCCTCCTAGCGGGGTTGTGGTGAACTAGCTTGTATATTTTATTTCTTACATTGTATTTGCATAGCTATCTCACATGTTTTATTTCTTATAATTATATGCAGATGTATTTGGCCTTATTGATATTGTTCTAGATTGTGTAAATACATATATTAGTGTCTAGTGGCTGAAATCTTTTCAAGTATTACATTGAGAGTTAATTTCACTATTAGTTTGGTTGTAATCTACTTGTGTTACTTAGTGAGTTAACTTCACTAGTATAAAGCTAGAGTATACCAATGTATTACTTGGAAGAGTTAATTTCACTAGAATTTGTAGTATGTACTAGACAAGACTTTGACTCTAAATTACTATTTTACATCCTATTACAAAGGGAAGGAGAGAGTTGTAGTGTATGAAACAAATAGGTGAAGTTAAGGATTTTTAGAAATAAGGGTTTAAAAGAAAGAACTGGATTCTATAATGGAATGATGTAGATACTGTCAAAATATCCATGAATTTTTTTACTTCTTGTAAGTTAAGACCGTAAGGTATTCATAGTCATTATTAGTAAAAAAAATTGTATTAGTTTTAACTTGTGTTTTCATCTCTTCACATTCTTATTGTGAATTAAATTTTTTATTGATTGTTGCAATTTTTATATTATAATAATCTTGTTGATTATTTGTTTTCTCATATTGTTGCAATGTGAAAATCTTGCTAAATCAAAAAAAATTCTCTTACTAGGGGCCATGTTTTCTCATATTATTGTAGTGTGAAAATATTGTTGAATCCAACTCTAATATTTCTTTTCTCATAGTGTTGCAATGTGAAAATGAGAACATACTCGAAGGTTCTTAACAACTATAATCGTTGTACCAGGGGCCATGTTTAACAAACCAAATGCAATTGCTATCTTTTCACTATGGTGGAAGATAAATGATTCTTTTTTCTTCTATTCCACAACATTAAGTAAAACTCTTGAATCTGGAAATACCTTGTTGCCTTCATTTTCCAAGCCAATTTCTCCAATTTTGCATAGCTTTCCCATGTTTGTGGATGTGATCTATCTCTTACATTTTTTTAATTGATTTATCTTTATGTTGTGTTGGGACTTAATTTTGTAAACTCGCAATATACAATGCACTTGTATTCTTTCTAAATTGATAGTAATAATATTTTTTTTGGTTCTATTGAGGCACTGCTTCATTCATGGTAGAAGAGGAAGCACCCTGTTGCTCATATTAGATGGCATGTTGCATATAAAGGAGGAAATATTCTAGGGTTATTGTTGACTACATTGAAGGAAAGAGATTCATATATGGGACATGATCAACACTCTCCTTCTTGGATTCTACACATTACAGCTTGCTCTAGGAAGATTGCCCACGTTAAAGAATTTTTAAGAGATGAAAGGAGCATGTGCTCGCATTGAAGGGATCCAAGCATGCATTTCCATCATTGCAGAATTTTTTGGGAGAAGTTTATTTCTTGTCATTTATGCACATTGTAACTTAGATTTCCAATCTTGTGATTGAAAATAAAATTGCAATACTCTATTTCTAAGCATTTTTTAAGCAAGATAGATATTGCAAACTTGTGCAAGCTTTAAGAACACCTTTCTTTTAATAAAGGTCAATGATTTTTCCTTCTCAACTAAATATACAACCAATTAACAAAAATTAGTCATTAAAATGACTAAATATTACTACTAATTGATGTCAACTAATAATTAAATTAACTAAATATACAACCAATTAACAAAAATTAGTGAATAAATATGACTAAATATATGACCAGTGAATAAAAATGACTAAATATACTACCAATTGATGGAAATTAATTATTACAATGACTAAATAAATGACTACCATGACTAAATAAATGACCAATTAACAACAATCAATGATTAAATATACTACCAAATTAACGACTAAATATACTACCGAATTGATCAGTCAAAACAACTAATAAATGACTAAAAAAGGTTTAGTCATAAATTTTGGCATGTTATAAATGACTAAAAATAAACTACTAATGGTCACATGACCATGTTTAGTCATTTATAAGTAATTTTTAGTAGTTTTATAATCATATATTATTTTTTTTGTACTAGTGCTATCAGCCAAAGTATCCCATCTAATCTCATAGTCCTCCACTCCAAGTTGAGCTAGGTCATTAGCCTCAAACACCCTCTGAATGGCAACTAGTCCCCGATCAAGGTCATACATGACTCACTCTCCATGAATTGAGTTGTAATATCTACCATACATCCTCTAAAATGACTAATGCATCTCTAGTTGAAAGGTGAAATGAACTTGTCACTGAGTTCCATCTCTCTACTAGCACCATTAGTACCCCCCCTATTAGCCTGAATAATGGGCATAAATGTCACATGATATAGCCCTAACACATTCAATGTATCTTGCTCCTCATCGCCAAGATCGTCTCATAACCTAAATGATGTCAATCGGCTCTCACATATAGATAGGTAGAATTCTCACTTGCATTCACACAAAGCACATCATGTTAATCATGATTCCTAAATTATCCTATTGGACTTATTGAAAATTCAAAATTTTGTCAAAATCTTCTTAAATTTTCCTATCAGTCAAATGCATCACACAGTCTATCATATATGTCACACCTTTGTGGTGTACTTTACAATTGTGAGCCAAATTTACACATGCATCACTCTAAAATTCATATGTGTTGCACTTTTATACATGTGTTGCACCATCCTATAGTTTCAGTGTTGTTTTTCATATGTATCATTCTAGCCTACACTTGCAGTGCACCATCACAAATGTGGTGCACCTAACATTTGCGAGCAGCCTAACATTTGTGGCTTTGTTTGACATATGTGTTGCACACCACACTTGTGGTGCAAAACACCACACATTGGGTGAACACAATAACACATGTGGTGCAAAAAATGCACCACATCTATTTTCTCTTATTTCATCCCTAAAATATATCAAAAATTGATAAAATTATAAAGCAAGGAATAGTTACATACCGAATAGTTACATACCACCCTGTTTGAGCCCACTACATGCCCAAATGATTGAACTCAGTACCCATAATGCGTTTCGATTGGAACAGATGACATAGCTTCGTTGCCTCTAATCAGCCTCTCACCCTAGAGCTCCTAAAATCCCAAACTCAAAGTGCACAAATGACCTATTTTGCACCCCCTAAGCCTATTTATAACCTTTTTTACATAAAAGGGGCCCCATGCTTCATAACTAGATGTGTTATCTTTCACCTTTGAATTCCTATATCAAGCCTGAAATCAACCCTTAAGCCTAGTTTTTCACTTCCATCACTTTCACACCTATCAAATTGACTTGTCGGTAAACTTGCCAATTTTTTTGGAATTTTTTAAAAATTTGTCAATTTTTCTGAGGGGGCATATGCATCATCCTATCTTTCATTTTTCAGGGAACACCGGGGTAGGTCCTGAGTTGAATTTTCTTGGTTATTCTTTGACACAATGCTCAAAATGACATTATATCAAAGAGGGGAAAAATGTAGACACTAAAAAATGTCCTGAGCCTACAAGCAACATTTTCTCACTAATTTGTCTTATTTTCTGCATAATTAAATAATTTTTATTATTTAATTATTTCTTAAGGTCATATTCTTCTATTAATTAAATAATTCTTAGTTATTTAAAATTAATTCACTTTACTTTATTCCTCTTTTGATTAATTTAAATAAATGTCAATTTATTTAAATTGCATCACTAATTATCTTTGTTCCTCTATAATTAAATAAATTCTTATTTATTTAATTATTCATTTTCATTTTCCCCCCCTTTCTTCTATAATTAAATAATTATTTTAGTTATTTAATTATTCATTATCTTTTTCCCTCCATAATTAAATAAATCTTTATTTATTTAATTTTTTGTCATTTTATTTCCACCATAATTAAATATTTTTTTCTAATTATTTAATTATTTATCATTTTTCTCCATCCCTTATTAAATAATTTCTTTTAATTATTTAATATTTCACATCCCACATTTCTTCTATAATTAAATAATTATTTTTAATTATTTAATTATTCATCCACCATTTCCTAAATCAAATAATTGTTGCAATTTTTTAATTTATTTATTCTTAGCCTAGCCCTAAATCTCAACTGATTCCTCGAGTTTTGGTCCCATCCTTCTCATACTTATATATTTTGTTCTCAATTAATCTAATCCATTGATCATCATACCTCATCATTTAATCCTCATCCTTCATTTGAATTGGGATTTCTATAAAAGCAAGTTATCATTCTCATTTTAGGGTTAACCATAGTCTTTGATATTTTGCTATCATGCTATCTTGAGATCTTGCTACTACACATCAATCTTATCAAATAAATTGCATACTACAAATATGAGAGCAAACAAACTAAAATAGAGAAGAGCAATGGAGGAGAATCAACTATGGCATAGGAATTGAAGTATCATTACTTTATTATTTAGATTTCTATTGTCATTTGTGCTTCATTATTATATTAGGATCATTATGACTTGAATTTAGATTGTTTTGTAGTTGCTATCATTGATGATTCATGCTTTATTCCAAATTTCCCCTATCTACAAAGTCAACATCCACTAGTCCAAAAATATTTGAATGAATGATCTCTAATAATCTCTTAGCTTTATTAGTCCCATTAGAAAATGATGATCTATTCTATTTACCAAATACACAATGCTCACAAAAAACATTTTTACCAATAGAATAATCAAAAACACTGTCAACCAACTTTTTATTCAAAATGTTCTTAAGACCCTTCTCACTTATGTGACCCAATCTACAGTTCCACAACATACATGCATTTTTTAGTGCTAGTTACACTGGAAAAATTATAAAAAATGGAAGCATTAAGCCTAAACAAAGTCCCAATCCGAGATCCTTTAGCTATTACCAAACTCGCTTTTACCAACATGCAATCAGACTTGTCAAATGTCACATGCATTTTAGAATCATTCAACTTGGATATTGAAAGTAAACTTATCACAAGTCTTGGAATATGTAAAACATGATGAAGGATTTTAACACTCCCATAATTGAAAACAACTTTACCTAAGTTCCCTTACCAACAATATTCTTCTTGTCTTTATCACTAAGGAAAACTTCTCCCCCATCATAAGCTAAATATGAATTAAACCACTCCTTGTGAGGAGTCATATGGTAGGAGGAACTTGGATCAATAAGCCAAGCATCATCAATAATAGTGTTAGCAGAAATAAACAAAGCATAAGAATCACCATCTTCTAAGGACCTTTATGTGGAAGTATTTGAACTCTTTTTCTTGTTTCTGCACTCCTTCACATGTCCTCTCTTACCACAATTCCAACACTTTACTCTGCTCTTCTTAGGGGTTTTAAAACTTCCTTTAGACTTGTCTCTCTTTTGGCCCCCTTTAGGTCCTCCTTTTTCTTTGGACCTTCCTCGCACATGCAAGGAATCTTGGGAGCCCATATTTATGGACTTTCTCCTCATTTCATATAAAAGGAGTATTGAAGTGAGACTATCCATCTCTGGTTTTATACGACCAACACTTATGGAAATAATTAGATTTTCTCGAGATTTAGGTAAAGAACAAAGCATCAAAATAAATTTATCTTCCTCTTCTATCTTAGCATCTACTAATGCAAGATGACTTATAATAATATTAAAAGAATTTAAATGTTCTGCAATAGAATCACCATCCTTCGTTTTCAAAGAATACAAACATCTTCTAAGATATAACTTATTAGTTAGACTTTTGGTTCAACAAATATCACCTATGCTCTTCAAAAAATTGCATGCAGTAGATTCTTCTAAAAAATTCAAGAGGATGGAATCTATAAGGCACAATCAAATTGTTCCTCGTTCCTTCTTGTCCATTTTCTTCCAATCTTCATTAGATGTTGATTTTGGTTTCTTTTCACTAGAAACTACCGACCACTGATTTCTCTCTTCATGGAGATCCTCCATCTTCAACTTCCACATCTTGTAGCCAGTGCCATTAAACTTCTCAATATCTAGATGAGAGGTAGAAGCCATGGTTTACAATCTTCTTCACAAATCTATAAAATCCACAATGCACAAGCTCTCGCTACAACCAAAAAAACTTCAACACTCAAAAGAAAGGCATCCCTCTCTTAACAAAATTGTTAGCTCTCTGATACTAAATGTTGGAAATCAAGGTATAACTTTTATAAATATGAACTTATTGAAGTGGTTGCAAATCTAAAATTGTATATTCAAGATTACTATAGAAATATTATGTGATTGACAATTGCAACAATGAAAGAAAAATATGAAATGCCACAAGCCATCATACACAAGTGACACAAGATATATACATGGAGAAACCCTCCCAGGAAAAAACTCCACACCCAAATATATCCAATGTTTGTATTAATCTTCAAGTAAGTACATCAATACAACAACCCTCGTTGTAATCCAACAACACTTTTTTGCTCTAATAACCTACAAACAAAAATTTTACAAACCACCATCTTAAGGCTCCAATATATAGAAGTTTGTGGGAGAGAATACCACAAATGGTATCCTAAAACAAAAATAAAAACCACTTGGAAAAACCCATGCCCCCTTAGTGGACAACCCATAAACATGGCATAAAATATTAAATAATCACATGGCCTTCACATGATTGCTTAACCCACAGCCAATCAAAATTGGTCAAACCCGAGTGCTTCATGACTCTCTAATGGCTCCAACAGCTCCAAGAACTTCATGCAAGAGGATGAAAAACATGAAAATAACATGCAAGGAAATGCACACCAAAGTGTTCCCCACTCACAAAGTTGGATGCCCAAGAGGAATATCCTCCCAAAATGCTCTGTAACTTCCACCGTAAAGGTCCATATCTTTTAATGCAATTACAATTTGTCATATGAAAATAAATAATTAATATTTTTTCCCTCATGTCCCCTAGAACACTTTCCAATGAATGTTGAGACACATAAATCAACTTAGGATAACAATTATAATGTTACCTATCCTAACATTTAGTGGTTACAAAATATACCTATGTTTTCTAATACAAAAAACATACTTGTCTTATGGCTTGGTATTTACGAAGCCATAATGTGACCATGTTATGTGATTTTCAATATAACGCGAGTGCATTATTGAAAAAATTAGTCATTTAACCACTTTTTTGTATACCAATTCCATACATAATTTCCCACATGTAAAGAAAAAGTACAATATCCAATTTTTATGCAAAATAAGCATTAGAATATTTAAATGAACTAAAAAGTGACAATCTAAAAATTGATATAGATTGGATACACAAGCACAAATTTGATTTATGGGCTAGATCATATACATACTTGTGGGATTGAACCCATAGTTGTGAAAGTGATCTAGATCAACCAACAAATAATTAACTACTTTTAAAGCATTCATATAAGCATCATTATTATTTTTGTATTATTAGTGATCATTATATGGAATTTTTTACTATTTTCAACTAAACAATTTCAACATTTATTGAATTTGCATATTATTTATTTAATTATCATTCCTAAATCTTAAATCTAAATTATGTCTTTAATATTGATAGTATGTGTTTATTTACCCTAGACACATGTAAAGGGGATTTATTCTCTCTTTCATTTTGAAAGGGATTTTTTATTTTATTTTTGATGAATAAGTTTCTAGTATACTACTTTAGAAATATATATTTTACATTAACCATTAAAAAATTGGTGGGAATGGAATCACACCATGAAAATTCTAGGTAAGATGAAGTCTTAAATAGGGAGAAATATAAAAAATGCAACCACTATCAAAATATTATATTTCAAAAACTATTAAACGAATTAGAGGAGGCGGTGAATCATAATAAAATAGTTTCAACTAGTCATTGGAGAGGTCCTAGCCATTAGGAATTGGCTCCCACATTTTAATGGCTCCTTCATTTTTTCCTCATCAAGTTGTGTATCATTCCTCATAGGAGAGTTAGCCAAACTCAACAAATGGACTTTATCACTATCTATCCAACCTAATGAACCCCTATCATGTTTATGATAAATAAAATAATACATATGTGTCTAGTGGGACCATCCATGTGTTTTTAGATGAGGATAGCCCTATGAGCCATGAGAATTATACATTGCCTTATCATTGCAACTACAAACATGTATATTCCCTCTAGGAGGACATGGGCCTTTTTGAGAAGGGGAAGGTAGCACATGTATAGATAGTACAAGGAGCATCCTCCTAATGTTTCATAAGGTTAAAAATGAGAAAATTTTATGGAAAATTTATTAAATTGCCTAAATCTACTATGTGTTTATTTACCCTAGACTTTTGTAAAGGGGATTTATTCTCTCTTTAATTGTGAAAAGGAGTGTTTACTTTATTTTTGATGAATAAGTAATAGTATAATACTTTAGAAATAAGATATATTACATTAATCGACAAAAAAGTGATGGGAATGGAATCACACCCTAAAAATTCTAGGTGATTTGATGTCTTAAATGGAGTTTAAAAATATAAAAACATGATGGTCAAACTATTATATTTCAAAAAACATTAAACTAGTTAGAGGAGGTGGTGAGTCATAATCAAATGGTTTCAACTAGTCATTTTGGAGGTCATAGTCATTAGTAATTAGCTCCCACCTTTTAATGGGTCATCAAGTTGTGTATCATTCCTCATAGGAGAGTTATCCAAACTCAACAAATGGACCCCTATCATTTTTATGATAAATTAAATAATGTATATGTGTCTAGTGGGACCATCCATGTATTTTATGATGAGGATAGTTATATGATCCATGAGAAGTATACATAGTATTATAATTGCAACTACAACCATGTATATGATCTCTAGGAGGAGATGGGTCTCTGTGAGAAGGGGGAAGTAGCATATTTATAAATAGTGTAAGGAACATCCTCCTAATGTATGGTAAGGGTGAAAGTGAGAAAATTCCATGGAAACTTTATTAAATTTTACCTAAAGCTACAAAAAGCATTAGAATAAATCATAAACTTTCCATACAAGGAAAAATGAGAGTCAACAAAATCTCCTAAAAAGTTATCTAAGTTTTGTATCTTTCCAATTAGTGAATAGAATATTCACTCTTAAAGTGTGCCAAACTTTGGTGAACTTACCTTATATTTGTGGTCAATCACCTAGAAGAATGATGTGCCAAGAAAATAGATTAGGTCTAAAATCCAATAAGAAACTTGAGCTCATGGGAAAAATCAAAAGAGTTACTTTCAATAGTTTATAGATTGCCACAAGAATAACAAGGATTTGCAATACCTAGATGGATCAAATGATAACTAATTGGGATACCTCAAGATAAATAATAATCCAAACAAAATGAGTAAGTTTGGGTTCCAAAATGGCTAAGAAAACTACATGAAGGCATCATTTCCATACAATGGTTGTGGGTTGTAAACCCATCTAGATTATTTAGATTTTAAACCATAGAAAGATGTGGATAAATTCATGCATAACATTTACAAGGCTTATAATTGCAAAAATGGGTATCAACATAATATTTCTAATGTTTCCAGTAAGGTCTAGTATGTCAAACACAAATATTGTGAAGTGTTTGTAGATAAGTTGACTAAGAAATGGACTAAAAACACTCAAAATATTAATTTCAAAACCTATATTCACCTTGGTTTTTCAAGCCAACATAGATAGTTTCTAGTGGATCTAGAAAATAGGTCTAGAATGGGTCAATTCTCTTAATGAAAATTTTAAGAGCATTAAATCCATGGGAATTTTGATAAATGTCAATCCTAGCAAGTGATTATAGGAGACCACCAAAGAGAGTGTTTTTATATAAATCAAATTTCTAAAGTCATTCCCTTTCTATATTATCTAAGGCTTGATAGTCTCTCTATCTTTCCATATATTTTTAGCAATAAAAGAACTCTAAATTTACATAGGATCGATAACAAGAATGGATTGAAAACCTAGCCCTTCCTAAGACTATCTACCTTAAGAACCCCAAAATATATACTGGTGGAGCCTCTAAATTTTAAAAAAATTGCATTGGTTCCTTGCCTTGTCATTATCCATTGCATTTGTGCCCTAGAGTTGGGTTTAGGGTTTTGGTTTAAAAGCTATCATTTCAAATTCCATGGTCTTTCACCCTAGGCGTTCTATTCCTTCATTGACATGCTATACCCAGTTGCAGGTCATTTGAGTCATGACTTAAGCCATCAAAAGAGTGTTGTCACCGGCCCCTTGGTCTAGGTTTGTCAGTCATCACATGTTATACCATTTCCTTAATATTTCCTAAGTTGGGCGAAATAATTCCCATTAAAATGACTTAAGTCTTAAGTCCTTAATTGCATGGGTCTTGCTCCCATCAACCTAGTCAACCCCCTTTTTTTAATGACTAACTTTTTTCGCATGTGTAGATTTTCCAATGGTTAGATCTGAGGATTTGATCCTGCTCATTCCCTGCTTCCCCACATGAATAAAATAATGTTTTTTGAAAGGCAGTGGGGATAGTGGGCTGAAGACACATGGACAGTTACAACCATGGGGCCCAATCTCCACTTACATATCTGGCACCATAATATTTGAACTGATGGTCGAGATGCATTGTGAAAAATTAATCTAAATTTTTCCCCACTAGCTCACAGGGGACCCATTGGCAAAGGTTATCAAGTAGCGGGGCTAGTGGGTGATCGACACGTAGATTCTTCTATCACTTGGAAAGAAGGTCGAGCCTTTAGAATGAATGATTCAACATTCCAAATGGAAAAATATTATTGGCACAGAATGAGTTTTGGAAGGCGACATAAATTCAAACTTTTTTGACTCAATCTGAGTCATCCAATGTGCCATCTTACAGAGCAATCGATGGCTGACATTTAGAATTGAAGATGTGGCTATGAGAGCCATTATGTTTCATGCGAGCGAGCAATAATGGTAGAAATGGCATGCAGAGGTACCCAAATCTGATCCTAAGGCACATAAAAGATTGATTTTTTGCATAATTGAAGATTGCAACCAAGTTTTAAAGCATCCAGGAGATCAAAGTGAGTGTTCCAAAGTTCAAGGCGACCAAAATTAGGGTTTTCTTCAAGCATAAAAGTCGTAAGTGAAAAAAAACTCCATTCTCTATTATTTCTTTAAATTGCCTTGGATTAGGGTAGATGTTCGCTAAATCATTTTGTCAAATTATTTTGCATACCATTGAGTTGATTTTTAGTGGATTGAGCTTCTTGTAGGGTTTGAAGTTCTATCAAACCTGTTGAATTTTTACCTTTGAGTCGTGCCCTAGGTTTTTAAAAAAAATGGTAGGTCTTGAACATCTCCAGTGCTAAAACCCTAGATTAATTAGAATCTACATGTTACCAGTGACTCCCAAGACTCAAGTTTTTTGGTTCTGAACCACACCAAGGCTTGTTTCCCAAGATATCCTTGACCAATTGAAACCCTCAACTAGAAAAAGGGCTGAGGGAATAGCTTTGTTTCAAGGCCCTAAAATTAAAGAAGGGTTAATTGACAACCAATGCTATATCAAAGATGTCAATGTGCCATACATAGGGTGGAAAATGTTCCAAAATTGGTTTAGAAATAGAAATTGTAGAGTTCCCATCTGCAACCCCTAGAGATTGGATTTGGGGAATTTAGTAGGGTGATCCCATAATAGTGGTTTACAATTTTTGGCCAAACTGGACACTAAAATTATTATTTTTAACTAAATCTTCACATTCAGGCACCTATAGCGGCTAAACTGTGAGGAATTTGAAGATGGTGCAAACTAGAGTCTCATTAAATTTTGTCTATAGATTCTAAAAATATTTTTTTCAAAATTTTTGGAATCAAATTGCACTTATTTTTCATCTCAAAAAAATTTTTTCAAAATTGACGCATTAACGTAAATGCATAACTTTTTTCCATGAAGGATAAAAATTAATTCTTTCAAATTTAGATTTGTAACTCTGATATCTAGTGCTTCCACTTAGTTAGATAGTTTTATTGAATATTTTTTCCTTAATCAAGTTTCAAAGTCAAGCTAATTACAATTTAGACACGGTATTATGCTAGTAACTTTTTTGTATATGTCAAAATTTTTTATTTTTATTTTGTTGGATCAAGGACTTCAATATCTGGTGCACTCATATTTTTTCAATTTTTATTTTTGATAATCTTCTATTTTTCCACATGTGAAGAACAAAGAAATTCATTTTCAATGAAAAACCTATGTTTAATAAAACTTAAAAACAAATACATAACAAAACCAAAACATATTAAAATTATATTCATTGGATAGCTTGTTAGAGGAATACCATAATCATTTGAAATAAATTTTTAAATGAATTCATTTGATCCCCAAAAATCTAAATCAAAAGTGATTTTTTATCAGCATTTTGATAGGTGTAAAGGAGACGCATTTATAGGTATGGTTTAAAACTAGCGAGGCTCTGTCCAGGGGGGTTTGATGTAAGGTGATTTGATCAAACCCTCTTCAATTGGAATCCTTAAAATGGATATTTTTAAGTCTTAAATCATTATATTTTCTAAAAAAAGTTCAAGGCGACCAAAATTAGGGTTTTCTTCAAGCATAAAAGTCGTAAGTGAAAAAAAACTCCATTCTCTATTATTTCTTTAAATTGCCTTGGATTAGGGTAGATGTTCGCTAAATCATTTTGTCAAATTATTTTGCATACCATTGAGTTGCTTTTTAGTGGATTGAGCTTCTTGTAGGGTTTGAAGTTCTATCAAACCTGTTGAATTTTTACCTTTGAGTCGTGCCCTAGGTTTTTAAAAAAAATGGTAGGTCTTGAACATCTCCAGTGCTAAAACCCTAGATTAATTAGAATCTACATGTTACCAGTGACTCCCAAGACTCAAGTTTTTTGGTTCTGAACCACACCAAGGCTTGTTTCCCAAGATATCCTTGACCAATTGAAACCCTCAACTAGAAAAAGGGCTGAGGGAATAGCTTTGTTTCAAGGCCCTAAAATTAAAGAAGGGTTAATTGACAACCAATGCTATATCAAAGATGTCAATGTGCCATACATAGGGTGGAAAATGTTCCAAAATTGGTTTAGAAATAGAAATTGTAGAGTTCCCATCTGCAACCCCTAGAGATTGGATTTGGGGAATTTAGTAGAGGGTGATCCCATGGTGGTTTTACAATTTTTGTGGCTGGACACTAAAATTATTATTTTTAACTAAATCTTCACATTGGGCACCTATGGCTGGCGTGAGGGAATTTGAAGAGATGGTTACTTGAGCTAGGTCTCATTAAATTTTTGTCTATATAGATTCTAAAATGTTTTCAAGGTTTTTGAGATCAAATTGCATATTTTCATCTCCGGTTTTCAAAAGTAACGTTTTGAAATTGTGCACCCGTTATGGCGTAACTTCATGAGAGGATAAAATTCTAATTCTTTCAAATTTAGATTTGTAACTCTGATATCTAGTGCTTCCACTTAGTTAGATAGTTTTTATTGAATATTTTTCATAATCAAGTTTCAAAGTCAAACAATTACAATTTAGACCAGCATTGACAGTTATAGCAGCGTAACTTTTGTATATGTCAAAATTTTTTTTGTTTTATTTTGTTGGATCAAGGACTTCAATATCTGGTGCACTCATATTTTTCAATTTTTATTTTTGATAATCTTCTATTTTCCACATGTGAAGAACAAAGAAATTCATTTTCGATGAAAAACCTATGTTTAATAGAACTTAAAAAACAAATACATAACAAAACCAAAACATATTAAAATTATATTGATTGGATAGCTTGTTCTGAGGAATACCATAATCATTTAAAATAAATTTTAAATTAATTCATTTGATCCCCAAAATCTAAATCAAAAGTGATTTTTTACTCCCGACATTTTAGTAGGTGTAAAAGGCAGTTTATAGGTATATGTGGTTAAAAACTAAGCGAGGCTACAAATCGAGAGGGTTTGATGTAAGGTAGTTTGATCAAACCCTCTTCAATTGGAATCCTTAAAATGGATTTTTAAGTCTTAAATCATTATATTTTCTAAAAAGTTCAGTGACCAAAATTAGGGTTTTCTTCAAGCATAAAAGTTGTAAGTGAAAAAAATTCCATTCTATTTGTTTTCTTTAAGTTGCCTTGGATTAGGGTAGATATTTGCTATATCTTTCTGTCAATTGATTATGCAAGCCATTAAGTTGTTTTATAGTGGTTTGAATTGCTTATAAGATTTGAAATTCTATCAAACCTATTGAAATTATACCTTCGAGTCATGCCCTAGGTTTTAAACAAAAATGATAGTTTTTGAACCTCCCCAGTGTCGAAACCCTAGATTAATTAGAATCTACATGTTGCAGGTGACTCCCCGAGACTCCAGAGTTTTGGTTGCGAACCACACCAAGGCTTGTTTCCCAAGATATCCTTGACCAATTGAAACCCTCAACTAGAAAAAGGGCTGAGGGAATAGCTTTGTTTCAAGGCCCTAAAATTAAAGAAGGGTTAATTGACAACCAATGCTATATCAAAGATGTCAATGTGCCATACATAGGGTGGAAAATGTTCCAAAATTGGTTTAGAAATAGAAATTGTAGAGTTCCCATCTGCAACCCCTAGAGATTGGATTTGGGGAATTTAGTAGGGTGATCCCATAATAGTGGTTTTACAATTTTTGGCCAAATTTGGACACTAAAATTATTATTTTAACTAAATCTTCACGATGAGGGCACCTATAGCTGACTTCTTTGTGAGGAATTTGAAGATGGTGCAAACTAAGAGTCTCATTAATTTGTCTATAGATTCTAAAAATATTTTTTCAAAATTTTGGAATCAAGTACACTTATTTCCATCTCCCACAAAGTATTGTTTTTTTTCAAAAATAACATTTTTTAAAAGTGGCACTTTGCGTGATATATAACTTTTTCCATGAAGGGATAAAATTCTAATTCTTTCAAATTTAGATTTGTAACTCTGATATCAAGTAGCTTGCACTTAGTTAGATTAGTTTTTATTGAATATTTTTCCTTGAAATCAAGTTCAAAGTCAAACGAATTACAATTTGAACTGCAGTGATAGTATGTAGCAGTAACTTTTTTTGTATATGTCAAAATTTTTTATTTTTATTTTGTTTTTTCTTGGATCAAGGACTTCAATATCTGGTGCACTCATATTTTTCAATTTTTTTTTTGATAATCTTCTATTTTTCCACATGTGAAGAACAAAGAAATTCATTTTCATGAAAAACCTATGTTTAATAAAACTTAAAAAACAAATACATAACAAAACCAAAACATATTAAAATTATATTCATTGGATAGCTTGTTCTGAGGAATACCATAATCATTTGAAATAAATTTTAAATGAATTCATTTGATCCCCAAAAATCTAAATCAAAAGTGATTTTTTATCAGCATTTTGATAGGTGTAAAGGAGACGCATTTATAGGTATGGTTTAAAACTAGCGAGGCTCTGTCCAGGGGGGTTTGATGTAAGGTGATTTGATCAAACCCTCTTCAATTGGAATCCTTAAAATGGATATTTTTAAGTCTTAAATCATTATATTTTCTAAAAAAAGTTCAAGGCGACCAAAATTAGGGTTTTCTTCAAGCATAAAAGTCGTAAGTGAAAAAAAACTCCATTCTCTATTATTTCTTTAAATTGCCTTGGATTAGGGTAGATGTTCGCTAAATCATTTTGTCAAATTATTTTGCATACCATTGAGTTGCTTTTTAGTGGATTGAGCTTCTTGTAGGGTTTGAAGTTCTATCAAACCTGTTGAATTTTTACCTTTGAGTCGTGCCCTAGGTTTTTAAAAAAAATGGTAGGTCTTGAACATCTCCAGTGCTAAAACCCTAGATTAATTAGAATCTACATGTTACCAGTGACTCCCAAGACTCAAGTTTTTTGGTTCTGAACCACACCAAGGCTTGTTTCCCAAGATATCCTTGACCAATTGAAACCCTCAACTAGAAAAAGGGCTGAGGGAATAGCTTTGTTTCAAGGCCCTAAAATTAAAGAAGGGTTAATTGACAACCAATGCTATATCAAAGATGTCAATGTGCCATACATAGGGTGGAAAATGTTCCAAAATTGGTTTAGAAATAGAAATTGTAGAGTTCCCATCTGCAACCCCTAGAGATTGGATTTGGGGAATTTAGTAGTGCCAAACGTATACATGGATGTGGATTTACTGAAGGATATAGCTATGAGGTATGATCCGGTCTCTAGAGTGGTCATGGCATATGATGGTGTTGAAATGGTAAAGATAACTAGAGAGGAGATTGTAGAAATCTTCAAGTTGCATGAATGGAGTCAGGATATGATTCCCATTGACCTTAAAGCTTTTAGAGCCGAATATGAGAAAACAAAGGCTATGCTCAAGTTAACAATGCTTCCCATGCATAATGCAAGTATAGGTGTTGGGAAAGTAAGGAAATAAATAACAATTGGCAAGGATGAAAAGGAGCCCTTCCCCATAAAGTACTTTGCAAATTACTTCAGGAAAATAGTTTTCTCCATGTGTCAATTTTTTTGTTTTAATCTGCCATCCACCATGCCAATATGTTACATGTATATGGCAGCACACCTTCAACACCCGACCTATAATGTAGTGTATGATTATGCCAAATATCTGGCAGAGAACATTCATCAGGGTTTTCTGCACTTAAGGTAGGAAAGGATTGGGTGAGGTTCTAGTGGTACTCTCTCATGATACATATGTTCTTATTCAAAGGAGAGAAGCATTTTTTTGAAGACATGACACTGTTGAAGGTACAAGAGGATATTGAAATGCCATTCCAGTGTTGGACTTAGATTTTGGATAAGGATGATTTGAAGTATGAATTGGTTGTCTTCCAAAATGTTTTTGACTCCAAATTGAGAAGGTTTTTTATTTTCAATCCACCAAGGATTCCAAAGGAGATACATTATTTTTTGAGGCCCTTGGAAACAAGGCATGATTTGAAAGTAACTCATAATTGAGGGGACATAATTTTGTGCCCCAATACAACAATCTTTAAGATCTATGGCACAAATGTGAACCCACATGCATTACCAAGAGATGTGCCACTAAGGATTGGATTTATTGAAGTAATGAGGAAATTGGGGGAAACACAAATGACACATTTACCTAAGCAACCGAAGAAAGGCTCATTCTTTCTTGAGTGGACTGTGTTTTCAGATTTTGTGATGGCTAAGGGGGGATGGAAAGGCTTGGAGAAGATTCTTGCACCTTATAGGATGGAAACTATGTGCCCAAGGAACCATGACTTGGAAGGTTTCATTGCTTCTTTGAAAGCAAAGATTAGAGATGGCTCCTTTGTCCATAATTTTTACTTTCTTGAAGATGTGATCAGGAACATTTTTTATTTTGAAATCCAAGATGAAAGGAAGGCAATGTATCTCATCTTCATTAAAATGGTGGATAAAATCACAAGGTCAAATCCCAATTATGACCCTCTGCCTAATATTAAGGGTGAGTTAAATAGGGTCTTGTATGTACTTGACCATTTTGAGAACATAGTGGGTGTATTGAGGGAGGAACACATAATAATAGATAAAGGGAAGACAATGGTTTTTGAAGAACTAGTAAGAACAGAGGAGGAGAGACCCTCTTACCAACCATCACACAAAGTTAGGGTATACTCCAGGAAGAAGGAAGTAATAAAGAAGCAACATACACTTCCAACCCCTACTGCATCAAAGGGGTCAAGATTATCTTCTCCTGTGAGGTCAGTACCATCTCCTCCTAGACAAGCTCCCCCTACCATAATAGACCTCGATTCACCTCCTAGAGGTCCATCTCCATCTGAGCAGCCACCACCCAAGAGGCAGAGGATTCAGGTAGTAGGGATAGTTGATTATCCTAGGTCAGACAAAGATGAAATCCTTGTCACCAAAGAAGAGATGCAACAAGGAATGCCTTCTCCCCCAAGGGGAGTTTCATTAAGCATGGGAGAGGGAAACCTTAGACTAGGAAATCAAACCTCAGCGGCCTAAACAATTTTGATGATCTAAGGCATGAGGCTTGCAAAACATTTTTGGAGGATGATTCTTTTGTGCAAACCAAAGCATTTAAGGATTTTGTATAGAGAGCTAAGGATTAGGAGTATGCAGAAAATGTTGCTAAGGAAAGGATCTTGCACCCAGAACTTCTTGAGGAGGTTGTTCAATAAAATGTAAGGAAAATTATGAGGAATGAATTCCAAAACATCACATTCAAAGAAGGTAGAGAATTAGTCCATAAAATTGGAGTGTTAATGCTACTAGAGTGGGACATTGCAGATGTAGTTGTGTTGCACACAATAAGGAGGCATGAAAAACCCTTATTTCAAATAGAGCAGGAAGCCAAATTGGCATTGCAAGGGTCAAATTTTAGTGAAGAATGGGATGCCTTAACCCTTTGGTCATTATCTTTAGGGTCCAGAAAACCAAAAGTTGTAGAGCCAAGGCCCAACCTCAGTGGACAGTTAATCATTAAAAGAGTCACTGACACTCCAACAATCGAAGTGGCAGAGATGATAGTCAATGTTGCTAAATTCATTAAGGAAACAGTGGAGAATGTCGCTGCAAAAAGAGACTCATACAGAAGAAAGTACAATGAGATAATTGATGAATATAGTAAGAGTCAACAAAAGGTGGTTGAGCTGGAAATAGAGTTGGCATTGTTCAAGCAACAAGTAGAAACATTGAAGACCTAGGGCCCATCAGGTTTGAGTTATGCCACACCTACTTCCCCAATTACACATCCCCAATCTCCTCCTCCTCCACCAGAGAAAGCATTAGCAATAATTCCATATAATTTGGGTCAAGAAACAATTGCAATTGAGGAGCCAAGCACATTGGGTGCAGCTCCATTAGATGAGCCCACAAAGGAAAAATTTCTTTAGCAAATTGAAGTATATAAGAAATTGTTGTCACAAGTTTAGGACACAGTTTATGATAATAGTTTGAAGATTGTTTGTGTGGTTCTGGAGCATATGAATAAGAAGATTCAATGCAAGTTGAACAACATTCATTCAAACTATTCTGTAATGTTGCAAGTAATTAAGTTGTCTCAAAGAGACAAAGATTTAGTTACTCCAATCATGGACAGATGGATCCCCAGGGTTGACAATTTGAAGCTCATAGCATTTGGTTTTGCATATCAAAAGGAAAAATATCCAAATATTGAACCAACATGTAAATTTTTTAATGAAATTAAGGAACAAAGGTTTCAAGGGTATGTTTCTCCTTTGGAAGAAAAATAAGGGAGTTAAAGTCAAAATTTGATGAGGTAGAATTGGGATTGTTGCTGATATTCAACATACACATGATGAGGTAAAATATCTACGGGCATAAAAAGATCAATTGGATATGACTATTGCTGCCCAAGCAACCCTCATATGTGAGAATGTTGATATTGATATTGGTTTATTGAAAAGTACTCTTGAAAATTTGTCTTTCACCATTAGCTTCCTAGAAGACTTTGACAAAGAAGCCAATTCAATAATGGCTAAGTATGTTCCTCATAGAAAGAGGATGGATGAACTCCTAGGTTTTAATTGCCCTTCTGAAACAAAGTATGAATTGTGGAAGAAGATATTCATTAATGAGTTGGAGTTGTAGACACAATTATGGAGAACATATATGCATGATCAAGTATAATGCAAGTTTTCCCTTAGAAATTGTAATGTATAAAAGGTATGTTTCTACTAATTCAAGATGTGATAGATAAATGCTGACTATTGGTGACTTGGACTAGTGTTGGAGGCTAACCTAGATTATTGATCCACATTGTTCTTTCCTTTTGCACACCTTTTTGTCTTTTGGTGAAGAGGAATAAAGATGCTTCAATGGTTTGAAGACCACTCTCTTCAACAAACTGGCTTTTAGAAGGCGTGGGAATCTCCACCAACTGAAAAGCAACCTTTGTCTCATAAGAGAATATTCTCTCAGTTTGTTGTAACCATTCCTCATGGAATGATCGGTATGAGTTGTCAAATGAAAATGTGACAAGTGTACTTTTGGCCCGAGGCTTGTTTTTCTCCCTTGTTTCTAATAAAATGGAATTTAAGGTAATTAGTATGGGTCTCTTTTTGAATTTTGGATCTGAAAATGCAAATGTATAACATAGAGAAAATACATTCTCAGTTTGTATGTTAGGTTTTGAGTCAAGCAAATAAGTTTTGTAAATTATATGGTTTTCAGGCATGTCTGGGTGAACAATGCAAACCTTTGAGTCTATTTTCTCTCCATCTATAATATTTCATATAAATTATTAATGAAAACCTAATCAATGATCTTTCATTAATTTTCATTGTTGTTTTGTAGTGAAATATGTTTTAATTTTGGCTCTTATTTAATGAATCAATTAAAATACCTTGATTAAAGCATGAGTTCATATGAATGTTTAGTGGATTTGATAAGTAGTCATAGAATATGAGCATTTAGTATCTGTATTATAATGCAATTACACAGAGATCATGGTTGTTTGAAATTAAACCTACCTTATAGTTCAATTTATTGTGATTTGACTCCTTGCCCTAAGATAAGACATTGATCTAACAAGTGCTAAAGCATTTCCTGTGGTTCTAATCTTTCAATTTGAGAAAAAAACTACTTAAAAAGAATATAAATAATTTATTTTTGTTTTAAGTTGGTATTATTTTGTATTCTCAACTTTAGTTGTTTAATCCTTTTAAAGGGATTTCTAGTTTCTTGGAGGATTTCATCTAATCAACATTTTGATGGGAATATATCTGTTTCTTATACAATATGTGATATAATTTTTTAGAAGATTGAAGGATACATATTGTGGGATCACCCTCTCATGTTTTGCAGAGCCCAAAGTGTAGGAGGGATGCATTATAGCTTCCTCTTGTTCATTGGTCAATCACCTCCTGAGTATTCAAGGATTGAACCTGGAATATTCATAGATGCTTAGTGATATTTGTTTGGTTCTTTAAAAACCACCAACATATACAATGTAACAACAAAATTTAGGCATCATTTCCCTCAAGTGCTCTAATATCCCATTTAGTACATAAATCCAACAATTAAAAATGAATATTAATAAGACAAATCCATCTAGATTTGTGAGAAAGATAATAGAATTCTCAAGTAACTCTATGAAAACCCTTTCCTTTCTTAGAATAATTTCATAAGAAGTCCTTTAACAAATTTTCAATTTTCTTTTAGGATGCACTAAAAGTATCATATAAAAAAGAATAATAAACATGAGTGACTACAAGCACCTTAGAACAAATGTGAAATTTCCTAGTGAGAGAAAGATTTTTTCTGTTCAATAATGCAATTCCTTCTCAAAATGAGAAATAAAAAAAACAAAGAGAAGAAGAATAATAATAATAAAAAGTAAAATGGATTCCAAGAAACCTAAAGATCTCACTATGATCATTTTTTTTCAACAAAGGAATTGAGGCAATGATGCTTGGGCAATAAATATTAATGGTATCATTGGGTTTATTTCCACTAAATTCTAGATCCTAAATATAAATAGAAAGTTTCAAAGATATTACAATGAGTTTTTTTTATCATCTTCTTCTAAGAGAGTAAATAAATAATCATTGGTATAGTGGCCATTGATAGGATGTTACTTGGTATTAGGAAAGGAAATACCTTTAAATTTATTTGATAAATAGAATTAATAAGAAATTAGGAAAATATTTCCATAACCAACACATATACAGTAATGGAAATAAGACAATCCTACTTAATAGACTTGAAAGCTCAAAAGAGGAGGATTTCCTTCCACTAATGGTTAAGTAGAAGCATATACTAATATATTTTGAATAGAATGAAGGAACTTAGGATAAAACCCTAATGCCTAAAGCATGCAAATAATCAACAAGCATTAAATATGATTGTAGGATTTGGTGAAATTATTTATATGAAAAATGGCTTGTTGTTGAGAGTGACAAGCCCATTCTATACCTTACCAAAAACCAATAATATTATCTAGGATGTATCTACTCTTGATTAATCCTATTTTCTCAAGATAGATGATAAGAGGAAGTAAATGCCACAAATCAAGAGCAAAGGCTTTGGAAATAATTTCGTAAGAAATATTTAATATTGTGATCAACTGCTAATTACTAATATCTCTTGGATTTCTAGAATTAGGAATGATTGTAATGCTTCATATGTGTTTCCATTTCATGTCATCCTTATGAACCATCATTGAAAATTGATCTAAGAGATCCCACATGGGTCATACTGCATGAGTCTCCCTTGAAAAAGCCCTAAATTTGGCTAGGTTTAGGTGCTTCAAGTTTTTGGGTTGTCACTTCCCTCCTTCCAAGCATGCTTCCTTCATCACCCCTGATCTTCTACCTTTTCCACCTTCTTCCTCTTTTTCCTTCTAATGGTTTTAGGTGTCGGCCTCCAACCTTACCCTTTAGACATTACCACTCCTTCCTCACAAGTTGTAAGCCTCCCACCCAACCCCTAAACTCCAACTAAGTCCTTTAAATTTTTTCCTAAGCATTGCATTTCAAACTTTAGAGGTTGGGCTTCAATCTTACCACTTACCGTTCTTCTACTTTTTTCTCATCTCCTCCTTCTAACCTTTGATTTCCAATTATTGTCTTCGGCAATCAAGCATCAGAGTTTTATCTTACCTCTTACCTTGTAAGAGGTAACCTCACGGCGCGACCTCCGATCCTTGAACTCGCGTTTCAGTGGTCAAATCAAGCTTCCCCCTTTCACCTTCCCTTCATCCTCTCACCTCCCTCATTTTCTCTCTGACTCCTTCCATCAAACTTGGCTAAGTGTCAAGATATCTAGTTTTTGGAGATCGGAGTTTTTCCTTACCTCTTACCATTCATTGGTATGAGGTAAGTTGATAGGCCAACCCCTAATATTTTCTAGTCTTCATAGATTCAGGGCTTTAGTCTTTTGCTTCTTGAAATTGGGTAGGATGTATGAGGTAGGCTCGATGCTCGACCTCTAACATCATATTTTTTAGGGATCCAAACCATTTATTTCACAAGAAAAAGGTTCTTTTTAGGCCCGATGCCTCAACCTTTCCATAATTTGACATATTTCTTAAGCCAATTCCATTAATGGTTGAGCCACCTTCTCAGCTACTTGTTTCGATTCTAGGGCTTCAAGGACATAATTTATTGCACTTCACAACTCTTATAGATGATCTTAGGGGTGCCCATGCTCATTTATTGTCGATTATTGTCCTCCTTTTCTTGCCCCATGCCTAGATCGCTAATTTTTAGGGGGAATTTTGGAGGGATTTTTGGTATAGCATTGGTTGTTGGGTATGGTGTGCATGTCTAGGCTTGTTCCAATGCATATTTCATAGATAGATCTCCTCAATATTTTCCTGATCAGACCTTGCTAAACCAAGTTAGGGTTAGGGTTTGGTTTGGGGTTTTTCAGTTATGCTTCCACTTTAAAAGCAACACGTGTAATCATTTCAAAGGGTTCTTCCTTTGGGTTCTACCCCAAGATTTTCTCTTGCAGACTATTCATTTTACATTTCTACAAATGTAAGATTGGCTCTATGCCTTTACATTAATGAAGACTGATCGTTGTTGCCTCTTCTCTCCTTTTTTATGTTGTTTAAGTTAATATTACCTTCATATTTGAGTGCTTGTTTCCTTTTCCCATCCATATATGTTGTGTTTTTTTGTTTATAGTTTTTGTTTGTGAATCTTCCTTTCCTTCCAGCACCTGGATAAACCTTAGACTTCATGTTTTCCCCCAAGAATCGACCAAATGGAGAACTATGTGAGCCCTTTTGATCCCCCTTCTTTGATGTTTTGTGCAATCCTAATCAAGAAGAAATATTTTAGAACTTGGTGAATCACCATTTCTCTTATTTCATGTACTCCTCCCTTTTTCTCATTCAATGTAGGGTGATCCCACAATACTGGTTTACAATTTTTGGCCAAATTGGACACTAAATTGGTTTTTTTTCTAACTAAATCTTCACTTTCGGGCACCTATAGCGGCTAAACCGTGAGGAATTTGAAGATGATGCAAACTAGTGATTTGTGAAATTTTTTCTGTAGATTCTAAATATATTTTAGAAAAAAAAATGGAATTAGATTGCACTTCTTTTTCCATCTCCTTCGAAAACTATTTTTTTTTTTCGGTAAACACCATTTTTAAGGAGTGACACTCACCGTATAACACATGACTTTTTTTCCATGAAGGATAATTTTTTTTTTTCAATTTAGATTTGTAACTATGATATCTAGTGCTTCTAGTTGGTTTCATATTTTTTTATTCAATATTTTTCCTTAATCAAGTTTCAAAGTCAAACCAATTACAATTCAGACATAGGCGGACTATATAAAATAACTTTTTTTGTATGTATTGAAATTGATTTTTTTTTTAGTTGGATCAAGGACTTCAATATCTGGTGCACTCATATTTTTCTTTTCTTTTTTATAATCTTCTATTTTTCCACATGTGCAGAACAAAGAGCTTGATTTTAGTGAAAAACCTACATTCACAAGAAATAAAAAATAAATATAATAATTAAATTAAATTTATTTAAAATTATACTTTTGGGAAGCTTATAATAAGGACTACATACTTACAAAAAATAAATTTTAAATGAATTCATTTTATCCCCCAAAAGGTAAATCAAAAGTGGTTTTTTATCAGCATTTTGATAGGTGTAAAGGAGACTCTGTTATAGGTATGGTTTAAAACTAGCAGGGTTCTATCCAAGGGGGTTTGATCTAAGGTAGTTTGATCAAGCCCTCTTCAATTGGAATGATTTAAATGGAAATTTTTAAGGCTTAAATCATTATATTTTCTAAAAAATTGTGATTTCAGCAAAAATCATAGTCTCCTAGAAATTGTAAACCAACTTTGTGGGATCACCTTGTATAATTAGGGTTAGTATAGAACTTTACAGTGTTGGGTTGGACTATCCTTCACTCCACCTAGTTTAGAAAGGAAGATAGCCTTCTTTGGAGATTCAACCTCACTGCACAAGGTCCCACACCTTGGGGTTGTTTCCATTATTTGGTTGGAATGTTGAATCTCGTGTTCAGTAGGGTGCAATTATAAGGAACAACTATTTTTGGCATTCCTAGTGGGATAGTTTGAACTGCCCTAGTTCAAATAGTTTCTTATCATTGCTAATATTTGGTGTGTATGTCAGTAATATCTACCTTTGGAGGTAATATATTCACACACCTAGTATCTATGAGTTCAATCTTCTAGTTTAAAAAAGACTAGGTACTAGTATGTTCTCATTTTTACAAAATCAGTCTTCATTTTTTGGTTTTAAACTTTTTCATGAGTTCCCAGCCTATTTGATTTTACATCATATCTTCATTTCATGGAGATATGTTGTATCATCCTCCTTTCCATGAAAATTCTATCCATTTTCATCCTCCTCGGTCATATCACAATGAGTAGGCAGTTGGTTTTTACCCACATCTTTTCTATGCAAGGAAACTAGCATGCTCAACATGCTTGCCACCCACTCACCCCTACTCAAGGCTCATGGAAACCATATGTTTAGACCCAACCAAAAGAAATCATTTTTTGTCTCCATCTAGTAATGCCATCTACATAGCCAACCTTCTAATGTTGACAACTTGAGCATCAAGGATATATCATCAGACTTTCAAAGGAAAATGAGTGAAATTGAAGGAATCCAAGAGCATAGCTTTCAATAGGAGTTGGTTTATCTATCCTACCAATAGAAAAAAGATATGGAGATACAAAAGAATAAATATGAAGAGTTTCTTGCAAGAGAATTTTTTGCTAAGCAGGAACAGATGAGGCTTTTGATCACTCAGGTGCATAGGTTGGAAGGTAAATCAATCACTTGCACTTCTAATCAACCTATGAAGGAGGAGCCTACAAAGTATAATTTCCCAAGTTTTGCGCAAGGTAAGCCCCTTGTGTTTTCAAGTAATACTTTTGAGCCTAAAATTCCAAGCTTTAGAGACCTTCATCCTTTGCCAGAAATTGCACGACTATGCAAGTTCAACTCTTTGTTCCTCATGAGCAGTCTCCTCCAGAGCTTGTTACTTCTCAATAAATCCAAAAATTTTCCTATGATGAGCCTTCACATCCTACTATTATTCATCTCTACAAAGATTGGCCCATTGTCTACCAGGGTAGCTGGTTTAGTGTATAAGAGGATGAGATTTTTAGGGAGGAACATGAGGTATCTTTTGTTGTTTATACAGTTGAACATGATACAGAAGAAGAAAATTCTGATTTGCAGTTGGAGGTTGATGAGCATGACCAGTTGGGGTAGTAGTTTGAAGAGAAAGCTTAGTGGGTGTTGAGTGTGAGGCTCTTATCTAATTATTTGATGAGCACCCATTTTTTGTTGAATATGAGGAAGAGGTATCTATCCCTACATCAACAAATCAGTTGGGACAACAAGGCAACAAGCAAGGAGAAGGTGATGTAAATGAAGATAGTGTTTTCATTTTTTGAGCTTCCTTGTTTTGTTGATAAGGATGGAGAGAGAATGCATGCTTTAATACCTTCATAGGTTTTGAAGTAGATTGAAAATGAAAATGAGAATGAAAAGGTGCTAGTCTCTGAGGAGACAAATTATGACAGCCCTTTTTTGCAAAATGAAGAGTTCGATACACACAAGGAAAGCCACCATGATGGTAAGGTCAGTCCTCTTTTACAAAAAATCAAGGAAGAAGTTGAAGAGGACTTGTTTTGGGATAGCTTAGAGGCCTTTTCCTCAAACTTGGATGACATTTCAATACCTTTAGAAGAAGAAAATCATGAGTAGCAAGAACAAAAGGCAAAAATTTATACGTTTTTGCTAAAATAGTCACAAGAAGTGGTTGTCAAAAATTAGCAAGATGATGAAGAAGCAGTGCACAATCAAGAAACTAGCAAGGAGAGCTCAGAATTTATCCTTTCAAGAGGATTCCCTATTAGAAATCTTATTTGGATGGATGCCACCAAAGTATCACAAGCCATGCTTGCACTCAAGCATGAGGTTTCAGCTAAGGAGGAATGAATTCATCCTATTTATGCATTTCAAAGTAGAAGCATGGATGACCAACATGAGGAGGTAAGTGGGTTGTCCTTCTTTCTTTAGGGGTTGTTGTAACAGTTGGTTGAGCATGTGTTCAACCTCCACCTTCCCTTAGGTGTTTAGAAGCATGTGGAGAATGGTAAGATAATAAGAAAGGTAAGTCAATGGTTTTTTTTTAGAAAATCCTATCCTCTACCTTCTATACATATTAGATTAGGTTGTTTCTTTCTAAGAACTTCATTTCCAAACCCTCCATTCTCCTTAAGGGAATGCATGTTCCTAGTTCTTTCTTTCCTCCAAGTGTAGGCTTGCACATGTTCTTTTTTTTCTCTTGGGAGGCCTCATTGTTCAAGAATTATTATGACTTTGTGCCCAATGGATATGCAAGGCTACTAGATTCCATGATTAGCAAGAAATCATCTCACAAAAGTCACCAAGAATGTTTCCATTTCATGCCATCCATATGACCCATCATTGAAAACTAATCTGAGAGATTTCACATGGGTCATACTACATGAGTTTCCTTGGAAAAATCCCTAAATTTGGCTAGGTCTAGGTGCTTTAGCTTTTTGGGTTGTCGCTTCCCTCCTTCCAAGCATGCTTCCTTCATCTCCCCTGATCTTCTACCTTTTTTTCCTTCTTCCCCATTTTTCTTCTAATGGTTTTGGGTGTCGGCCTTTGTCCTTACCCTTTAGGCCTTATTTCTCCTTCCTCGCAAGCCATAAGCCTCCCATGCGACGCTCGAAGTCTGACTAATTCCTTTAAAGTTTTTCCTAAGTGTTGCATTTTAGACTTCAAACCTGTCAGGCTTCCTTCTTACCACTTACCATTCTACTTTTCACTCATCTCCTCCTAACATTTGATTTCTAATGATTTTCTTTGAGCATCAGGGTTTCACCTTACCTCTTACCCTGTAAGAGGTAGCCTCACTCCCCAACCTTCGATCCCTAAACTCACATTTCAGTGGTTGGAGATCAGGCTTCCCACTTCCACCTTCCCTTCATCCTCTCATTGTCCTCCTTTTCTCCTTGACTCCTATTGAATTTGGCTAAGTGTCAAGATCTTCAATTTTCGGAGATTAGGGTTTCACCTTACCTCTTACCATTCATCAGTATGAGGTAAGCCAATAGGTAAGCCCCCTACATGTTCCGGTCTTCGCGGATTCATGGATTCGATCTTCTACTTCTCTACATGCGATAGGAGGTATGAGGTAGGCTCGATGCCTTACCTCTAACATCGGCTTTTTTGGGGATCCAAACCATTTATTCCATGAGTAGACAAAGGTTCTTTTTAGGATCGATGCCCTGAACTTCCCACAATTTGACATATTTCTTGATTTGATGCCATTAATGGTTTAGTTCAACCTTCTCAGCTACTTGTTTTGATTCCAGGGCTTCAAGAACATCATTTATTGCACTTCATGACTTTTGCAGATGATCTTAGGGGTGCCCATTCATTTATTATTTATTATTTTCCTCCCTTTCTTGCCCCATGCCCAGATCATTGATTTCACAAGGACATTTTAGAGGGATTTTTGGTACATTGGTTACTAGGTATGGTGCTCACGTCCAAGATTGTTCTAGCACAAATTTCATAGAAAAATCTCCTCAATATTTTCTTGATCATACCTTGCTAACCCAAGTTAGGGTTAGGGTTTAGTTTGGGGTTTTCTAGTCATGCTTGCACTTTAAAAGCAACACTTGTAATCATTTCAAAGGGTTCTTCCTTTGGGTTTTACCCCAGGGTCAAACCACAATAGTGGTTTACAAATTTTATGAGGAAGGAAATTTTGTTTTTTTTCCTTTCCACAAACTCAATGGGTTTGGTCGAACATATAATATGGTTCGGTCGAACCACATTATATGTTCGACTGAACCCCCAAACCCTAAACAAAAATAATAATATTTTAAGGGGTTCGGTCGAATATGGGTTCGACCGAACCCCCTCAAATAAGACAATAAAAAAAACATGAATTTGTCACTGTCATTTTTCACTTTTTACCAGTTGCTTTCCTTGTGCTTGTGCGTGCGGTGAATGGTGAACGTGATCTGCAAACGGCGAACAAACTCGACTTAATCTCTCTGACGAATGCAAACTCAACTTCATCTCTCCAAAGTTCATCAACCCAACTTGCATATCGAGCACCAGGTTTGTCAAATTTGAATTTCATAGAGTTCAAAATTCATTTGTTTGTTAAATTTTGAAACCCTAAATGCAAAAATTTTCAAATTTATTGAATTGAAACTGCATTTGTTTGAAAAATTAACATGCCTTGTCTATGCTTCCACATTTTGCATACATTTCTACCAGGGCACCTCCAATTTATTTGAGGCATTATATCAAACATTTCATTAACAAATTTATTTGAGGCATTATATCAAACATTTCATGGTAATTTTTGATGGAGTATGATAGAAATAGTGTTTCCATTGTATGCACCCTATATCAAACAATTCATTAACAAATTTATTTGAGGCATTATATCAAACAGTTCATGGTAATTTTTGATGGAGTATGATAGAAATAGTGTTTCCATTATATGCACCCTATATCAAATAGTTCATTAACAAATTTATTTGAGGCATTATATCAAAAACACTATTGGAAATTTATTTGAGGCATTATATCAAAAACACTATTTCTATCATACTCTGTTAAAAACACTATTGGAAATTTATTTGAGGCATTATATCAAATAGTTCATTAACAAATTTATTTGAGAAATTATATCAAACAATTCATGATATAAAGTTTAGGGTGCATACAATGGAAACTTGGATAAAATTCTTCATATTTTTCCTTTGAGTCTTATGACATTACTCCAAAAATGGTTGGCGAACTAAATGTATGAATCGAAGAATAAATTTAGAGGAAATAAACTAGATTGTTTGAATGAAATGTATAATAAAATAGTTCTATTAGGATTAGAAGGAATGAAGGTATTATTAAATTTTCTAGTATTAGGAAAATATAAAAAATATGTCCACTTTACTATATATATATATATTTAAAACTATTTTTCATATAGCCATGTTAAAACTATTAAAAATTAAATTACATAAATCAATTTTAAATTTGTACAAAGAAATAAATGACTTTGACTAAGAGCAAATATTTAAAATATAGCTATCCTCTTTGCAAAATCCAATTTGATTTGAGATATTTATGGAGATAAAAAATGGATGAGCATGAGGTAAGTAAGAAAGAATAACCTTAATTTATATCTTCCCTCATTAAATAATTTCATGTTTAAAGAGTTTCTTAAGGCATATCCAATTATGACAAACTATTATATACTTGTTATAACTATATTAAAGTATATCATGAATAAATTGATAGGATAAAGAGTAAATCACTAAAAACACATACATAAATCATAGAAGTAAATTTCAATTAATATAAGGAGATTCAAGTGGTTGGATTATTTTTTCCAAGGAGTGGAAGAGGTTAAGAAGGAACCATCAAATAAATATAATATTTTAAATACTTTAAAAGAAAAATACATTTCTCCCTGCTCTAAATTGAAATGGTATTCCTTCTAAGATGATAATAATTGAAAAAGAAGAAAATAATCATCATGAAGATCAAGTACCTATTGACGTTCCTTTTGGAAAAGCAACATGCAAATAGAATATTGCTACTTTGTTTCTCTTGAAAGAGAAAGGAAACACATGGATGCCTTCGCTCCCAAGGTCTTTATAGTTGGTTCTCAACTGTTTTGATGTCCCTCAATAGTCAATGTAACAGTAATGTTAAAGGGGCCTGCTGGTGTGAGCTTCTAGATTGTTCTGAGCTCAGTCATAAACTTAAAACCTATTCTAACCAGGGTCTTTAAAGAAACTTAAAAAGATAGATCAGGGCTTTGAGACAAAAAAGAATGAAACTTCATCTAAATTAACCAGACCTGTCACCTTCCAAGGAATTCCTAACTAAAACTGTAGAACAAACTTAACTTGTGACTAACACACAGTTTCATTCATTCACAGCGCTAATTTAAACAACAGATTGCAAGTTACCATTTAGAATCAACATAAAACCAAACTTCATTCCTTGAAAGATTCTTAAATCAAATGATTAATTCAAGACAAACACCATTCTGGAACACAACATGAAGTAGATTAAGATCTGGTTGCTTCTACTGTCGATGAGACAGGTAAGCAACATTTACAAATCTGGCACAATCACCAGTGTATAGAAAATATGTGGCTCCAAATTGTTTCCATTTACACTAAGAAAACTAAAAGATACATTAGTCTTCTACTTAATCTAACTCCTACTTCTATTAACTACCAGCCAGAACTTCTCTATCTACCACTTTCTAACTCTACCAGGTCTAAAGTTCTTAATTCTAACCTAGAAGTTCTAACCTTAGAAGTTCTAACCTTTACAAAGAGGCAATAATGCCTTATATACAGAATGCATCAAAAAGAATGCATTGTCCCCCTACATTAGGGTTTACAAAATATCTTCTTCGTTGCAGGAAGGTTGACTCTCAGATCTTTCTAAAGAGAGTCAGTGCTGCATTCAATGTGAAGCCCTGCTATCCATGCTAGTGAAATATTTCTATCCTCAGAAGAAGCCTTCAGATCTTTTGTAGCTGCAGCATTAACTCCTATGTCCCTATGTCCATACTTGAACTCTTTCTGAAATTAGTCTTGAATGCTCCAAAATATCACCATTAATACTGATCTGTTTCTGCCAGTGGTCACTATAGCTGTCCCTGTGACTCATAGTTCCTTAGTTCTTCCTCATGTTCTCATTCATGTTTTAGACTTCTCTACACATTGACCATCTCCTGGAAGCACCATCAGGCCTTCTTATACCTTCGCATTATCACCCAAGCCGTTCCATCGCCCCCTGATCTTTGAATGAATCCATTTGGTTTGCATTCTATCGACCCTCTTCAAGGTGGCAATCAATTGATCAAACTGTCGCAGGTTAGCCCTCTTAACTCCTCCTAATTAGTTAGACATTTGCCACGCCAGATTCATGGGCAGTCAAAAGTGATCCCCATTGAATCGCATGTCAGTGAGACACTAATGGTGTCTCCCCGATGCAATTATATTGCTTCTAGCAACTATTGGCGTAGCATAAGACAGTCGACGAGACCTTTCGGCGAGCTATAGTAGTCATACCGAGCTCACAAAGACCATCGGCAAGACAACTGCTAGTCGGTAGGACATCATAGCGAGGCCAGATCTTTCATCCCAAGCTCATCTTGTAGCGGCAAGACCCCATCGGGTCGGTGAGACTTCATGGCGATGTCTTATTTTTCTCCCTGAGCTTTTTTCTTCTCCAGGCTCAAGCTCCTTTCCTTTTTGGTAAGACTCCAGCGTAGTCGCCTAGACCTCCCGGCGACATCCTCTTTTCTCCCCGCTTTCTCACTTTTATTGGCCAGACCAACTCCCTTCGCCAAGACCTTTCGCTGAAGGCCATACCTCTCAGCGAGATCCTATCGGACTTATCTTCCTTTCGACAAGAGCATGTTTGGTTGACAAGAAGTCATATTGAAAGCACTTCATTCGTTTGGAGTCTCCCTGATTTATTCTTGTTCTCATCGAACTCCTTTTGCTTCGGCGTGACCTTTGCTCTTTGGCAAGACACTATACCGAAAGGGGAATCCTTCAGTGAAACCATCAACTATAGGGGAGACATCTCCCTGAAACAAATCTGTCTCACCGAACTCAAATTTCATGTCAGTGAGACCCTCGAACTTCGGCCAGACCTCTTGGCACACATCTTTCTTCTCCCCAAGGGGATACCTTTTTTGTGTGACACTTTGTGGTCGGGGAGACCTTATGGCGACCCTTTTGTTTTCTCCCTGAGACCATGCCACTTTTCCTAGACATCTTAGCGAACTCTCTTTTTGGCAGGGGCCTATTCCGAAATCACCTCATGTCACCGAGACTCCCTTCGGTCCGCAAAACTTCATACCGACCGAAGTTTCCTTTCACCGAACCGAGAGCACTTCGAGGAGACCTTTCATAGTTGGTAGGACATTCCGTCGAAAGCACAACTCTCCCCCCGAAGGCATCCTTGTCAGCAAGATATCTCCCAGTCGCCAAGACTTCTCAAAGAGCCCATTTCGTTACCCTGAAGCCACTTTTGTCACTGAGACCACACCACTTCGACCAGACATTATGCCGAAGGTTTTATCTTTAGGCGATGCTCTTATCTTTTGGTGAATCCATTTCATTTCGGGGAGACAAGCTCCCCTCGCCGAGACCTCCTTCCGAACGCAGAATCTTTTGGTGAGGGCTCCTTAGGTCGGCAAGACACATAAAGACTTTTGGTGACATGATGCTTGGGCGACCGATGGGCCTCATTTGAATAGAACAGACCACTTAGTCAGCAAGACAACCGCAGAGTCTTGCCGACTTTCTCCTTGGAGAAATTTTATGCCAGACTGGAATGGGAGATACTTTCCAACTGAGCTCCTTTGACAAAAATCATCATGGGCATGATCCAATCTTGTGAAACAAGTTCTCCATTAGTCCTCATAAGCAAATAAAATATATTATAATAAAATCCACTATTGCTTGTGATTATTTCATTGAATACTTGACAAGAAGG
>VDFB02271358.1:740081567-740105090 GCA_007258455.2 Sequoia sempervirens | reverse complement strand
CCTTTATCTCTCTCCCACTCCACCCCCCTTCTCTCTCTCAAGTCTCTCCCTCCTACCCCCTCTCCCTCTCTCCCCTCTACCCTTAACCCTTAAACCCTAAACCCTTATACCTCCTACCCTTTATCTCTCTCCCACTCCCCCCTCTCTCTCTCTCAAGTATCTCCCTCCTACCCCCACTCTCCCTTTCTCTCCCACTCCTTCCATATCTCTCTCTCAAGTCATAATTTAAAAAGAATATAATTTATATTTATATTAATATTACAAATTAATTTTTAATAGAGGGGGTTTGACCGAACATCTTTAGAATGTTTGACCGAACCCCATTCAAATATATTTTTTATTGTATGTTAAATGGGTTCAGTCGAACCCACATTCGACCGAACCCAATTATTTTCACCCACTTCCTCTTAGGCACCAAAATTGCTCAGAATTTTGCACTTCGAAGCTCGATTTGAGAATGAAAATGGAGGATATCTCAAAAAACCAACTAGTATCAGGTTTCCCTCAAAACAAGCTATCCAACAAATATAATTTTAATATGTTTTGATTATATTATCTATTTGTTTTTTAAGTTTTATTAAATATAGGTTTTTCACCGAAAACAAAACTCTTTATTCTGCACATGTGGAAAAATAGAAGATTATCAAAAAAAAAAATTTAAAAATATGAGTGCACCAGATATTGGAGTCCTTTATCCAACAAAAAATAATAATAATAATTTTGATACATACAGTAAAAGTTATGCAATATACGGTCGTGTTATGTCTGAATTGTAATTGATTTGACGTTGAAACTTGATTAAAGAAAAAATATTTAATAAAAAACTATCTAACCAAGTGGAAGCACTAGATATCGAAGTTACAAATCTAAATTTGAAAGAATTGGAATTTTATCTTTCAAGGAAAACAAGTTATGTGTTATACGGTGTGCGTCACTTTTTAAAAATGTTATTTTTTGAAAAAACCAATTTTTTTGGGAGATGGAAAAAGAAGTGCAATCTGAATCCAAAAATTTTGAAAAAAATATTTTTAGAATCTACAGACAAAGTGTGACAAGACTCTAGTTTTCATCATCTTCAAATTCCTCGCGGTTTAACCACTATAGGTGCTCAAATGTGAAGATTTAGTTAAAAAAATAAAAAATCAGTGTCCAGTTTGGCCAAAAATTGTAAACCACTATTGTGGGATCACCCCCCAATATTTTATTTCATAGACTATACATTTTACATTTTTGTAACTATAAGATTGTTTCTATGCCTTTACATTAATGAGTATTGATCATTGTTGCCTCTTCTCTGCTTTTTTATGCTGCTTAAGTTAATATTACCTTTATATTTGAGTGCTTGTTTCCTTTTCCCATAAATTTATGTTGTGTTGTTTGGTTTATAGTTGTTTTTTGTGAATCTTTTGTTCCTTCCAGCACCTGGTTAAACCTTACCCTTCATCTTTACCCCCATGAATCAACCAAATGGAGAACTGTGTGAGACCTTTTGATCCCCCTTTTTTTTATGTTCTATGTAATCCTGATCAGGAAGAAACATGTTTTAAAACTTGGTGCATCACCATTTCCCTTATTTCATGCACTCCTCCTTCTCCCTTTTCCTTATGCAATGTGTAGTTTAGGGTTAGTATAGAGCTTTACAAGGTTGGGTTGGACCAGCCTTCACTACACCTAGTTTAGAAAGGAAGTTGGCCTTCTTGAAAGATTCGACCTCACTATGCAAGGTCCCACACCTTGAGGTCATTTCCATTGTTTCGCTAGAATGGTAAACCTCGTGTTCAATAGGGTGCAATTCCAAGTGACAACACTATGTTAATATATTGCCAAAAGAGATAAAGTTGTAAAATTCTAAATATACCTAGGAAATATCTTGATCAAATGTATTACACACATATTTATACATTAACAATGGAATCCATCACAACTTAGAGCTTTATCATTATCCATATAGAGAAAATTGTCTCATGAAGATTAATATTGGTGAGTAGATAGTCACATACAACCTATTTTGAAGTAGAAATTTCCAACAAAGGATCACATTCACACATTGTTGGAGGGCATGGTCTTTCTTAGGAGAAGATTCACAAGATTTGAAAACCTATTGATAATATAAAATAATAACTTGAAGAATTCCTTTAATTTCAATAATATTATATTAGCCCTCTCTAATGTTCTAAGATTATTATTTTTTAGAAACCTTGTCCCTAATATTGAGCTAGTAAAGATGGGCTTGAATTTGATCTACCAAAGTTGGGATGCTAGATTTTGGTCACTCGATTACTTTCCAAGTTAGTGAAATGGTTGTTCTTCCGACTTGAAAAAGGTGTGATCAAGCTCTAAGATGGTGGCCTTATATGAACAATTGTAGAAAATTCCCAAGCAGTGCCCATTGATGTGTAAAAGTGATAATTACACTTGATGGCATCATTACACCATTAAATCTAAACAATTCAATGGTGAGGATGTAGCTTTAGGTTCTAAATAAGATGTATATACACAAGAGTGGTCTTATAACTATAGAGAAGGGGGACTTGTCACCCCCAGGACTCCAGGTCATGGAAGAGGCCACGGGAACAGGCTTGGACCTAAACTACCTTGAGTTTGCTACACAAATCAAAAAGGACATGGTACTGAAGCTAAAAAGGAAGGGAAAATATCCTACCGCTTTCCTTCTACTAAAACCATATGTTCACAAGGTCAAAAGAGTCAATTTCCAAGGTTTGGTTTGTTTCCTAGAAAACTCACTTTCCAAAGGATGACAGTGCGGATCTCAGACTCCATCACAGTGTGCTAGTGTCTCAAGGATGTGCTAGTATTCGTAAGAATAGGGGTTTAGAGAACAGACAAAGGTGCAAGGAGTCTACTAATTGTCTAACTATGTGATGTTTTATGCTTTGACAGAATGCAGGAAAAGTGTAGAAACTATAAATATAACAAAAGGAACACTAGAAATAAGTTATTGTAGAAATGACGCAGAGAGAGGGAAAATGTACCTTTTCACCCATGAGTTGATTCTTCAAGAAACTCCACTCAAAAACACCTACACATAAAAATAGGAAAAATGTTGGGTTGTATTTGAGGTCTGCCTCAGTCATACCCCCATTTTGGTGTTCCTACCTCCACAAATAGCCAAATAACCACAAAATGTAGAAAGTGATAAAGAAATCAGAAAGGAAATAGTATTTCTAAGTAGAGAGAACAAACAACTAGAATGCTACTCAATAAATGAGATGATGCAAATAAACAACAAATAACAATATTACCTTCTCAACAATGACCACTCAAGGCTAACAGTGAAAGGAAGAAGCTTGATGATCCTCCACTGGCAATGGTGTTGCAACAAGAACGTGATGTTGGAGCCAAGATGAAGATATTGCAGCCAAGAGAAGTGGTGTAGAAGCACAAGAATGAGAGTAGAATGAGCTAGAATGCAAGAGAATTTCCAAGAGAGTGAATGAATCCAAGAGAGAGTGAATGAATCCAAGAGAGAGTGAAGGAATGAAGATTGATTCATTTGAATTAGCAAAAGGGAGGTAGAAGAGTCAAATTTTGTCGGTTAAGAAGGTAGGAGACGTTACACTTCACACCCAATGGAAGATGCAATGTCTCAGTGGAATCCAAGGGTAAGAATTTTGTCTGAACAGTAGCACAATGTGCAGATGTCTACATAGTGCCTACACGTCATTGACATAGATTCCTCTACTGGTGCTAAAATGCATAGCCAGGTGGAAGGGAAAAGGTGGCAGCGAAGGATTTTGCATCATCAAGTTTATATTTCCTAAGGTAGGGGAAATTAAATGGGGAATTTTCCTAGGGGTGAAAATTTGTGCCATTACAATAACATAGCAGCTACATATTGAGAAAAAAAACACTAAGATGTGACAACTTTCAATTCAATATAAAACCTAATAAAAAAATGGTTGAAAAGGATAATTTTCAGGGGAGACTCAAATGACAAAATAAAATATAGGTTTACTTCATAGCATGGATCTATCAAGCCACTCAAGAGAATCATTTGAACTTTATATTGAATATTTTTTCATGTGTACCAAGTAGAGTTAGAATGATTGTGACCAAAATTGAGATCAAAAGGCCCTAATTTATTAAGCATGTAATACCAAGATCATGAACTCACCAAGTCTCTAATATATAGAGAGATGCCTTGTTTATCAAATTTTAGTTTAACCATATTAAAATCACCATACACAAACAAAGAAGTATTTAGTAATGATTATGCAGTCCAATGCCAAAGATTAGATATTTCAACAACATCATTAGAAGCATAAATATTGATAACCCCAAAACAAATTTTAATCAAATAAGTTTTTTATTGTCATTTAGGAGATGAAATGACAACACTGGACCATGACCTAGTTCATGATCACTATGAAAAAATAACTAATAGGCCATATGACATGACATACAAAAAAAAAATTGAAATCATTATTTCTTCCAAACAAAGAACATCAAGCTTAGGAGATCTTTGTCGAGTATCTTGAATTATATACTTACTTTTGAGGTCTATTAAACCTCAAACATTGAATGAAATAATACTCAAGGAATATGGGAAACAAGTGGCATATCGTTGTTATCAAGCTCATTAGGAGCTTCATAGTTATTCTTCAAAATGTCTTCATCTATATTTCTTTTAGACAACTTATAAAATCTCAACTAGAATGTTCAACTATGGGACTAGCATTCTGCTAGCACAAACTTTTCTTCCTCCACCTTGGAACCTAGACTAGAGACCTTCTAGCATTTGTTCAAGCAGAAGCTAGAGGAGAAACATCATAAGGAGCAATTTGAGAAGATAGAACACTAACAAGTAAAGGTGATCAATTATATCAATGTTTTCTCACCTCTTTGGAGGATTCACCAATAAGTTGTGAAGCAACAACCTATTTCATCTTGTCAATAGACTTTAAAACTTGTGAATCAATGGCTTGATTTTGAGGTCCACAAAAATCTAGACCCTTCACTCCATTGTTGTGATTTTCTTCCTACTACCTACAACAATCTAACCTTCCTCAATATTTTGAGGAGAAATGTTCATAGAAGGCTTGGGAGTTGACTTAACTCACTAAGTGACAAGGATACAATCCTTGATTTTGTCTTCAAAAGATTAGCACCAATAACATGTATTAGGCATGTTTATATACATGGCTCTTTGAGTAAGACATTGCTCGCCAATATGGACATCAATAGAGTTTTTAAGGTCCTTAGACAAGTTGGCCTCAACACTAAACTTTTTTGGGACAAGCTAAAATAATTATTTGGCTTAACATTCACAACATAACATAAATAGGTCATAATACTATTAAGAAAAGGCCAAAGAGACAAAGAAAAATAGGAAAATCAACCTAGACTAAGACTCAAATAGCATGGTCCTCTGAGACAACAAAGTCTCAAGTCCATGTGAAAAGACAAACAAAGCACTGCACGAATATACTAGGGGCCATGTTCAAAAATAACTTTCATAAATTTCGCCTCCAAAAGAGAAAGGAAAAAAACTTTAGTGAAGTTTTGAACAATTTCCATGTAGACCCCATGCAAGACCACCCAATGTTTGAGCATGCTTTCAGAAAGGATTCTGCCAATAAAATATCTTATTAATGTAAGATTCTCAAGCAACTTGCATGCACTGTCAAAATAAAAAAGTAATGGAATAACATCAAGAGTGGAATATTTACCACTTTTGAAATGAGCTTTTAAAATCCCTTTAGAAATGTCATAATTGTACACATGCAAATTAGTAAACCCAGAAACAAGAACTAAATTACTATGACTAACAATTATTTATGAAACAAACAAATTACCAAACTAACCCAAAATTCCAACCTTTATTTCCTTTTCAATAAGACAGAATTCTATAAATACTTCATAACATTTCTAATTGATAACAAAAGACCTAGAACTTATCCATACACCAAACTTTAAATATCTCTCAAAAATTTATTTCTTATTATTACCATAGCTATTCCAGTCACATCCTCCCCTATTATAAAGAAAAAGGTGTATGAACATAAGGCCAGCCACCGACACTAAAAAGCATCGCATTATAATACAGGTGAAGAATAAAGCACGTTTCTGCAAGAAACCTACTTTTACAGTATTGAACCTTAACACATATTCACCAACCATCTGTTATTCTGTGGTTGTTGCATGTTTTGACTGTCAGTTGAATTCTGCTCATCCTTCACTGTTGCATGTACCCTGTTATCCTTATCATGGATAATACAATTAAAAAATTACACGTAACAACGTAAAAGATTATTAAGTGTGATTCAAAAATGTTAAAAAAAATCAATCTAATTTTATAGATTATGAAAAATTTGTGTTTTGTTGAAATAAGAAGACATAAATAAGACATCTAAAAAATTGTTGGCATGAGTCTTTAACAATCAATGTAGTTCAAGAGATTGTTTCTGCAATCAACTGTGTATTTTTCTAATCGACATTTTGGATTATTCTCAGTGATCTATCATTAGAAAGAGGATAGTGAATGATTGTGATCCGAAACGTCAATTGAAAAGCATATGTAGTTGATTGGAATTGAAAACATTGATTAAAAACATACACGATTTCAGAAACAATCTTTTGATCTTAAAAATAGTTAACCTTGGGAAAACTCCATGGTTAAGTGCACTTGAACTGGAGTAGTACTGGGATAGGTGACCTCTCGGGAAGGCCCAATGCTTCACCTCTGTGAGCATCACCTAGATGCAATGAGTGCTAAGCGGACCATTCACTATCATGAGAGATGGATTCTTGTGAACCACTACTCATGAAACATGAATCAATGAGTTCGACGAATCCTGATAACAATATCACAAATTGACACGCTGTAGAAAATACCTCCTACTTATCAATAGTTAACCCAATCACAACTATCTCATATTAAAGATCAAACATCCATTATATATTTTCTCTGCTCTGCTAGTACATGACTGCTCTTTGTTTCTCTCATCTATTTTAAATTTTGAGATAAATATTAACCAGTGTTATAATGTTGGTTTTGAAACAGATAATATTGGCTGTTTGTCTTATATGGACTGTCCTGTTGCTTGACAGTTTATTGTGGGCTGCCCACTGCTGTTTGATATGTTTTTAGTGAAGTTTTTATGTGACTTCTGTAGAATTGTTTTGACAGTGCTTTAATGAACTGCAATAATTTCTTTGCAGTAAGTCCACTAAATCTTGTTGTTACTGCGCTGTGTACTGCTCCTTGACAGCCACAGAATGTTCTGGAATACCCACCATTAATTGGCATTATTTATAGTGTTTGATTTGTGGCAAATTATTGGGCAGTACTTTTCTGAACTGTGCTAATTTGACTATGCAGGTAACCAATTAAATCTTGTGGCTATTACAGTGTGTTCTGTATAATTTTAATGCTTATTAAATATAATAGAATTGAAAAAAAATTGTCCCATTTCACTAATCACTTCTACTGTACAGTAGAATGGCATTAATGATTATAAGAGGATTGATCATTACAAAGTTGAATTTGAAAAGTTTCTCCATTTCGAAAAAAACAAAAGAGTAAAGACTATTCAAAACTTTAGTATAAGGTAAAAGTAATATCTTAACATAGAGCAAATAATTTGGTGAGATAACCAAAATTAGTCTGTAAGCTAAAGGCATTAATGAAGAAAAACTGGGATTATAATCCCACGTGTAGAGTAGAATCTCTTTATATAGAAATCAAATGCTAGTTGTTACATCAACAATCATTAAACTGTCAAGAGAGCCAAGTACTCAAAGATGCCAAGAATTACTCAAAAAGCCAACTATTAGTGTGCTCATCCATGGGTAAGCAAAGATGACCAAGTTATTAGTGTTATTTCATGAATAAAATAATCACAATAAATTTGTTATGTGGTGGTTTATTAGAATTTAGTATAATTTATAAACTGGGTCATAGTTAATAAATAATAGTTTATTAAAAACATAGTAATTATGAATGAGTCTTTTGATGTTTATTATTTTTGGTAAATTTAATAAAATGAAGTATTATTTTTTTTTATAAATTTGGTCATTGTTACTTGGTCAATAAATGTACAATTATTGATACATAATGATTATACTACATAATTTAGTTGAAAAACTTTTTCATATTATAGTATTGAATTGAAAATGATTCTTGTGTCTTAGGAGTATAATCATTGTACTTTCACATTGGTAGATTCTTTTTTGAGGATGTGAACTACTCAATGATTTTTTTTTTCTCATTTTGTAAAGTATAAATATAATATTGATGGTATAGATGATAATTATTCATATTATTAAGACATTTAAACCATGTCTAAGGGGTTGAGATCAAGTGGTTAAAACTTTGGATTCTCATTATAGAGACCCAAGATTAAATTCTCAAAGTGACATCATCTAAGGCAAATTAATAATGAGTAGTGACTCTTAATCTTTCACTATTAGACTCTGACAAAATATTTATTAAAAAAGACATTCAAACCAAGAAAGTATATATGGAAAAAAAGGCATTCAAACTACAATTCAACTATCAAAAAAGACATTCAAACCATTAAAACGTGCATAGCCCAACAATATTAGAAAATGTCAATAATAATGTGGCATGTACAACTCCATTCACTCAAGGTTAGAATTTTAGTGATTTGGCCTATTCACTTTATAAAGTTAGATAATGCAAATTCGTTGACTTGGCCTATTATGAAGGCCCCAATGATGAAAATCAGTTGTTTGTATGTGCTTGTGTTATTTGTCATCTCTTAAAAATGGCATTCCTTAGAAAAAAATTAATGCTACCATATTTAAATATCTATATAAAACTTAATTAAATATTTCTAGGGTATTATAGGCTCAAGGATGATTGTGCTAGAGAGGGGGGGATTGACTATTTTGACAATATTACAAATGTATGATTGACCTAGCTAAAGAGTAGTTTTGTGAAAAATGTATCTATGTTCTCATGCATGATTCTAGTACTGGAATTGTTGAGGTGACTCAAATTGCATGTAATTGGAAATCTTAAATGGCGATGAACAATTATGTTATCAATAGCATGCAACTAATTTTTTACAATACTAGAATAATAGTCTTGCTTCAGTATTATGACACTAATTCAATTGTATAGACTATAAACAACCAAAACTAATTTCATTTAATTGATAGAGGTAATGGAGCAAAGACCCATGTCATGAATAGTGATTTGTAATGAGTTATAATGAGAAATACCACAATTTCATAGTAATAAAAGAGGATATTGACACTCTAATTTGACACCCTCTATAAGTAATGTACTTTTATTTCACTTCCATAATGTTTACTTCTAAATTTAGATTAGTTATTGGAAAGAATAATGGAAGACATAAATAATTAGGTCTATTTATTTTGAACATAGCTTTAATGGATGCATCCTTAAATAGTAATGCGGCACTCAAAAGAGCTCTCTTCTCACTACATGTAACTTCATTCAAAAGACGTGTTCATGATGTGCTCAAATATTGGTTGTTACAATATTTATTTATAAGGATAGAAACCATGAAAGTCACCCAAAATAACCTTTTAGTAAGGAAATTGAGTGTCTCTCCTAGCATTGATTCTTGTTGTCTCATCACTCTCAAAACATATATGAATAACATGATACATTACCCAATACCAATGGGAGTACCATAAATTTGGTACTTCACACTAACATGGATTCATTTGATCTAAGCACAACCTTACAAGCCTCTAAGAATATTGTGTGTGAATTGATAGTCAACACTTTGACACTTCCCTAAATACTTGGTGTCATTACATGTGACCACACATGAATCGGCGCATTGTTTGTAGTGTCACTATGTCGAACTTTGAATAGCTTTGTATATGTGTACCTACAATTAATTTTATTCTAAAAAGAATGCCAGACATCAAAAGTCCTAATTGAAAAGAAATTGGAAGGTTGGTATTTTCCTAGGTAGATCATTATAACTTATTCTTATTATGTTGTAATTATAATGTTTACGTTTACTCACACATGATCCTTCACGTTAAGGGATGATGATGAATAGTGTATAGTCATAGGTAAACAAGTATGATGTGTCACCCCTTTTGAGTTACAAGAATCTTCATTCCTAGCTATAATATCTATAATATCCTTAGAACTCTATTCATTGTTGATTGTGAATTGAGGTAGAACAACTTTTCCAAAGTATTATTCTTACATGTATATTTTAATTATGTGGGTTTATTATTTTATTTTTTATTTCATGTAATCTATAAAATCATATTTCTCACAGGTTTTACCCCCGAACCACTTGGTATTTGTATCATTCATTTCAAAGAAATGTTTATCACATGACAATTTAAATGTGCACACAATAGCAAAATGATAATTATCCAATCATTACATATTCTACTTGTTTAGATCTGAACATCATAGAAAGATAAAAATATTTGATGTGAAGAAATCATCTAAAGTGTATTCAAATATTCAAAAATGATGAACACTTTGGACACACGACGCCCCACAATAAACTAGAAACTATTTGTTCTTGCACAACCCCAATACCCTTTCAAAGTTTAATTCAACATAGTCAAGGGTACGAAATAAATTCCTCAGCATTGGATAAATAGGTACAACAATTAGTAGCACATTTGGGTATGTGCATGGAAATGAGGGACCAAAAGGGGGTGACCATTTTTTCCTAAAATCAATAAATGTTGAAGATATTTACACTCAAAATTTGAAGATGTGACAAAACTAAGATTCATAGAGATCATAATCTAGTTTCTAAATTGTCATTTTTTAAAATGGTGGAGATTAAGAGACCTTCAAATAAGGGGATCACACAAAGTGCTCCTACTTTTGTCAAAAAAATAGCATGGCATCTAGTGTGCTCCCCCTAAAATGTTGACTTTTTAAAATTATTTTACAAATCACTTTAGTGTAAAAATAGCTAACATCATGTATGCCTATTTTTAACTTATTTTTAATTAAATATATTTTTTTTACTAATTTTCAAAGTGAATACATGCTAAAAACTGAAAGTTTGGGCATGCTCCTGCCTTTTTTTTAAAAACTAGTCAAATTTTTTTTTAATGTGTATAGAATAGATTCTAAAATGTAAATATGTAATTTGTTTCAAATTTCAAGATGAAAAGATAAAAATGACATGAAAAATACTATACATAGATTTTTGGGAAAAAAAGAAGACACTAGCAAGAGAAATTGAAGGTCAAAACCTTAACATATATGCATTAACACGGAGTAATCAATTAAGGACTGCACTATTAAGTTCCATGAATAATTTTCATGCATGCACATGAAGACACTCACAAGCAAAACAAAGTTCTCAAGTATATAAGTGGGTTATCACCTTGTATTCATGTAAAAGCATGGAGTTTCTAAATTTGAAAATATTAGGTCAATCATTTCATAACACATCTAAGATCAAAGGGAAAAAAATAATGCATTCTTCGCACAAGAACAAACCCATGCAAGATATATCACTTCCAATTCCTCTTTGTAGAAATTGAATTTCCTTGTGTAAAAAATTGTCAACAAAAACCTAATTCATTCATGTAGAATTCCAAAGCCACAACACCATCCACACCAATCGATGGTAATATAAAACAAAGGAAGGTTCTAAATTAAGTCATCGTTAGTGTACAAGTTCCCATTGTGATGTTAAATGTTGCAAATCAATATCTAATTGCATAAGCCTCTTAAAATCCCACGTAGCCTAACGATACTAGTTGAAGAAGCATAGTTTTCGAACACAATTATAGTGATAATTCATAATTTAAAGGAATACAAGTGCCTCTTATGTATTAAGTGTTAGTTTAATGTATAAAAGTTCATGCCATCATTGACAATGGTAGCTAAAGAATTTAATTTTGTGAGATATAATGAATCACCTACCATTCCACTCAAGCACACTTGAGACCATACTCTCTTGGATGGTTAAATAAAACTAAGGATATTTGGATAAAACAATGTTGAAATGTTCTTTCAAGTATGCAGTTAAACCCATGCAAGATACAGTTACTTGTAATGTTACAAATTACTAGAAGTGTATGGCATGCTTCTTGGGATACCATATGTGTATAATATGAAAATTTTTTATCAAGTGAAATCATAATGATGAAGAGTTCATGTCAATGCAATAATTATATCTTCATGAATCTTCACTGGAGACTAAAGTAGCATTGGTATCTACCAAAAAAATATTGTAATATTATCTCACACATGCATAAGTTCATGCTTCTCATCATATGGCCTAAAAACTACATACGAGAGCAAGAACACATTAATAGAACTTATGAGTGCACAAAAATCATCACAACAATAGAAAATTGATAATTTACCAAATGGTCAATAGATTTCTTTGAATTAATCAAAAAGATCTTTCTAGACACCACACAATGCAACACATGATCTATTTCATTTGTAGATCCCATATTCCAAATAGTCCTTTATATCACATATTTGTTTGGGAGAATAATGAAATTCAATTAGGAAAAAATTTAGGAGCTAACTGATTGTGGTAATATTAGACTCAAATTTTCTGCATATAATATTTTGATAGTCCTTGTACCAAATAAACATGGCATGGTATTTTTGGATTAATTATCACATGCTAAACAAAATCATAGTGAAGAATTGATATCCTCTTCTACACATCAATGACATTTTGGAATAGCTTCGTAGTACAAAATTATTTACAAAGATTGACCTCAAATTAGGATATCAAGTTACTAGGTAACAATTCATCCTAAAGATGTTTGGAAATAGAATTCAAAACCAAGGAGGGACAATATGAATGGATGATTATTCCTTTCAAACCAAGAGATTCCTCTAATTATATTCATGTTCTTAATGAATAACATGCTACAATGTTTCACCAACTCTTGCATTGAATCATCTACTTGGACATTGATATTCACATCTCTTACAATACTTGGGAGGTGTAGGTTGAGCATGTCTCGTGTGTCTTATATACTCTATTTCAGCATAATTTGTAATCCTTTAGTAAATATTCTTTCAACAAAAATTTAGTATCTAGGCTACATCATTGATTTCATAGGAATCCATGTAGATCTAGTGAAAATAAAGGTGATTCTAAATTGACCAACTTTGTACAACCTTATAAAATTATATAGATTTCTTGGAGCTGCTAATTTCTACTATAGGTTTATGCTTGAATTATAGCATAGCACTTAGTCACTTAGTTAAATCATGCAAGATAAGGAAATATTTGTTTGGACATTTTTAAAACATGATTTTGAGGACTCAAATAGTGACTATATGTGCAATGCCTAATGTGGAAATTCGTGACATTGTTTGTTCCCCTCTAAGATTAGACCAATTCATATGATTATGCACTCGACACAATATTCACTTAACATGGCATCTAGTCAATTTCCATTCAAAAACATTTAGTGATATGGTGCAATGCTACTATAGCTAAAAGAAAGAGGTTTTTTTATTGTTCAAGTTAGATCAAGTAGTGGTGACACTATATTAGGTAAGGAGACAATAATTCATTCCAATCATAAGCTAATTTAGTCTTTGCATACACAAAGCAAGCCGTATAATGCACAACACATAAGGTGAATGACATATACTTATAGAAATTCAATCTAGTAATAAACCATAAGAAGGTGAAAGACAATAAGGTAGTAGATTACCTCAATAGATGAGCAGTTCATGTACTCGTCATATGGTACTAGAACACACAACCATAACTTCACTGACTAGGAGAACCTCTACTCAATAGATTAGAACTTCACCTAGACCTAAGTTGAACTCCAACAAGGTAAATATAGGATAGAAAATTTGATCTAAACTTTTCAAAATTCCTTTCAAACTCATACATCTTTTTGTTCCAAAAAAAACTATTTCAAGACAGTTGGACACATTAGCATTATTAATACCCTAGAAATGCTACAATATAATGTTTATTAGCCTTACATGCTTGTACACATTGAGCATGTATATATCAAGTCTTACATTCCTTGTTGCACTACCAAGCTCACAAATAGGAAGTTGGGGTCTTAAGAAACTCTTATATTTTTGTAAAGGCCATGTAATATATCAATACAAATTTCATGATTGAACTCCCTATCACAAAGCACCAAAATAGCTCATTATTTTTTGTATCCAATAGATTTTAAAAGATATTTATCATATTTTCTTGTTCGAAAAGCATCATAACATAGGAAAACAGATGTATAAATTCTTCAATTATGTATAGTTCATTTCAAACTACCTATACTTATTGCATATCTAATTATGGACTAGGATCCATTGGTAAATTATAGAAATTCATATGAGAGATCTATTAGACCCTACATTATTGGATCAATCCAAAAACTTGTATCCATAAACAAATGCCATATCAAATAGAGGTGGAGAAAATTATCCAACTATTATAGATCTTCTTCCATACACATCCACACACTTGAGATGATAACCTACTATGTGCATCCAACATACCTACAAGAGAGCTTGTATAGATCTATGGGGAATAGTCATTTCTAGACATGTTTTAGGTTATATCTGACAACACACCTCATCATCTCCTACCACACACCACCACACTTGGATTCATGCATAGAGGAACAATAAGTAGATAAATCTTATAAAAAATTGTCACATTAAAATTTTCACCAATAGGTTCAATAAATTCTCTCATGCCAATAATATAAATACAAAAAGTGTCATTATATGTATTGTACACCTCACTCACTCTAGGTTAGTGAAAATGTCTTGTCTTATTTTCATAAGAAATATTTGGGTATGTACAGGATCATGATGGGCCAAAAAGTGGCAATGTGAAAAAAGTTGTGTTTTGCATCGACCAAAAAACGCAAAAATATCGAGTTGACTTTTTTCTGGCTTGGGTGTCAGTACATTGCTCCAAAGCAATGCCCAAGGCAAAAATCACATATTGGATATCCGATTTGGATCAAGTATAAATAGATATCAGGGGGCTTTTAAAATCATTTGAAGCATTTTAAAGTTGAGTGTAGGCAGTGAGAGTGACGTTTGCAAATTAGATATCCGATTTCAAGTAGATATCTAATTTCCAGGGTAAGTTTTTGGTTTTATTTTTGTTTTAATCGATTTTTCTATTAGTTTTGTATAATTTTAAGTAGTTTTGTATGGATTTTTATTAAGAAATAGGGTTTTTAATTGATTTTTATTAAAAATCAGAGTTTACAATGGATTTTTATTAAAAAATAATATTTTTATGGATTTTTATTAAAAAATCGTGTTGTTTATGGATTTTTATTAAAAACTAGAGTTTGTTATGGATTTTTGTTAAAAAGTAGGGTTTTTTTTTTAATTAAAAACTAGGGTTTTTTTACAATAATTTCATTTATATTGTGTAATTTCAATTAGATTAATTAGTTTTTAACTTTAATCAGGTATTATGGCTGAGAATGAAAATGCACAAATGCCAAACGCTCCACACACGCCCATTAATTGAAGACTTAATTGGTGAAAAATTGGAGCAATTGAGGGGCATTTGTGATGTTTATAAGACAATCCCTCGATTATCCTAGATGACAAACACATTGTAGGAAATAATTAAAAATATAGAAACCCTCTCTACCCAACATAATTCCTTTATTTCGTGGCGAGAAACCATCAGGGAACATTAATCCTATGGATTGTCTTACGATGATGTGAAAGATCTCCAAATAATAAAAGCCCAAATAGCCTCTTTATTCATTAACCCCTGCACTGGTTTGCCAATTAATGTTAATAAACCAAAACTTTCTATAAAATGGTGCACAAATAAGGACATTGTAGATAACTTTTGGGATCGTTGGTGTATGGTTTTTGATAAACCGCCCAACAACAATAGTGATATACCATTTTACTTTATTAAAACATTATACGTTGATTTTGTGTTAGGGCATCATGTCAATTACTTTGACATTAAACCCTTCCAGGGCATCGGTGGAGGTATGCCCCAGGATAGACTAGAGGCAGTTAGAGTAGTCCAGCACCCATATGTTCCCCATCCTCCCCTTCATTCGCCACCTCTAGTACATCATCCATATATTATCGAGGATGCAGTCACCAGACTATTTAGGCTATTCACTCTTTGAGTGGTCTTTTGGTTTCCCATACTTCTACAGTAGCTCGGCCACATTCTAGTGATGTTGGTGATGGATCTAGTGTTGTTGCATCATCCTCCTTAGGTCCACATAATTTTGTGCCACATACTTGCACTATGTGCCACCAGATATGCTTGGGTCCTCTTGTACATCCTGCTAAGCATCCCTTGGACACTTCTAATTATGACCTCCATGATGTGGACATTATAAGAGATCAGATGTAGGGGAGTGGAGTGCACCCTACAAAGTCTTCTCTTGCTAGAGAGGGGGACGTTGGAATAGTTACACAGGTAAGATTTAAGTTGTAAATTCATTACTTGCATTTTTTTTAAATGAATATTAATAAGAGATAGTATCAAGTACTAATATTTATTTACATGGTCTATTTAACAGTTGATGTTTGAGGAGGAGCTCACACAGGTGACTGATGGCACCCTTAGGGCCATCTCATTTGGCCTCGACATGCACAAAGTATATATTTTCACACTCACTCATTTACATTTTTCTTATTTTTATATTTTCTTGTCATTTGAATTGTCATTAATGAAATTATATAATAACTTATATGTTTATCTTATTTTCCTCTTGTAGGAAAAACGTAGTGCGAGCAAGGTGCAACCCTATCCAAACTATGGAGGCACAATGTTAGATAAGGGGAAGGTAATTGAACTCAAATTTGATTGAATTAATATTTCTAAGATCTTATATTGATTATACATACATCGATATAGATTGGTAGTTTCATATGTACTCGTCATTTTTATGTACAAGAAATTATGAGCTATACATCATTGTTGACAAGTGTCACAATGCCTGAAGGAGTAGGTATTGGAACACCTCAAGGAGTAGGTGTTGAAACACCTCAAGGAGGAGGTGTCAAAACACCTCAAGGAGATAAAGAAAAAGATCAGCCTAAAGAGGTATGTGTTTATTTTATTTTGCTTTTGGTAAATATGTTCCTATTACCGACAATTGTATGCTAACTTGGATCAATTTTATGTTTTTGTTCACATATATAGATTGACATTTCAAAAGTTGGTTTGGTTGGTTTTTTGAGAGGAGCATATTCTAGGACTCCTAACCCTTTGAAGAGATGTATATTTCAGGTAATCAAGATTTCAATTTTAGTGTTCAATTAAAATTCAATGTTTATTGATTTTGATGTTAATTATTTGATTTTAAATTATATAGTATAACTAATCTCAATTGTGGTTTGAATTTTTCTTGTGCAACTACCTTCAGAGCCAAAGAGTGCTTCAAAGAGGTTCCATTTTGATGATCCACCAGTAGTTTAGGATGAGATAGACATTTTGGCATGTAAATTTTGAATAGATATCGAGATGGCATATGTCACATTTTGTAAAACTTTGTTTGAGTTGGCATCAATGCCATTTTTGTATATGGACATACACTTGATTATTGGATAATTTGATATATAGAAGTTGAGTATCAAAATTTAATTTGTTCCTCATGTGCATGATTAAACTCTTTGAAAATTTAATCTTGAGCAATGGTTAAATATCAATGTACAATAGCATAAAAAAGAATGGCTATATTATGTAGTTTATATTCATATCATTGATTACATTGCATTACACATCTTTCAAACTCAAAGCATTACTTCACATTGCATAACTAACAACTTGATGCTGATAGATGAAAAAAATTCAATTACAATATAGTTTTTACAAATTCGGCCTAAGCAGTTATGCAATTACTTCAATTTCACTCTCTTGTCTATGCTACCACATTTTTCATACATTTCTATCAAAGCATTCTATCAAACATTTAATTTCCTTGTTGCTATAGCTAAAATCCTAAAACAAGTTCTTTCGAACAAGCTATGGATGCTTTGAAAGAATCTAACAAAGCATAATAGTAAGCAATAATATAGACAATGCAATGAAATGTTTAAAGAAAATGCTTCAAAGAAATGTGGTCTCATGGTGATGGAATGCCAGACAAGAAAATTGTTATAGATTGTCATGGCATTCCATCACCATGAGACCACATTTTTTTGAGGTATTTTTTCAAATAGTTCATTGCCTTGTATATGCTACCACATTTTTTATACATCTACCAAAGCATTTTATCAAACAGTTCATTGCCTTGTTGCTATGGCTAAAAGCCTAAAACAAGTGCTTTCAAACAAGCTATATGGATGCTTGGAAATTGGTGCAGGAGCACCTTGGAAATAGAGGACTAGTTGATGGTTAGTTGATGCAACCAAGGATGGCAAACCACTCACTTTCACAATACAAGGGATTCCTAAACACCTTTCTCAACTTAAATCTTAGATCTCTTTAACAAATCCTACAACTAATCATCATTCTAGACACCCATTTTAGTCCCCTTCAACATACTTCCAACTCACATAGGACTCCTTTGGAACAACTCTCACAAATATCATGCAAACTACACTGCTCAACCTAGCCAAATAGGCCAAATTTCCAAAGCAACCACCCTTGGAACACTTCACAGACCCTAAAACTTGTTGGGGCAGAACTCAACAGATGACAAAACCTAAAATTTTCCCATTTATCCTCTAGAACTCGCCCTCTAAGAACCTATTCCATAAAACCCTCAAATTGCTCAAATTTGGCAAGGGTTTATTGAAAAACCTACTTGCAGACTTCCCCACATTTTACCACAAAATCCAACACCCTTGAATAACCTTTTACAAGATTAAAATAATAAGAAAAGTGACTTCCCTCAAACAATTCCCACTTTTACCCTCTCTAACCTCACTTTTTCATGCAAAAACACCCCAAATGCCATCTAGGGCATCACCAAAAATCATAATGTTGACCTCCCTTGCACAAGAAATAACTCAAACATATTTATCTATCCTAACTAAGCCTATCCACAGAGTTATAGCATCATACAGTCGATGGAAGGCTTAAAACTCCATTTTAAATGCACTCAAAACCTTGGAACATGGCTCACAGACTGACCTCCAGTAAAATTCATCTTAAATGCACAAAAATGAATGAAATTACTTCAAACCAAAGTTTGTGAAGAAGTTAACTCTGCTTCCCACCAGTTTCCATTAAAAAGAAAGCAATGAGCTATGGTCTCATGGATTTTTTTTGCACGAAAATTAGCGTTGGAGTTCGGTTGGAGGCTGAAAACTACTTGTAATGGCATAAATAAATCTTGTTCTACAACTCATATGACCAAACCAACTATCCCATCATGTTTGGGTGGGTATTTTTAGGTTAGGTATGGTCCCCTTTCGCACCCAAATAGGTCGAAGCAGTCTGAACTACGTTCAATCGACAAAATCCCTTAAGAGTCAAAAGTGCAAAAGGGCAGCAATCTTTGATGGACTATTACTCAGAAACCGTGATGCCTAAAAACTTTTTTTCTGAGGCTATGAGATCGTGTTGGGCTCTCTACAATAACCTCTCTCAGTTTTTTCTATCTCAGAGGTGTTTTCCCGTGGTGACAAGTTTTCAGTTGAGGGACAAGTTGTCAGATACAAGCAGTGTAAAGTTGCAAAGTGGTGTAACTTTCATTCTGCAACTCGTACAACCAAACAGATTGTTCCAACATGTCTGGATGGGTACGTTTGCACTAGGGATGGTCCTCTTTTGCACCCAAATATGCCGAATCACTTCGAGCTACATTGGACTAACGATTTCCCTTAAGAGTCGAAAGTGCTAAAAGGCAGCAATCTTTGAAGGGTTACTTCTTGGAAACCGTGACGCTTACAGACTCTCCGTCTGAGGCTACGAGATCATATTGGGACCATATACAATAACCTCTCTTAGGTTTTTCTATCTCAGAGGCATTTTCTCGTGGTGATGAGTTTTCAATTGAGGGAAAAGTTGTTAGATTCAAGCAGTGTAAAGTTGCAAAGTGGTGCAACTTTCATTTTGTAACTCATACGACCAAACGAACTGTTCCAACACGTTTGGATGGGTACGTTTACGCTAAGGATGGTCCTCTTTTCCACCCAAATTTTTCGAATCACTTTGAGCTACATTGGACCAATGATTTCCCTTAAGAGTCCAAAGTGCTAAAAGGCAGCAATCTTTGAAGGGCTATTTCTCAAAAATCATGATGCTTACAGACTCTCTGTCTAAGGCTATGAGATTGTGTTGGGACCATCTACAATAGCCTCTCTTATTTTTTTCTATCACAGAGGCATTTTCCTGTGGTGATGAGTTTTTAGTTGAGGGAAAAGTTGCCAAATGCAAGCAGTGTAAAGTTGCAAAGTGGTGCAACTTTCATTCTGCAACTTGTACGACCAAATTGACTATTCCAACACATTTGTATGGGTACATTTATGCTAGGTATGGTCCTCTTTTTCACCCAAATACGTTGAATCACTATGAGCTACATTGGACCGGTGATTTCCCTTAAGAGTCCAAAGTGCTAAAAGGAAACAATCTTTGAAGGGTTATTTCTCAGAAACCATGACGTTTACAAACTCTCTGTCTGAGGCTATGGGATCATGTTGGGACCATCTACAATAACCTCTCTTATCTTTTTCTATCTTGGAGGCATTTTCTCACGGTGATGAGTTTTCAGTTGAGGGAAAAGTTGTCAAACGCAAGCAGTGTAAAGTTACAAAGTGGTGTAACTTTCATTTTGCAACTCGTATGACCAAATGGACTATTCCAACATGTCTGGATGGGTAGGTTTACGCAAGGAATGGTCCTCTTTTGCACCCAAATATGCGAAATCACTCTGAGCTACATTGGACCATCGATTTCCCTTAAGAGTCTAAAGTGCTAAAAGGTAGCAATTTTTGAAGGGCTATTTCTCATAAGTTGTGACACTTACAAACTCTTCATCTAAGGATATGGGATCGTGTTGGGACCATCTACAATAACCTCTCTCATTTTTTTCTATCTTGGAGGAATTTTCTCATGGTGATGAGTTTTTAGTTGAAGGAAAAGTTATCAAATGCAAGTAGTGTAAAGTTGTAAAGTGGTGCAACTTTCATTTTGCAACTCATACGACCAAACAAACTGTTCCAACACGTCTGGATGGGTATGTTTATGCTAGGGATGGTCCTATTTTTCACCCAAATACGTTGAATCACACTGAGCTACATTGGACCAACGATTTCCCTTAAGAGTCCAAAGTGCTAAAAGGTATCAATCTTTGAAGGGCTATTTTTCAGAAACTATGACACTTATAGACTCTTTGTCTGAGGCTATGAGATCGTGTTGGGACCATCTACAATAACCTCTCTCAATTTTTTCTATCTCGAAAGCATTTTCCCATGGTGATGAGTTTTTAGTTGAGGGAAAAGTTGTCAGATGCAAGCAGTGTAAAGTTGCAAAGTGGTGCAACTTTCATTTTGCAACTCGTACGACCAAACAGACTATTCCAACACATTTGGTTGGGTACATTTACACTAGGTATGGTCCTCTTTTGCACCCAAATATGTTGAATCACTTTGAGCTACATTGGATTGACGATTTTCCTTAAGAGTCCAAAATGCTAAAAAGCCATAGCATCTATTGTATGGCTTGTAGCTCGATGGTATGGCTATGGTAGATGTTATTAGGACTGTATAAGGTGACTATGTGGGTTTAAAGAGCTGGAAAGGTCTATAGTTGAGTTGGTGAGTTGCCATGCATGGCAAAAATGATTGAAATTAGGTGAAAAATGGTGGTTACAACATGCTAATGTCAATGAAACATGGGGGCAGCAAGATTTAAGGTTGGAAAAAGCTTTTGTAGGTTGTAATAGATGTGTTTGATGAGTTTATAGGGTGTGGCAAGGTTGGAAACATTGATTTCCTTAAAAACCTCATGAAAGTTGTTAAAAATGAGGGTTTGTTGAAATAGAGCTTTAGAAAGTGTATCTCACCAAAAAAAATTATGGTTTTGGTAGTTTGGTAGGATGTTTAATGCTTCCCATCAAAATTTTAGGTTTGGGAAGTGTTTAAATATGAGTCTCGTTGTAAAATGGGCCTATTTTAGTGAAGTTGCACCCAAGTTTGGGTTTGAGGATCAAATTGGAGTTTGAATCATCTTTAATTGTAATTATGTTGTTTAAAGCCACCTAGCTCTTTCATCAAAAAAATCTTACCCAATCAACTTGAACATCATGCACACCCAAATACCTTGTTTCCACTTTGCTAGATCAAAGACTCAATTACATTGGAAATGACCTTCACATGACCTTTCTACATTTTTTTTTTGGCAAAAGTGGCAAGCCACTATAATTTATTATATATAAATAGGAGATATTACAAAACCTGGTTCAAACAAGCATACCGACAGGAAAGAACAAGGAAGAAAACCTTCTGTTATAGCTCGATTAAGTACAAAAAGCTCTTACAGAATTATCTCAATAACAATAACAAAGCATACACCTATATGACTATTTCAACCTATGAGTTTCCAAAATAAAAACCCCTTTACATTTTAAACATGCCCTTTATACAATGCCAGACATTTGACCCATATTTCAAAAAACATTACTAGATATAGATTATGCCCATAGACAGTTATGACCTTTTTACATTGTTTCACATTTGAAAATTGAAATTTTATAAAATTTTCCTATTGGAGGCATTCAGGGCACAATCTTCCACAAGAGTAGTATGTTGACGTTATGGAGTGACAAGCGCCTATACAAACCATCAAGGTAGCAATTAAACTACATACAATAGAAAAGATGCTTAGAATAAAAGACGCTTAGAATAACCAATCGATATTATTGTAATTTGTTGCATACCTCTCTGAAAGGATCAGAGCTAGCTATTGTTGCAACAGGTCCATGATCAATCATGCCAAAAATATTGCAAAATTTATCAAATGATAAATGTATATCGTCACAATAGAAAATATGGTTAGACTAACAAATATATATTAATCTAAACAACCTAAATGATGATGAATTGGTAATGCAAACTATAAAAGATGCTTATAATAACCAATCTATATTATTCTAAATGACCTAATTGATGATGAGATGGTAATGCAAACTATAAAAGCCACTTTGAATAACCAATCTATATTATTGTAATCTATCGCATACCTCTCCGAAAGGATCAGAGATGCCTATTGTTGCAACAGGTCCATGATCAATCATGCCAAAAATATCACAAAAGTTATCAAATGATAAATCTATATTATCACAATAGAAAAGATGCTTAGACTAAAAAATCTATATTAATCTAAACAACCTGAATGATGATGAATTGGTAATGCAAACTATAAAATATGATTAGAATAACCAATCTATATTATTTTAAATGACCTAATTGATGATGAGATTGTAATGCAAACTATAAAAGATGCTTTGAATAACCAATCTATATTATTGTAATATGTCGCATACCTCTCTGAAATGATGAGAGTTGGCTATTATTACAGCAGATCCATGATCAATCGTGCCAAAAATATCACAAAATTACATACAAAATATCACTATTAAAGACACCTACATTGAAATAGTATACAA